>JAJJWX010004981.1:0-359092 GCA_023529315.1 Papaver bracteatum | reverse complement strand
CTACCAATACCAAAGAGAAATTTCCAACTCCAACATCACCACCAATAGAACCACCAGCCCACCACCAACACCAACAATATATACCATTTACTAGTGTATCACCATATGAGGGCAGAAGATAGAGCTTAAGCAATCATACGACTGCAAACATGGAAGACGAAACATTCAACCAAAGGTATAACTTGGACATAGACTATTTCTCGTTCTGCAATTAGGTATGAAAACATAGCAGGTATAAGACACGCCATATAGAGTAATTGATAATAAAACAATTTATTTTGTTAACTATATCTGCAATACCAAATTTTAATAACCAATCACTCAACCAAAATTAGTATGACATATGCAAACATAGCAAAAAATAAAATAAAAAATAAAGAAATTATCGATATCCAGATAAATCCGATTCATATGATTTACATACAAATCAAGATTTTGACTAGGAAAAATAAAAACGGTAATATAACAAATACAAACCTTCTGATTCCTATGCTAATCAAACCAATGTTGCTTGCAAATCACTCTATGCCACATTACTTCTGGTGGTGGAATGCTCATAAATTCTAACAGATTTTTCTTATGATTTCCAAATTCTCCAAGAAGTAACTATAGCACCTCACAAATCAACAATCGTGGAATTATAAAAACTTGACTAAAAAAATGAATCCAAAGATTTTCGAAAATGGATGTACTTGATATCCAGCAGCATTAGCTCTCAAGTCTAAAAGGCGAAGAACGATTGTTCTGAGAAATAAGCTTTAGTTTATCATCATCAACACTTTACAAACAAAAAATAAATATCATTCAGTTAAAAATATTTAGATTGGAATTTATCATCCCACAGTAATTTAAACAAGCCATGGGGTGACATCAAAATCCTAAATCAAAACTTGTAGCGCTACTCAAAATAAAAACCGAACTCAAATTGAGTTCATAACGCTCGCTGAAATCTCTTCGTCGAGAAAGAGATTTAAACAAGAAACAAACGACATATCATAATCATAGTGATAATACGGGGAAGGATCATCACTCCATCTCAATTACTTTCATTCATTCAACAACAGAAATTCTGAACACCTGAAAACATTAACACAGAAAGCAAAGATAAACTCATAGATCCATTGCTTATTTTACAAAAAAGTATTTTATTTTTACCTAAACGAATCACTAATACAGACGCGAAGTGATATTTACTTCAGAACTTGAGTACCATTCATATAACCATCACCACTCCAATTTTCTATCGGAAGGACACTTGATACCAGATTCGACCATATGATTGTCACACCATAATCACACATACACACACACGATCTCAACGCCTCCATAATTTGATCCACCATGTAATTAGTATACTGACAGCAAAAGGTGGAATCATCCACGCTTGGCATCTCTCAAATGCAATTAATGTATCATATGTATTTATAAATCAACAACTCCTCCCCAATTCGAGTGGTATCTTCAGAAGCATCTACAATGTACAAGTACTAGTTCCGGAAGTCGATTATGAGAGTAGTAATATTTAGTGTCGAGGTATTCCAATGGAGAGTGACCTCGAGCATCTGAAAACGACGGTCAATTCAGCTTAGCAAAGAAGCGAAAAAAACACTATGAGAACTAAAAAGAAAAAGAGAGCAGTGCCCAAGATTTGTAGAGTCGTGACTCTTTTGAATAAAGGTGATTTGCAAACACGGGTCATTAGTTTAAGAAGCGGAGAGAACTTCTGAAAGCGCTACCACCAGTTACACAGCTAAAGTCCGACTCGAAACATAAAAGCCAACGTTTGTTTTGCCAACAACCTCTAGGCATACCAACCTCACTAATCAATACCTCACCAAATCACACAACACTTCTAAGAAAATTGAACAAGCAAAGAAAAAATTACAAAACTACCTCATGAGAAATTGAACAATAAAAAATGTATTTTTCTTTTTTTCATTTATACCTTGTATCCATATATAACTTTCAAAAATGAAATTGTGATTCTCCTATTAATTCCTCATTACCCAAACGACAAATCTTCATGATATAAAATTCAAACATCCCTGAAAATAACAACCTGGATAAAATGTAACAGATCCTTGTTTCACACAATTATAACTACTGTTCTATTCCTAAGTCCAAGAGGTAGTTCATATTTCCAAGACAAGAGAGAAAACCTAATCCTAAGCTTATATACTCCAACCTACTTAAGAGTAAAAAGTACAAGTTTGAGAATATGTTCAATTCCTGAATCAAATGGTTTAGTCAGTTGATTCATTTTTTCTGCTCAAATAGGGGTTTCTCCCTTTTTCTTCACAACCCAACAGAAGTTGAGAAAAATATGATTTACCTTAACTTAAAGCCAAAAATAATAAAACTATAATGATTTAAATTTAGATTTACAGATTCAGTAATTAAAAAACTTATCTCTTCTTCTTCAGTGGACCCAATCATAATTTTCAAAAAATCACTATATTTGCTTTGTGATTAAACATAGCACTTCCTTGTTTTCATGTAGTCAGGCTTTAATGAAATGTTGGCTTTAGACTGGGTTCCCATTTATCCTACTTAAAGGTGAGAAAGCTATTTTCCTAAAATCAAGAGGAAGATGCAGAGAGAGTGGAGGCCTGACAGAGAGAAGAAAAAGAGAATAAATAAGCCTTAAAGTGACTTTCTCTCTGCTATCTTTTGTGTAACTGCTGCAGGTAACAAATATGGATGCCTATTTCATACCACCAACATGATTGGCTTCAGATCAATGGTTAATTCCAACCACGATCAAAAATAATAGTCACTTAATGCAAGGTTTGGTTGTTTTACATTCAGACTATAAAGATGCTTACTTTAAGCATTAAATTGATACACCAAAGAATATATTATAAGAACAAGCTTTAATCATCTACTGCTGAAATGTACCTGCCTGGTGTAGAGACCTAATTTCTAAATAAGGTTAACCTAGAAAGTCCATAATCAGATAAATCTTAAGCATATTTTTTTTAATAATAAAATGTCTTACAACGGTAGTCAATTTAGTTTACTTAACTTCCAAACATAAAGTTTCCCAAAAAGAAATCCCTATCTTTCAATTCTCAACATTGCTATAAGTAATCAGCAGAACATACTCTAATTCTATCTCAAATTATCCTGAATTAAAAATGACTTTGCCTAAGGGATTAAAACCTGTAAAAACTAAAACTGACTAAAACTTGAATTTTCTCAGAATTTTTTCACGAGATGCCTGCTCCTCGCACTGGCCAGGGAGGCCACAACTTAATTCCCGGACTGACTCATTAACAATGATGTCTTGAGGGTTAAGTTCTCCTGACTCCCCTCCCCCCTGCACTTTATACTGCAATACTAAAGATCAGACCAAACCACGTCCATGCCCGTACCTGGTTTTTCAAACCGCATTGGTTGAATTTATAACCCAGAGGCAACTCAAGGTATACTGATCATTATAATGTTGGACCTCTTTGGTCAATATCCTAGCATAATTTGGGTAGTCAAGATAGTTCATATAATTCACCAATATATAATCGCAGTTTCTCGCTCGGATGAACTGGAGACGATATATATAAGAATTGAACATCACGGATCAAGATTACTAGAGTTGGACCCGAGTTTCTCTTGGATGAACTGAGACGATATATATAAGAATTGAACATCACAGGATCGAAGATTACTAGAGTTGGACCCGAGTTTCTCGTTCGGATGAACTGGAGACGATATATATAAGAATTGAACATCACGGGTTCGAAGATTACTAGAGTTGGACCCGATTTTCTCGTTCGGGTGAACTGCAGACGATATATATAGGAATTGAACATCACAGGTTTCTAAGATTACTAGAGTTGGACCCGAGTTTCTCGTTCGGATGAACTGGAGACGATATATATAAAATTGAACATCACGGGATCGAAGATTACTAGAGTTGGACCCAAGTTTCTCGTTCGGATGAACTGGAGACGATATATATAAGAATTGAACATCACGGGATCGAAGATTACTAGAGTTGGACCCGAGTTTCTCGTTCGGATGAACTGGAGACGATATATATAAGAATTGAACATCACGGGATCGAAGATTACTAGAGTTGGACGCGAGTTTCTCGTTCGGATGAACTGGAGACGATATATATAGGAATTGAACATCACAGGTTTCTAAGATTTCTAGAGTTGGACCCGAGTTTCTCGTTCGGATGAACTGGAGACGAAATATATAAGAATTGAACATCACGGGATCGAAGATTACTAGAGTTGGACCCGAGTTTCTCGTTCGGATGAACTGGAGACGATATATATAAGAATTGAACATCACGGGTTCGAAGATTTCTAGAGTTGGACCCGAGTTTCTCGTTCGGATGAACTGGAGACGATATATATAAGAATTGAACATCACGGGATCGAAGATTACTAGAGTTGGACCCGAGTTTCTCGTTCGGATGAACTGGAGACGATATATATAAGAATTGAACATCACGGGATCGAAGATTACTAGAGTTGGACCCGAGTTTCTCGTTCGGATGAACTGGAGACGATATATATAAGAATTGAACATCACGGGATCGAAGATTACTAGAGTTGGACCCAAGTTTCTCGTTCGGATGAACTGGAGACGAAATATATAAGAATTGAACATCACGGGATCGAAGATTACTAGAGTTGGACCCGAGTTTCTCGTTCGGATGAACTGGAGACGATATATAAAAGAATTGAACATCACGGGATCGAAGATTACTAGAGTTGGACCCGAGTTTCTCGTTCGGATGAACTGGAGACGATATATATAAGAATTGAACATCACGGGATCAAGATTACTAGAGTTGGACCGATTTTCGTTCGTTATATATAATGAACATGGAGATTACTGATATATATAGGAATTGAACATCACGGGTTCGAAGATTACTTGAGTTGGACCCGAGTTTCTCGTTCGGATGAACTGGAGACGATATATATAAGAATTGAACATCACGGGATCGAAGATTACTAGAGTTGGACCCGATTTTCTCGTTCGGATGAACTGGAGACGATATATATAAGAATTGAACATCACGGGTTCGAAGATTACTAGAGTTGGACCCGAGTTTCTTGTTCGGATGAACTGGAGACGATATATATAAGAATTGAACATCACGGGTTCGAAGATTACTAGAGTTGGACGCGAGTTTCTCGTTCGGATGAACTGGATACGATATATATAAGAATTGAACATCATGGGATCGAAGATTACTAGAGTTGGACCCGATTTTCTCGTTCGGATGAACTGGAGACGATATATATAATAATTGAACATCACGGGATCGAAGATTACTAGAGTTGGACCCGAGTTTCTTGTTCGGTTGAACTGGAGACGATATATATAAGAATTGAACATCATGGGTTCAAAGATTACTAGAGTTGGACGCGAGTTTCTCGTTCGGATGAACTGGAGACGAAATATATAAGAATTGAACATCATGGGATCGAAGATTACTAGAGTTGGACCCGATTTTCTCGTTCGGATGAACTGGAGATGATATATATAAGAGTTGAACATCACGGTTTCGAAGATTACTAGAGTTGGACCCGAGTTTCTTGTTCGGATGAACTGGAGACGATATATATAAGAATTGAACATCACGGGTTCGAAGATTACTAGAGTTGGACCCGATTTTATCGTTCGGGTGAACTGGAGACGATATATATAAGAATTGAACATCACGGGTTCGAAGATTACTAGAGTTGGACCCGAGTTTCTCGTTCGGATGAACTGCAGACGAAATATATCAGAATTGAACATCACGGGATCGAAGATTACTAGATTTGGACCCGAGTTACTCGTTCGGATGAACTGGATTCGATATATATCAGAATTGAACATCACGGGTTCGAAGATTACTAGAGTTGGACCCGAGTTTCTCGTTCGGATGAACTGGAGACGAAATATATAAAAATTGAACATCACGGGTTCGAAGATTACTAGAGTTGGACCCAAGTTTCTCGTTCGGGTAAATCCTTTAAAATAATTTTCGGTGATATAATTATCTGTTTAATATAATAACATTAATTATCTGGTATGGAACTCGGCTTACATGATCGCTAGATATAGACCACGGGTTCTCATTTGGATGAAACCAACATACCAGATCAATTTGATTCGGAAATTTTATTTTATATCTATCAAGGCGAAACATATTATGCCTCGAGTCGATTCCAATTAACCAGAACATCGATATCGGGTCACTAAATACAATGTAACTTCTTTAAAATAATTTCCAGTGATATAATTTTCTCTTTAATATAATAATATCAATTATCCGGTATGAAACTCGCCTTACTTGATCGCTAGCTATAGACCATAGGTTCTCATTTAGATAAGTACATGCATAATGAAGGTAGCATCACGAATCTAGGCATTTTGATAATGTAAAACAATGAGTGTTCGTTCGGATGTATTTTGTCCCCAACAGTTTATTAGAGAAAATATTATTAGTTTATAGCGAAACATACGGATCCGGGTTTGCATTACATAACAACCGTTAGATTCTTATCATAATTTCTGAATCCTAATGTTAACCATACGGATAATCCTATTGGTCAATAGTAAGACATGCGGATCGGTTGTCTGCATTACCACAACCGTTATATTATTTGAAACTAAACTGAATCCTAGTGTTAAACATACGGAAATCCTATTGGTCAATAATGAGATATGCGGATCGGCTGTCTGCATTAACACAAAATGATGGACGGACCACGTTACGTTTGGACCACTCATACGGATTGAGAAAAGATCTTGACGGATGAGATTGTATTTGGGAGGCTCATACGGATTGGGAAGCATGTGTGTTTCCCTTTGTGCTACTACGAACTCATGTATTCGGTTTAATTATCAACCTTAGACATGAAAAAAAATCTAAAAAAAATATTAATAAATTTAGGACATTGTTATCGACATTCTGATATAAAAAAATCCAAAAAATATATAAGAATGAATCGGGAAAATGAAAAATGAATTCGATAATTGGTGTGTTTGTTTGTGCTTCCGGTTTGAATTTTGACTAGTCATAAGAGTCATGAACTTCAAATGTGGTATAACGGATAAAGTTGCGCGTAAAAAATTGACTAAACAAAAAATCTATATGAATCAAATAAAATTGATATTAATTTTATTTCCCAGACACGCAAGTTCAAGAAATGAGAACTCGAGTAGATATGGGAGATAAAGACCAAGGGGAAAAACATCCTCTAGTTCAGTTTGGTGTGGGGTGGAACCATCTTGGCACGTATGTGAATGGCACGCACGGAAACCTGTCATTGTAAACAGGATTGTTCAGGTGAAGAGAAAAGCCTGCATCGAAATATGCTGTTGGGTCCACGACATCTGAACGACCCATGTTTACAAATATTCTTAGCGTGCAGCTCGTATCTACGGTGATACGGAAAGACCATAATAGCCTTATAGTTGTAGATATTCCCTGGTTTCTAGCTGCGGATATATCCTACACCGATCTAAGTGGATATTTCCTGTACGGCCTTCTCTGACAAAAGATAAAACTTCATTTTCTTATTTCATAATTTTCAGTAAATAAAAGACAAATCACATCACGTGGAGGTCAGTTGGTTTGTGTAAAGGATTGATGATTAGTGTTTGTATCCAATCCAGTGTGCAAAGAAGTGAGCTAGTTTTTGGACCCATTGAAGACCCCAAGGCTTGACTGTTTGATCAAATCTTTAAATCTTGATGATGGTTGAATTTTTACTCTTCAATTACTGACCAAACACAAATTTATATGATTCTGATAGTATTAATTTGATATAGCACAATTCCCTTCAAAAATAAAATAAAAATAGCATTTACAAAGATTAGTGCAAGTTCAAAAAAATTGAGAGAGTTGAATTTATATCAACTGATTAAATGACATAGGCAAAAAGAACATTTCTTTAATTCCCTAGACTAGAAGATTTTTCAAAAGGATGCTAAGTTGTGAGACAGGCTTGGCTAGTCCTAATTGAATAGTCCTAATTCTCATAAAGAACAAAAGACTCTGGTACCGTCTATACATGAAAGCATTGCTATTCTAGTACAACTCTTGTCCTACAAAAGGCCTACTACTTTGCTGCCTTATAACTATAGGAGGTGTTGACTGATGGGAAGGGTTTGAAGCAGCTTACAGGGGAAAGCTTTGTTCGAACTTTGTGCACTGCAATAATATTAGCTGTTTGATGGTGCAGCAACATGGGAGAGGGATGATGGAGACCTAGATGTTTGATAGCTTTGTTCCAAAACAGATAAAACAAAATAGAGAAAAAGTTTTCACACCGCGGGACCCAAAGACCCACACCTGTTAATTCGCGTACACTTATACCGCGGAAACTATCACTGTAAACAGGATTGTTCAGGTGAAGAGAAATGGTTGCATCGAAATATGCTGTTGGGTCCACGATATCTGAACAACCCATGTTTACAAATATTCTTAGCGTGCAACTCTTATCAACGGTGATACGGAAAGACCATAATAGCCTTATAGTTGTAGATATTCCCTGGTTTCTATCTGCGGATATATCCTGCACCGATCTGAGTGGATATTTCCTGTACGGCCCCCTCTGACAAAAGATAAAACTTCATCTTCTCGTTTTGCATCCGATTATGTGTTTGACCAACTTGACCACAAGTTTGACCAATTTGACCACAAATTTGACCAACTTTACCTCGATCCGGACGCCTTGGACTTAGATATTTTGAGAGAAAAAGCAAATCTCTCCTCAATTATTGTGCTCTTTTATCTTCTCCGAAATTTTTGGCTCTCAAATTTCGTTTCCCTCTCACTTTCCCAATCTAATAACTGTTTTTGATATCCATTCCCTCACAAATTTGAAACCCCATCTAATTTCCCTCTCAAATTTCATTTCCCTCCTATGACTCAATAATTGCAGCTCTCCTCCTGTTTTATTTAAAGAGAGAGACGAAGAACTCAGACCTTTTTCCCATCTTTCACTGTATCTCATTCAATCTCAAGGTGTTTTCTTTATGCCTTTTAGCTACGAATCTCAATCCTCTTGTTGTTGTTTACTTCTTAACATCCATATTGTTTACTGCTTTGCATCCATTTGTAACGTCTTTCAATAGATTTATGCTTCACATTTAATGTTTACTGATTTGTAGTGGTTTGCATTATGTTTCAATAGTTTTATCTATTCTGTATTCTTTTTATGCTGATGTTTACTGCTTTACATTTTTTTTTCTCTTGGATCTCTTTCAATAGATTACAACCCAAATACGGTTTATTCAACTATAATCTCATTCATCAGATTGCTGCTCTAGATTTGTGGTTGTTTGGTTGTAATCTATTTCCCTCTTTTTTTGTAAGCGGTTTGTTGTCACGTTTCATATATGGACAATATTGGTCCTGTAAATCTCTTTAAGCGTTTGAATAAATTCATTAACTTTGTAAAAATAAGTATATTCCAGCCCTTAGAGAGCCTTGCAGGATGAGTATACCCCTACATTGATATGAGTTGTATCCTTCTTCTAGGATTCTAGCCATTCCCATGAACACGATGTTGCTGCAGGTTTACAACAACAAAAGAACAAGATATGCATTTTTAAGCCAGAATAAACAACTCACCACAGAGAGTACTCGTAGATAAAACATATTAATATATATCTTAATTTTCCGTGAACTCTGTGTAGGTGTGTTGTTTATTTTGGCACAAATCAAGCTCACCTTATTGAGATCCGTGCTGCAAACCTGATAAATAACCTCTATAAATCCAGTTGGTGAGTAAACTATTAACACATTAGAGTTTCTTGCATTACTCATCATTATAATGGTCTCTTTCCCTTGATGAAAATTGGTTGATTCTTACTACCCTGAACTTTGTTTTTCCAGGGTTCATTGATGTGCTGTATAAGTTTGGCAAAAATTCATAGTTGACAAGTGCATATCTTGTAATGTATTTTTTCCACCACTTACATAGCCTTGCAGGACCAGTGTGCACCAAGATAAGAGATGTGGTAGTTTTGAGGTACATAGGGATGTGCTCGCATAGCCGTTCTATGAGACACTGTTGAAGTGAAGGGTGCATGTTTCCTTTTCTATTTCAGGTTTGTTTACTTACCTATTTTGATCACTTCAAATATATGTTTTACATGACTCCTGCCAACAGGTGCAACATACCACCATAGATTTTTCAGAGTGGATACGTATTAGTTGTTAGGTTTGCTTTAAATGAAGGAGATCGATGCAGATAACCTGACAATTAGTACATTTTCCTCTCTAATTCCATTGGTGACTAAACTCTTATGATAATTACTTTCCCTTGTCATTATTTTATCCTGACTGAAGTATTCACCTACTACCATTCTCTTATTGTTTTTTGAATACTCATTGATTGCAAGACTTGAGGTTGGAGATGTGTTAGTGTGGCAGTACCATCTGAAGTAAAGAACAAGATAAAAGACTGTTATTTGTTCCCGCAAGGCTGTTCAAGAGCTGAAATAAATGAAGTTGCTTCAAATGATTTTATTCCGAGCTCTTGAACAGGTCTTGTAGGAGAGGTATACAACAATGATGATGCAGCAATCCTGACAAGCAACCTACTTAATTCCAGTTGGTGAGTAAATTCTAACCACACTAAAGTTATGTGCATTACTTATCATTATTATGGTCTCCTCTAAATGAAAAATTTGGTTGATTCATATTACCATTCTCATTGCCTTTTTAGGATTCATTGATGCAAACACCTGAAGGTATACAACAACGATGATGCAGCAATCCTGACAAGAAACCTACTTAATTCCAGTTGGTGAGTAAATTCTAACCACACTAAAGTTATGTGCATTACTTATCATTATTATGGTCTCCTCTAAATGAAAAATTTGTTTGATTCATATTACCATTCTCATTGCCTTTTTAGGATTCATTGATGCAAACACCTGAAGCTGGATAAATGATGAACAAGTGAGACCATGTTGGCCTTGCAAAGATGTACAAGCGAGGGATTAACTTGTAACCAAGATCAGTATTCTTGAATTAAGTTTATCCCTGCCCTTGTATTTGCGTTGCAGGACATCGATAGAGAAATATAATTAGAACTGTTTATGTGCAAGAATACCTGGACATTTAGACAAGTTGGAAGATATGAGACAGTGTTAGTCCTGCGAAGCTGTGGAAGTAGGACAACTGAGAAGTAACACATTCTCGTCTCTAATTCTTATGGTGAGTAAACTCTTACTACATTTATTTTGCTAAGTTGTGAGGATTTCTCGATGGAGGCTTAGTAGGTTGTAGGCTTGAAATAGATAAATAAGAATACGCATCTTGAAACATCATCCTGTGCTGGTTCATTGGATAAGTGCATGCTTAGATAAGCTGAGGTATTCGAATCTTGTGTCACTCTTTATTTTGAATTGCCTAGAAACTTAGGCAAGGGTGTCGGGACATTCTTCACAAACATGTCCCGACATTGTCTAATTTCATAATTTTTATTTTTAACCTTTAATAAAATGTGTTTATTTATTTTAGTTACTTTTATTTTGATGTTGGAAGTATGCCTAGAGAATTAAAGATTTATTATCGTCCGGCGGACCTTTATAGTGACTGACAAATCTCGTGAACAACCCTTGCTTACAATTATTCTTAGCGTGCAGCTGTTATCCACAGTGATACGGAAAAACCATAATAGCCTTATAGTTGTTGATATTCCCTGCACCGGTTTGAGTGGATATTTCCTGTACGGCTCCCTTTGAAAAAAGATAAGACTTCATCTTCTTCTTTCATAATTTTCAGTAAGTAAAAGACAAATCACATCACGTGGAGGTCAGTTGGTTTGTCAAAAGGATTGATGATTAGGGTTTGTATCCAATCCAGTAGGCAAAGAAGTGAGATAGTATTTGGACCCATTGAAGACCCCAAGAAATGGATCATCAGAGGCTTGACCGTTTGATCAAATCTTTAAATCTTGATGATGGTTGATTTTCTACTCTTCAATTTACTCTTCACATACTGACTAAACACATATCTATATGATTCTGATAGTATTAATTTGACAAAGCCCAATTCATTCAAAAATAAAATAAAAATAGCATTTACAAAGATTAGTGCAAGTTCAAAAAAATTGAGAGTGTTGAATTTATATCAACTGATTAAATGACAAAGGCAAAAAGAACATTTCTTTAATTCCCTAGACTAGAAGAGTTTTCAAAAGGATGCTAAGTTGTGAGACATGCTTGGCTAGTCCTAATTGAATAGTCCTAATTCTCATAAAGAACAAAAGACTCCGATACCGTCTATACATGAAAGCATTGCTATTCTAGTACAACTCTTGTCCTACCAAAGGCCTACTACTTTGTTGCCTTATAACTATAGGAGGTGTTGACTGATGGGAAGGGTTTGAAGCAGCTTACAGGGGAAAGCTTTGTTCGAACTTTGTGCACTGCAATAATATTAGCTGTTTGATGGTGCAGCAAAAGGGGAGAGGGATGATGGAGACCTAGCTGTTTGATAGCTTTGTTCCAAAATAGATAAAACAAAACAGAGAGAAAAGTTTTCACACCGCGGGACCCAAAGACCCACACCTGTTAATTCGCGTACACTTATACCGCGGAAACTATCATTGTAAACAGGATTGTTCAGGTGAAGAGAAATGGCTGCATCGAAATATGTTGTTGGGTCCACGATATCTGAACAACCGTTATTTATAAGTATTCTTAGCGTGCAGCTCTTATCCACGGTGATACGGAAAGACCATAATAGCCTTATAGTTGTAGATATTCCCTGCACAGGTTTGAGTGGATATTTCCTGTACGGCCCCTTCTGACAAAAGATAACACTAAATCTTCTTCTTTCATAATTTTCCGACTTATCTAGGGGCGGACCAATCACATCACGTGGAGGTCAGTTGCTTTGTGAAAAGGATTGATGATTAGGGTTTATACCCAATCCAAAGAAGTGAGCTAGTTTTATTTGACTATTTTGAATAATATTTTGGGCTAAATTTTTTTTGTGCTATAATGATAAGGAATAATTATAGCACTAGTAGGGAATAAATAGAGGTTTTGATTCAATTTTTTTTTTTGATTCAAAAAAAGGGAGTAAATAGAGGTGGGCTAAATAATAATTTTGAAAAAATTACCCGTAGTGTTAAGCTAAAACTAGGGACAGGCTATAGCCCGGTTAAATCTTAATAGGATCCTTCTTGAATTACTGACTAAACACAAATCTATATGATTTGGTGTGGGGTGGAAGCATCTTGGCATGCATGTGAATGGCACGCGCGGAAACCTGTCCTTGTAAACAAGGTTGTTCCAATGAAGAGAAATGGCTGCATCGGAAACATGTTGTTGGGTCCAAGACATATGAACAACCCTTGTTTACAATTATTCATAGCGTGCAGCTGTTATCCACGGTGATACGGAAAGGCCATAATAGCCTTATAGTTGCAGCTGTTTTAGACTTTAAGGGGCTAGGGTGCATAGTCATAAAGACAAGATGCCCTAAAAGGCTAGGAAATGAAGCGACAGAAAGAGGAGTCGGGGGATGGTAAGCAGTTATTGGGGTGTATTGGAAACCGACGCCACTTAGTGTATTGGAAACCGACGCCACTTAAAGTGATATCATAACTGATCCCTTTAAAGAAAATTTCTTTCTCAGAAGTTTGAATCAAAAAATTGTTTTTCTCCCTTCGTCTTCCATTGTTGTAGATCATCCAATCGCTATGGCTGGTGGTGGTGGTGATTTTGATCGAAAGGGAAAGAGAAAGATGTCAGAAGTTGAAAAAGAGCCCAGTGTATATTGGTATCCCCGGGAGTATTGTGTAACAGGATTTCCGTATGGAATTCCATTTCCTCAGGGTTGTGAGTCTCCTGGTTATGAGGCTGATTTCTCCTGGTTCTTGGATGACATGCAGCACAATATTGAAGTGAAGCTTGAGGTAGAATTGCAAGAATATAGGCCTCCGGGATCTTTGATGCATGAATTGATGATGGATTCCCCTGTGGATCGTCTTAGGAACCATTTCCGCCACTGTAAGCCTACCCCTGTAGATCGAGATGTTAGTAATCCGTTTGCAGATGTTCACAAAACTGTTGGCCTTGGGAGTAGTGCTCAGCATGCTGCCGATGGTGGTGCTTATAAGGATTCTGAAGATGATACTCTTTTCGATGTTGATCGATATATAACTGGTATGCCGAAATCTGCGTCTCATCCTCAAATGGGGGCAAAGGACCATTGGGTATTGTATGCTTTTCATCCCCGATATGGCCCTTTTGAATTGCATGAATGTTTTGCGGTTGTTGATGATCGATTCCTTGTCTCTGGAGTTAGTCTCTTTGGGTACCAATATGTGACTCTTGATGCAAAGGAGAGGCGGATCGTTCGTCACTTGGAAAGTCTGCCGATGCACATGGATGAACCTATGCGATTTCCTGTACTTGATGCTCTTTGCCCTGCAACTGGAAGGATTGGACGTTCCATTTTTGCAGGTAAGAATGCTTCTAGTAATCCTTCTAATCCGCCTATGCAATCTGGATTTAGCCCTGATTTGAGTGCATCTTCTGTTGCTCCGGAGGAATCTTATGCCAATACTCAGGGGACTCGGAGTAAAACTCGCCGTGCACAATAGTAAGAAATTGCAATTCATTTTTTCCACCTTTGAATTTTTTGTTTTTGCTTCAAAATTGATAGGAGAGTGGAAATGGGGTAGGGGTATGGTTTGAATATGCGGTTTATGTTTTTTTGGTTTGGATTCAGGGTACTTTTGATGGTTGCACTTTTGGGTATAATTTTTTGAACAATGTTTTGTGTGATTGTGTTTGGATTTAAGTTACTGGTTCTTATTTATTTGATGTAAATGAATGATGGTATTTGTGGTCTGATCCATAAATAGGCAACTGTTATGATCTCTTATGTATGGGTTTTGATGGTTGTGGTATTGATTTTGGGTTTGAAACTGCGATATGCTTAGTGGTGCGATTTGGGTGATATAGGAGATGGTTAATGCTATTAGCTCCCAAGTTCTAATCAAACATGTGGAATGACCAGAGAAGGTAATGATGAAAGCAATAGGATGATTATCAGATATTTCTAATATTTTGAACTTATAGAGAGAGTAGAGGGGTGACCAGTACTGCTTGATTTCAATTGAATTAGAGATAATCCAGTACCCAGAGTACTTGTAGGATATAGGGTAGCCAATCCAACAGGAGACTAAGATAAACAAGCAATCAATAAGGCAAAGAGAGTTAGGAGATACCAGATATAATAGTAATTTTTGCTCCATGTAAGAAGTAGTACAACATAGAGATATCTACAAATTTCAGTTTAGTCTTTTCTGATAATCAAAACAGGTGCAAAATCTCCTAAAGCTTTTCAAAATCAAAGAGATAGCACTAGTAACCCAGGACATGTCGGGATGAATTTGAATACTGTGATTCCAAGTTAGAGATATTGAGTTTGACTCCAAGTATGGGATAGTGATTTCTATTTGAGTTACCGATGTGAGAGTTGTGAATTCGATTTGAGTAACCATAGTGATTGTTATGAGATTTGTGATTTTTGTGATTCTATTGCTATTAATGAGATGGGTAATCATTAAAGAAGACACAAAAAGAAGTAATCATAGGCTTGATCAAATCTTTAAATCTTGATGATGGTTGATTTTCTGCCCTTCAATTAATGACTAAACACAAATCTATATGATTCAAATAAAATTGATATTAATTTGACAAAGCACAATCCCCTTCCAAAACAAAAATATTTCCCAGACACACAAGTTCAAAAAAATTGAGAGTGTCAGATTTAAATCAACAGATTAAATGAGAACTCGAGTAGAGATGGGAGATAAAGACCAAGGGGAGAAACATCCTTTGCTATAGCCCGGGTTAGCCTCTTGCTAGGCCCGTCCCTGTCTTGAATTACTGACTAAACACAAATCTATCTGATTTGGTGTGGGGTGGAAGCATCTTGGCACGCAAGTGAATGGCATGCGCGGAAACCTGTCATTATAAACAAGGTTGTTCAGGTGAAGAGAAATGGCCACATCGAAATATGATGTTGGGTCCACAATATCTGAACAACCCTTGTTTACAATTATTCATAGCGTGCAGCTTATATCTACGGTTATACGGAAAGGCCATAATAGCCTTATAGTTGTACATATTCCCTGCACAGGTTTGAGTGGATATTTCCTGTACGGCCCCTTCTGACAAAAGATAAAACCTCATCTTCTTCTTTCATAATTTTCAGTAAATAAAAGACAAATCACATCACGTGGAGGTCAGTTGCTTTGTGAAAAGGATTGATGATTAGGGTTTATATCCAATCCAGTAGGCAAAGAAGTGAGCTAGTTTTTGGACCCATTTGAAGACCCCAAGAAACAGATCATCAGAGGCTTGACTGTTTAATCAAATCTTTAAATCTTGATGATAGTTGATTTTCTGCCCTTCAATTACTGACTAAACACAAATCTATATGAATTTGACAAAGCACAATCCCCTTCCAAAATAAAATTAAAATACTATTGTAGCATTTACAAAGATTAGTGCAAGTTCAAAAAAATTTGAGAGTGTTGAATTTAAATCAACAGATTAAATGACATTGGCAAAATGAACATTTCTTTAATTCCTGTCCTACAAAAAACCTAGTCCTTTACTGAAATATTGGAATCATATGATAGCTTTGTTCGAACTTTGTGCACTGCAATATTAGCTGTTTGATGGAGCAGCAACAAGGGAGAGGGATTTTGGATGGAGACCTATGTTTAATACTAGTATACAAAAAGGATTTCGGCACCGTTCTGTGTTGGTTTTTTCTTAATTTTCTCGAGGAAAATAAGAAAAAACTGTTCAACGAATGCTTCTTCAAACCTTTACACTTCCCAAAAAGGTCCAGAGGGGATGTATCTCTCCATTAATTGCTGCATTTGGGGTTCCAAGAAAAACCATTGGGTTTCACATTTTTACCTTTAAAGCTTCCATCTTAAAACCAATTTGAGTCACAGAAACATTGAGAGAGATTCAATCTTTGCAACAAATTAGAGAAATTGCGAGTTCTTAAAAAAATAATCAGAAATTAGGTATTGATCTGATGTCTGAAGAAATGGGTTCATCATCTCAAAAGAGAAAAATAGATGAAATTTATTCATCAGAGGAAGAAGGTTCGGATATAAGTGAATCTGAGATGGATGATTATGAAGAAAAGGTATATCAGAAGCTTAAAAATGGTAAGTTTACTGTTAAAGTATCAGATCTTAAGTTTAGATGTCCTTTCTGCTTAGGTAAAAAGAAACAAGTTTATGAGTACAAAGATCTAGTTCCACATGCTAAGGGTGCTGGTAAGAAAAGTTCTTCACTTAAGAAATTTAGAGAAAAAGCAAAACATTTGGCTTTAGCTCGGTATTTGGAGAAGGATTGTGCACCAATTAGGGAGGATCCTATGGAGGAGGATGTAGAAGATGGGAAGACTGTGGTGGATGTTTTTGGTTCATCTACTCTGGTGGAGGAAGAAAAATTTGTGCATCCATGGAAAGGTGTTGTTGCAAATACTGAGAGAGAGGTTAAAGATGGAAGATACATCGCCCCCAGTGGAAACCGGATTAAAGAGCAATTGGTAAAGTTTAATCCTATCAGGGTACATAGTTTATGGGATGGTAGTCATGGGAGTATTGGTATGGAGATTGTGGAGTTTAGAAACGATCTGTCCGGTTTTTGTGATGCAATGACTTTTGAGAGTTATTATAATAGCTTTGGGCGAGGGAAAAGACATTATCTTGGGGATCAACGAGGGCAAGGAGGTTTATACGGATGGGTTGCTAGGGAGGATGATTATCGTTCGGATAGTGTTCTTGGGAAAAACTTGAGGAAAAGTGATTTGAAAACAATCAAGGATGTTCAAGCTGAATATGTTAGGAAGAACCAACAACTTGTGACAAATTTAGTTCATTTGATTAATGAGAAGAATGACAACTTAGAAAAAATTAATCTCGAATTGAATGAGACCAGCTGCTCTCTCAAGAACTTGGCGGAGAGAGTTGAATTTCAAAAGCAAGAGCTCAAGATTCGGAGTGGAGAGTTGGAGAAAATTAAGGCACAAAGCGAAAGTGACAGAGAGAAACTTGCAGAAGAGAAACGAAAGGTAATATCTCCTTCCTCCTTCATTTGTATTTTGCACGCCAAGGGACAAGTTTACCTACAACAATATGCGGCTGTACGTTTATTGAATATACAAATATCGTCTTTGTATAATAAAGCCGTTTAACAATTTTGTTGCTCATTTCTACTATGTCGTCAGAATGCGATGAAAACCAGTAACCTTGAAATGGTAGAATTGGAGTCTACAAAAAATGTATTAAGGATTGCTGAAGAGCAAAAGGTATAAACTATTTCTGACTTTTGCTCATATAAGTTGAAGTATCTGTATCCTTTTTAGTTTTGTTCTTTCCTTGTATAAATCATGTTATTGATTATCAGTTTTTGATTGTCAGAGAATGAAAGAGGCACGCCTCAGAGAAAGAATCGAAGAGGAGAAGAAATTGGATGCCAAAGATAAATTGGAATTAGAGGTTGAACTGTTGAGAGGGAAATTGAAAGCCTTGACCTACATGGAAGATGATGATGCAGACTTGGAGTCGAAGAAGAAGTTAGAAGAATTAACCAAAGATCTGAAAGAAGAAATAGAAGGTCTTGAAGCCCTCAACCAGACTCTTACGGTCAAGGAACGAGAAAGCAATGACGAGTTGCAGGACGCTCGAAAAGAACTAATTAACGTGAGTTGTCTTTCTTTTCTTCTCCTTTCTTTAAATCATGTCAAACACATCTAAATACTTTTTGGCCTAGAAATAATTGTCCCTAACAGACTAATTATTCTGTGATTCTAGGAATTCAAAGAATTAGGCAGTCGTGCTCCGGTCCGAGTTAAGAGAATGGGGGAAATTGATCTTAAACCTTTCAAGGATGCATGCAAGAAAAAGTATACCTCTAATGAAGAAGAGATGCAGGCTTCTATAATGTGCACTCATTGGCAAGATGAAATTAAAGACCCATAATGGTTTCCTTTTGTAAATGTCAAGGTTCGGGATGATGTATATAAGGTATTCTCTCACTATATCCGAAACCATCTTTAATATTCACAAAAGTTGGATATAAATTTATTTAACTCATCTTCATATATATCTTGCTTTTTATTGGCATCCCTTAATCACTGAACGTAACTAAACTGTTGTAGACAAAGATAGATGAGAAGGATGAAAGGTTGAGTCGCTTGAGGAATGACATGGGTGACGAGGTATTCAAAGTTGTTGCAACTGCTTTATTGGAGTTAAATGACTACAATGGGAGTGGGAGGTACATAGTCCCAAAATTATGGAACTTCAAAGAAGGTAGAAAGGAAACTTTGAAGGAGGGTATCCAAAGATTAATCAAAAAAAATAAATGAACTACAAGAATAGATTTCATCCTTTTTATCTGACCAAAAAAAATTGCAGTGTCTTGGATAGGGGTCGTAAATTCTTTTTGTGTCTTTTGGGGAACTTTATTATTGGTATGGTTAGACGTTGCATTCTTTACATTATCAGCAGATTATGTCTCCTCTTTTGATATTGTTCTTAAACATGCTTGTTGTGGTGGTGGTTTTAATCTATATTGGAGATTATCTGCAGATTCGGGTCATGTTTCTCTAATTTGCTTAAAGAAGCTATTTTTTTTTGACAAGTTCTGGTCATCTCCTGTAACCCGTTGTGAAGATCTCATTCTAATTTGTGGCCGCACGGTAATGAAGTAAGAACTTCAGAGCTAGACTAATCTAATGTGTACTAGCTCTATCTATGACCGTAGGTTTATTATTTTAGCCCCTTCCCTATCTATGATTGGGATAAAAGCTCAAATCTGGCAGTGAAATTTCAATAGAAAGGCCTATTTTTTATTTTTATTTTGCCAAACGTGTAATTGAAGATGGTATGTCATATCCGTCCTCATAATAGTGTATGAAGGAGGGTTACTCAAATGGCATTGAAAGACTTCATGTAAAAAATTACCTTGTACATTACCTTGTACTAGTCATCTTCGGGAAATTGCATTACGCACGACTTTTCCATTCAGGGTTCAAAAGTACCTCTCTTTGTTGATTTGGTACTTCTAATGCAGAACTTAGACAGAAATCACTAATGCTCAAGGTCTTAAATTTTTCAAAGAAATTTAGAACCAATAGAAAGGCACCTATTTAAAATTAATGTTAAAAAGATTATGCCTCGAGTTGATTCCAATATACCAAAAAATCTATATCGGGTCGCTAAATAATCAAATCTATATCATGTTAAAAATCTACTACAACTAGGTTATCTTGTTGATTTACAAATCCAGGACGATGAATTTTAAAACATAATCAACACATAGGACAAAAAATATATCCAGGTGGTAAAACTACCTGTTTCATAATTTATACACATGACCTAGAGTTATGACCTACCTGGTGGCACTTACCGCACTTCCTTTTTTTCACTTGTTTGGCATGTTTTTCAGCACTAGAGAGACGTCGCTTTCCACCACCCCGACGACCCTTTGGCTTTTCATTATTGGGAGGCAACACTATCTCCGCAGAAACATCCTTTGGCACATTCCAGGTATCCTGGCTAAGGACCGAGTTGATCGGAGGCTTGTACATAGCTCTCCATCTGTCTCTTGAATAGTAATCTCCACATAGAGAGAACATATGAACCTTATATTTCTGACATACGACGAGGGCGTGTGGACATGGAAAATTCTCATAGGTAAAGACCCCGCAAGTGCATGACTTCTCATTCAACCGGACAATGTGCTGATCCAGGCACTTTCCCTCATTCACTTCAAAGATATCTTTATGAGATTGCCTGGCTTCAAACATTTTCGCTAATTCCCACCTCCCTTTAAGTATGTCTTTAGCATGATCACTCAAATGATCGTTATGTTTGGCAGCTATTTGTCTACGGTCAGAGAACCATCCCATCAGCTGTGACCGTATGAAGTCCACTAAATGGGTTATGGGGAGTTTTCTAGCACTCAAAAGTACGTTATTCCAACTCTCAACGATGTTTGTTGTCATGAGAGTATAACGGACTTTCGCGGCTTTCACCCTAGCCCAATGCCTTGGATGAACTTCCATCACATAGGCAAAAATTGACTTATCCATTTTGACTTCTGATATAGGCCTTCGATAACCATCCTCAGTGTACGCTTTCACAGCTCTCATAAATGCCTCAGCAGCGGCGACATTGTGGTACTTCCTTATAATATTCACTGCATTGTGAAAAAATGACAACTGAATAATGAATATGCCCTCTATGTTATATGTAAACTACATCGACAAAATCCCTACAACTATATTGTTTAAAACAGCTTAATTGAATACTAATGAAATATTTATGTTCTCCGCATTGTAGAAAAAAATGACAGATAATCTTAAAAGGCTAAGGGTAAAGATAACTAGGAGACGTCCCACGCTACAAAGCTTAAGGGTTAAACTTTAAAGGAGATGAGTCACTAACAAATGTAACACGACTATAAAGTGTTGTTGTTAGATACCTTTAAGATGGTACGCACAGTACACATGGCATGCTGCAAGAAACACTTTCGCAATCGCTAATTCGAAGCTTTACGATCTGTCTGAACACACAACTAGATCCTCGTTCATTGAATACTTGCGACCAAGCGCATCGAATAACTTTTGCATGAACCATAAACAGGAATCACCGTTCTCAGAATCAACGATGGAAAACGCTATAGGGTACATTTTTTCATTGGCATCATACCCAATTGCCGAAAGTAGAGTTCCTTTGCGTTCCCCACTTAGATGCGTACCATCCACAACAAATGCGGGTCTACATAAAGTCTTGAATCCATGTAAGGATACTCCCAGCGCAAAAAAATAATACAAGAAACCACTTTTTGTATCGGTTTCTATCGCCATTTTCGTTCCGTGGTTGTGTTTTGCAAGCATGTAACTGTAACTGACCAGGTGCTGGTACGACTCATCAGGAGAACCTCTAACCGCTTCAATTCCCCGTTTACAACCAGTGAGACCCTGCTTGTAGGTGATGATGATACCATGTTCTCTCTTCATGTCTTCACACAGTTGTCGTGGTGAATACACAACGTCACACCTGGCAAAGTTCTTGCGGAAGAGTACGGACATTGCACGAGCCATCGCTTTTTTCTTGAGGATAAGGTTCATGTTATTTCCAGTACAACTGTGTGGAGCCGCGATTCTAGTGATTTCCCACCAGTCAAGAGAAGGCATCTTCTTTGCAGACATAGACCAACCGCACGCCCCTGTCGGATCTTTACATATGACACGTAAGAACGTTGGACTGGATGACTTACACAAGGTCTCAAAATCATCTAGTATTCTCACGATCCCAATCGCCAGTCTAAGTTGGTTCTTGTTTTTGAATCTTTGAGCATGACGCAGCTCATACCACTTCACTTCCCTGGAGGGTGGGGAAGGTGGAGAATCCGGTGTATATTTAGGAGTTGAAGGAGCATCATGTAGGCGGGGTAACTCAATAGGAGATGGTGGGTCCCAAGATATTCCAAGACGTCTCTTAGCTTTAGGAACATAATCAGTCTCTGAAATAGATAAACATAATAAAGAGTAGTGTGACTGTTATTTAATATCAAAACTACAGCTACGAAAAATAATGTCGAAATATAACATAACATAGTTACGAGGGTACTTTACAAGGAAAGTAAAGTAAGATCCACAGGCCTATGTTGTAAAAGGCGAGGCGCCAAAAATATTGTCCATATATTTGCGCCTAGTGAGCACAACTATTTGGAAAAATATTGTCGATAACTATTTGGAAATGATAAAACAATTAGAGGGAGATAGATAAACTTATTACCAATGCCATCTCCGTTGTTGCTGCATCGTACACTGTTGGAGCTATCATTGACGGAGGAACCCATTATGGGATTGCTGGGAGCGGTTAATGGTGAATTCCCTTTAGGACACACATTACTAATACAACTGGAAGTGGGAGTTACCGGTGAGGAATAATCTATTGTTACATTTTCATTTTCATGTGCTATTAAGAAAACAGCAGGAATTCCTGGCGCATCTTCAACATATGAATGCCAAGTTTCTTCTCCAGCAATCAATATCCGCCGTTTCATCCCTGTAACATCAACCATTACAAGACCGTATATTTCGAAATCAGGTCCCTGAATGAAACCAGGTAGCCCCATTGCTTTCTTCTTTAGTTCTTCGAAACTTCACTTTCCTGGGGAAAGCACATATTGTAAATCAATTCCGGTGTACGTATCGTTACCACGTTTGCGCACCCATCTTCCGTTGTAGTGAACAAAGATTTTTGTTCCATGCATCATATAGGAAGATGACAAAAACAGCTGCAACTGAAACATAGAAAAAATCATAACCGGTATGTAAGTATGCGTCCATTTTTGTAATTCCTAGATATGGGAAGTAATAAATCTCATTGTTTAAAGGTGACGTAGTAATTCATCTGAATTTTACAGGATATAAAGGAGTTATACATGAAATTGAACTTGCAACCAAAGCAATCAAACATGAGGGCTCAAACATTTCAAGAACAACGTGAGGGATTCTAGAAGAAGATATGTGTGGTGTGTGTTCTGTGGAAGAAGAAAAATGAGCTCTTTGGAGAGCGGAGTTGAAGAAATAGAAGTGAAGAGTAAGATGAGAAATAAAAGATTTGAGTAACATCATGAATATTAATGAAGTAACATTCACAATCAATAAAACAAACACCCTAAAAGATTTGAGTAACATCAATATAGACATTGAAGGATTGTAAGGATTGTAAATTTTTTTGAAAATCACAACAAATCTTAGAAAACTACCTAAGTTCACAAATTAATCTCTAAAATCAATAAAACAAACACCCTAAAATCATTTTATATTTTCAGACCATAAAATAGAAATTAACACAAAACAATAGACCAAAAAACAGATCATACAAATAGAAATTAACACGAATCTATTAACCAAAATTATACCTTCTAAGTTCTTCAAACCCCCTAAGATGAAATCGAAAAAATTAGATTAACAGAACCCAATGATTGAAGAAGAAATCAATTATATTAACAGATTGAAGACACATATGATGATAAAAGACTAACATATTCACAGATTAACAAATAGTATTATAAAAAAAACCTAAAATCGATTCATAGATGAAACCCTGAAAAACAAACGATGAAAAAAAAACCTAAAATCGAAACTGATGATGATAAAAGACTTACGTAATCGATAAACTAATGATTGAAACCACAAAATCTTTTAATCGATTCAGCTGATGGGAGAAAAAGAGAGAAGAAGACTACAGCTGAGAATGACAGAGAGACTAAAAAAAGAAAGGAAATGAAATGAAAACTCGAGTAGAGATGGGAGGAGATAAAGACCAAGGGGAGAAACATCCTCTAGTTAAGTTTGGTGTGGGGTGGAAGCATCTTGGCACGCGAATGGCACGCGCGGAAACCTGTCCTTGTAAACAAGGTTGTTCAGGTGAAGAGAAATGGCTGCATCGAAATATGCTGTTGGGTCTAAAACATCTGAACAACCCTTGTTTACAATTATTCATAGTGTGCAGCTTATATCCACGGTTATACGGAAAGGCCATAATAGCCTTATAGTTGTAGATATTCCCTGGTTTCTAGCTGCGGATATACCATACACAGGTTTGAGTGGATATTTCCTGTACGACCCTTTTGACAAAAGATAAAACCTCATCTTCTTCTTTCATAATTTTCAGTAAATAAAAGACAAATCACATCACGTGGAGGTCAGTTGATTTGTGAAAAGGATTGATGATTAGGGTTTATATCCAGTGGGCAAAGAAGTGAGCTAGTTTTTGGACCCATTTGAAGACCCCAAGAAACAGATCATCCGAGGCTTGACTGTTTGATCAAATCTTTAAATCTTGATGATGGTTGATTTTCTGCCCTACAATTTACTCTTCAATTACTTACTAAACACAGATTTATATGATTCAAACAAAAATGATAGTATTAATTTGACAAAAAGCACAATAAAATAAATAAAAATAGGATTTTCAAATAAAATAAATAAAAATAGGATTTTCAAAGATTAGTGCAAGTTCAAAATAATTGAGAGTGTTGAATTTAAATCAACAGATTAAATGAACATTTCTTTTGCCCAAGAGGTGTTAGACTGTTATTATACAGACTAGCTTCAAAGTGTGAAGGCACTGAGTTGATCCATCATCCATATCCATAAGATTCGAATCGCTCAGTGGATTGACAACACCCAAGAATTAGGGTTCGAATATCTACAACAATACAGATTTTTTTTCTTTTTTTTTCTAAAATAAACTTTTGGGCTAAGGAAAAAAAAAGGCCAAGGGGAGAAACATCCTCTAGTTCAGTTTGGTGTGGGGTGGAAACATCTGTAACACATGTGTATGGCACACGCGGAAAATGGCCTTGTAAACAAGGTTGTTCAGTTGAAGAGAAATGGCTGCATCGAAATATGCTGTTGGGGCCAAAACATCTGAACAACTCTTGTTTACAAATATTCTTAGCGTGCAACTGTTATCCACGGTGAAACGGAAAATACCATAATGGCCTTATAGTTGTAGATATTCCCTGGTTTCTAGTTGCGGATATTTCCTTCACAGGTTTAAGTGGATATTAGCGAAACAACCTTCTGACTTGTTGTAAGCTCAACAAGATTCAATGTTATCGTGTCGTCAAAAAGCAGCCATAACAGTGGTATTCCATATATAAAAGGAGGCATAGATCGTGGATGCAGTAAAAAACAAACAAGAATTGTAGTGGAACCGATCATGTAGAAAAATGGAGTATATATTTGTATTTCAGATTCTCTACATAGCGAATTGATTGTTTTCCTAGAAATACAGCCCCTGATCAGACTGAAAGTTAAAGATAGCTAAACGAACCCTGACAGTGAAACTACAACCAGTCGAAACCAAGTTTTTCACATTGAAACTACACAAGAACTACTGTTTTTTCATACTTCAAACACACACGAGCAAATATCATATATACACTAGATAATAACAATGAGACTATGTAGGACGAACCTTTTTGCACCATCTAGGTATGTGGTCTGGTGTGAATGCATCTTCATCTTCAGATTCATCTTCATCGGATGAGAACTCCCTATTTCCCAATGCTCCATTTGCTGATTCATGTGAGATACCTACAACCTCAGCAAAGTCAAATTCTTCAACATCACCTATCTTCTCACTTGCATTGAGGTACTCATTTGTGTCTTTGCTGATTTTTTCTTTATGTACTAAACCAATACATGTTTCTTGTTCAGTTTCTTCATTCTCTTATTTCTTCTCTTCTCCCTCATCTTCTTTCTCATTTTTATCAGCGTTGATAAGACCACTTTGTTCTTCACTCTTAAGATCACATTGTTCTTTCTGCTTATATCTTCTTGGTAGTTTCCTTGTGAAGTCAAATATAGTTTTCAATGTTTGTATGTATTCGTTACGCAAGACTGACTCTGTCTTACCTTCATCCTTCATGTTTTGCAGATGAATTTTTCGTTATTCAATGAAATTAACTAGCTGTGTATTTTCACTGAGCAATTCGTCAAAATCTTCCTCACAACCCTTTTTCAGCATTTCAGATTCGTACAGATCCTGTTTCATTGGCATTTATGTTCTCTTGGAATTCTTCCTGTACGAGTTTTTGCTCTTTAGCTAGGATAGGATTTGTCAATTTTGGTGACATCTGCACATACATATACAACATAATAAAAAACCTAAGTCAAATAAAAAATACATAACACCCGTACACTGTGTAAAAACACCTAAACCATGTACCTTACTCATTGCTCCATCCACATTATTTTCAATTGTAGTACTAATTTCGGCAAGTTTCCACCTCATGAACCTTGGAATTCCAGAGTTCACTGGATTCATACTAGGATTGTGTTCAGCAAACAGATACTGCATAAGAAACAGTTGAGAGTTAGAATTTTTCCCACTTTTTTTTAAGTAACGAGTAAGGTCGGCAAAAGGTTGATCAAACTTACCAACAAATGGATCGAACATCCATAAACTTTTTCCTTCAAAGGTTGCAGGATATGACCTCTTATTTTTTTCATAAGATGAGAGTGAATAAGATCTTCCCAACAAGTCCTATTCATTTTGTGCAATGATGTAAAGTACCCTTCAAATTTCATCCGACTCAAGCTCCCACATTTTCGGGTGAAGAACACTGTTACACACAAGTAAAGCGTAAATAGTTTTACCAAATCCTCTACATCGTCTTCAGTTTGTTGATCTGCAGGGACTTTCATTATTTCTAGAATCGAATGCTCTATATGCACTTTACTCAACCGATTCCTACGGTGAAGTGGAAGAAAACGCTGCATCCTCTCTATTATTGGAACACCCTTTTCTTCAGAAGGAGTTTTAATTTCTTCACCTATATCAGATCCTGAGCACCGTATTTTCTTCTTCTTCTTCTTCAATCCAAAAAAAGCAACTAACATTTCAGATGTGCTTTTTACAACCACAAGGTTGTTATTTGAATTGTAAAAAACAAAAGCATGTTCTTTTCCATGAGCAAGACTGTACTTTGACACCATTTTATCTACTGCATCATCAGTCCTCCACCAATCTCCTTGCTCAGTTTTTTCATAAATAAAAAACTGTAGTACATTCCAAAATGGGCTATCCTTAAGCTTCTCTAACTGCGATTCAGTGAACCACACTAGCTCTAAATCCTTCTTTATGGTTTCTTCATCCTCCTCAAAATTTAAATTGAAAAACTCCTATAGTCCATTAAAACTGCATCTATACTGCATATGAGCGGTTGAATCTTTTCCATCTTCAGGTTGTATTCGTCTATTATCATGTGATCCACAATCTGTCTTGACTACAAAAAACCAAAGAAAAATATGTTTCATATGTTTTGAGCGCAAAAATTCGGACATCAAGCAATACAGAACTGGTAAAAAATTTACTTGTAATCATGTAAATAGTCATACTTTCTCTACACAGTACAGATTAAGTGGTAAGAGATTAACTTGTTCTGATGAAGTCTTTGACTTGAGATAAATCATGTAAATAGTTAGCATTTAACTTCAGATTTAACAAGAACAGATTCACCACTGACAATCACAAGTTGTTTGAAGTTGGCATTGGAAATCAAAAACCAAATTGGTTAAATGCTAATTAAAATGTATGAAAAATCTCTTTCTTGACAAGATTCTCCAAAGAAGTATATTGAACACCTAAATCCCAAATTGTGCTTTGGACATGAACCCTAATTATCCCTCTATCTACAATGCTTCTTAGTGTCACCAAAATGAAAATTGATCGAAAACCAGATCAAAAACCAAACAAAGCAGAAGCAGATCTAAGAAATCAAACGAAATTGAAGCAGAAAGATCAAATTGAACTTTTTAGACATTGATTCACTCAAAATCATGGATGAAATCATACATGCATACCTATAAACAACCCTATTGCACAATAAGCATTACAAATCTAGTAAAAAATTTAGTTTGTAATCCATTAAATTGAAACAGAAACATGGAAATGGATAGTACCTTCCTTCACTGTAATGATAGATGAATCTTCAGGGTTTTTTGGTTTCTTCGAAGCTTCCTTTACTGTAATGCTAGATGAATCTTCAGGGTTTTTTCGTTTCTTCGCAACTGGTCTTTTCATTACTACTGATCCCCTTCTCATCGGTAATATCGACGATGGTTCTACCACTTGTTGTTGGTTCACCACTGTTTCTTCGTTCATATTCTACTGTTTTTTTTTTTTGGGTTTTGATCACTAGGTTTTTAGAAGATAACGATTTTTCATGTCTGACTGTTGTTTAATTTATTTTTCAATCTCAAGAACCTGGCTATTCTTCAAAATTAAAAACTTAAAAGACTGGTTTTCCTCTGGTTTCAAAAAGGATGTCTCTCTTTCTCTCTCCTCTCCTCTCCTCTCCTCACTCCTCCAATATACATATATAAAAAATTCTTAGAGCATCTCCTATAGAGGGTGATTTTTTTTTATGACACATAGGATTTTAAAATGCATCTCGTTTACATAAAATGCATCTCCAATAGTGGGTCCTATTAAGTAGGAAGGGTGTCAAAATAAACAAAAATTCTTGACATACCGTCGAGATAAACAATATATAAACCGTTTAGACACAACATACCCCTAAATGGGACCCCTTGTTGTCTTTTTGTGATGGGGCCCACCTGTACCATATCTCTACACAGTTTTTATCTTGTCTAAATAGGCGGTACGTGTAGAATCTCTAGGTTCATTGACTCATTTCCTAAGGGATTGAAGTGTTTTGACTTATGTATACTACGTACTCTTATCGGCGGTTCAAGAAGAATTTTTTCCAATTTAATTGTCTTGTCCATTTTGGTAATTGACATGGTGGTAACGGTTTGCACTTGGACTCCAAGTCTTGGAGTGTTTAATTTATAATTATCCTTTTAAGTTCTACGGAAAGGCTAAGGAAGCTTGTAACTTCACTTATTCACGGAAAAGAATCTCAGTGTTAGGATTTTGAAATAGGGGCAAAAGTAACACAATAACACTAGGCACATAAGTTAATCTCAGTTTTAGGATCTTGAAATGTGTCAGCATATGAAAAACAAAATTCCATCATAATGTTGTGGGTGAAAAGGAGATCATCCCATAAGTTAATCTTATAATCTATTTTTGACCAACCAAATTTTTACCAAAAAAAGGAAAAAGAGAATTACGAAATCAAAATAAATACTCATGATAATAAGTTCATCTCTTAACTAGTGGAGTTGCTCAGGGTTCAGGCTTTCTTCTGTACTAATCGCCTATCTTCTGCGGGGCCTTTTGTATGAAGGTCCTTTAGGAACCTTCAGTGGTGGTGGGTACATAATGGTTCGTGTTTCCTTCCGCCATTCTGTCATGCTGACCATTGGGTTAATAATACCGGCATAGGAGGTACTGTACTTCTTGACAGTGTAACACTTGTGAACATATCTATAAAGAATAAAAACCGTGTTAGTAACTTAGTACCTAACTGGATTTTTCCAGCTTACTATTGTTATCGGTAAACCACTTTTCAAAGAAAAAAAAAGTAATCCAAAGATGACTTACCGTTTAAAGAGTGGTGGTTTGTTTTCCGTAAGAACATCCATAGCGTGCACACAAGGTATACCAGATATCTGCCATTCCCCGCAGCTGCACTGTCTCCGCCCCAGGTCTACCATTTGTTCTCTTTCAAGCTCGACTCCATTACGAAAATTTTCTTTTAACTTTTTACTTGCTCTTGGGACGATATATTTATTTTTCCACAACCATCCATTCCTTCTCCTTGTTCTAAACAAGCGAATAAACTTAGCTTCAAAACCTATAACCCACTGGCATATGGGCAAACACTTTAAATCAGTAATCCATTTGTTAAAAGCCTTGCTTAAGATGTTCGTCATTTGCGGGCAACTGGCAGAAGGGTGATACAAGTGCCTAGCCCAATTTTCCCGTCCACCTGTTTCAATCCAGCGCTTTAGACGGTTATCCAACTTTTCTAGAGCATCGTTGTGGTCATTATCATTATAAGCTTTTCCGGCCTTTAATGCAGCACTCTGAAGATTTCCATGAAAATGCCCAATATGACGCAGCATCTGACGACCGCATAATCTTTGAAAACAAGTTACACCCTGGAAGTTCTTTTCAACAGAGGATTGGATGCCTGTAACAACAACACTCAAGTACATTGGACACATCCAAGACATATGCATAACTGATAAATATAAGAATTCAATGTCTCAACATAGGTAAAATCGTGAATAAATGTAATTGGCCTGCTGGTTTTGGGGTCCATCAGGTATGGTGCGATAATCGCTAGAAATTTGTCCCATTCTTTCATGTTTTCTGTCCTGCAGATGTAAACCGCAAGAGGATACATGCCATTGTCAGCATCAATTGAAGAAGCAGTCAAAACTGTTCCACCATACATACTGTCTAAAATGGACCCATCTAAAGCTATAATAGGTCTGCATCCATCCATGAACCCCTCAAGAGATGCCTTGTAGGAAATACACAACCCTTGAAACTCTTTAGTCTTCGGGTGGCTGCTCCAAATTGCAATGCTCCCTGGGTTATTTTCTTTAATCTGTCGGCATAACTCAGGTACTAAACTGAGTTCAAGCAAACACAAAAAGAATCACATTAACAAAATATGCATGGCTAACTACAACAATTTAACATACACAAAATTGGGGAGGAAATAGAGTTACTTGAAGCTGTTTATATAGGATCCATGGGTCTCTACAAGGAAGCTATGCAGTGCTTGGCGCACATTCGCGGTTTGTAACTTGAAATTATCATCCTCCATCAAGATTTCCTTCCTAATGGTTTTGGATTTACACCTTGTCCCATCTGCAATGTATCCCATGACTTTTTCCCTCAATATTTCTTCTGGCATGGGGATTTTTTCGTCATCAGTATCAGTATCACCACCAGACCACTCGTAATATGGACTTGAAAAACCAGAGTGATAATCATCATCAGTGTCGCAGCGGTCAATGTCAAATAACCGGTCTTGTTTTTCAGAAGGGTACTCATCAAAATCACTACAGTAACCAAAGGGATACTCTTCTTCTGAGTCATGGTTGTCTATGTCTATACACCTTGTGGCCTTCACCTTCTCCTTGCACTTTTTCCTCTTAAACAAATCAGCAATGGGAAGGTTGTCATCACTAGTTTTGTGCACGTCGGAATATGGTGTGACCCTGCAAACAACAGAACACCTTTAGACCACAGGAACAACAAACGATCAAATCAAAAATTTATGGAGAGGGGAACATCTGTTGACTAAATAATACAGGGGGAATTACAATCTTTGATGTCCTTCCACAATGTTGGGATCTAGGGAACAAAGAACAAAACAGATGTTGGGTTTAAGGTAGTATTATGCTAATATGTACTCATGATTGGTCCGAAAATTGCAAGACAAAAAACTAATTTTCCTGTGAAAGAATCCATTGAATAACCATGCTCACCCCTAACCACCAAGTGTTACAGACAAGAATATTAAGGTGGTCCTTTATCTCTCTTGACTATTGTGTCACTGAAACAGATAACTTGCTAAATAAAGTAAAAGGTTCATCTTTATGGGGTTGAAGAGAAGACAAAAGTAGTAATATTCAAACTAAAAAAATGAACACAGGTGAGCAGATCCAACAAAATCCTCAATCAATCAATCAATCATTAATTTAATCATTCAACATGCTTCCCAAAAAAAAGAAAAGAAAATAGAAATCAATCATTCATCTAGATCTGAATGTTCTACTTGTTTGTTACACACACACACTGAGTGATAACTATAAATTTCAACAATAAAATCAGAAATACCAGCAGAAATTAAAGTCCAACCAGCATTCTAAGCTCCAACAACAACCTAATACTACTAAAGTACAAGAGTAAATAGATCCTGAAGTACTTACGTTTTTTTTTTATTTTCGCTTCACCATTGATGAACTCAACAACTTCTTTAATTACCACAAAACAGATCTTCTGCACAACAAAATCACTAAATTCTTCTTGAATTAATGCAGAGTTAAATCCCAACCAAGATGAGTAGCCAACACAGTGAAGTGGGAGTCTTTTTGTTTTACTAACAGGAGGTGTTTACTGATGGGAAGGGTTTGAAGAAGCTTACCGAAAATGATTAGCAGCTTTAATTTGAAAATTGGAATCATAGGATAGCTTTGTTCGAACTTTGTGCACTACAATATTAGATGTTTGATGGAACAACAACAGGGGAGAGGGATGATGGAGACCTAGATGTTTGATAGCTTTGTTCCAAAACAGATAAAACAAAACAGAGAGAAAAGTTTTCACACCGCGGGACCCAAAGACGGACACCTGTTAATTCGCGTACACTTATACCTCGGAAACTATCATTGTAAAAAGGATTGTTCAGGTGAAGAGAAATGGCTGCATCGAAATATGCTGTCGGGTCCACGATATCTGAACAACCATTGTTTACAAATATTCTTAGCGTGCAGCTCTTATCCACGGTGATACGGAAAGACCATAATAGCCTTATAGTTGTAGATATTCCCTGCATAGGTTTGAGTGGATATTTCCTGTACGGCCCCTTCTGACAAAAGATAAAACTTGATCTTCTTCTTTCATAATTTTCAGTAAATAAAAGACAAATCACATCACGTGGAGGTCAGTTGCTTTGTGAAAAGGATTGATGATTAGGGTTTATATCCAATCCAGTGGAAGTGACTCACTTCAAGTGAGCTAGTTTTTGGACCCATTTGAATACCCCAAGAAAGAGATCATCAGAGGCTTGACTGTTTGATCAAATCTTTAAATCTTGATGATGGTTGATTTTTTACTCTTTAAATCTTTAAATCACGCTAAGTATTATTTTCGGTTTTACTTTATTTTTAATCTCTTTTGTACTTAAAATAAATATTAATTATATTTTATTAATAAATATAATAATAATATTTGATGGGAAAAAGGATTACAAAGGAGCATCTGTCACTCATGTGAATGGCACGCGCGGAAACCTGTCCTTGTAAACAAGGTTGTTCAGGTGAAAAGAAATGGCTGCATCGAAATATGCTGTTGGGTCTAAAACATCTGAACAACCCTTGTTTACAATTATTCATAGCGTGTAGCTTATATCCACGGTTATACGGAAAGGCCATAATAGCCTTATACAGTTGTAGATATTCTCTGCACAGGTTTGAGTGGATATTTCCTGTACGGCCCCTTCTGACAAAAGATAAAACTTCTTCTTCTTCTTTCATAATTTTCAGTAAATAAAAGACAAATCACATCACGTGGAGGTCAGTTGCTTTGTGAAAAGGATTGATGATTAGGGTTTATATCCAATCCAGTGGGCAAAGAAGTGAGCTAGTTTTTGGACCCATTAAAGACCCCAAGGCTTGAATGTTTGATCAAATCTTTAAATCTTGATGATGGTTGATTTTCTACTCTTCAATTACTGACCAAACACAAATTTATATGATTCTAATAATATTAATTTGACAAAGCACAATTCCCTTCAAAAATCAAATAAAAATAGCATTTACAAAGATTAGTGCAAGTTCAAAAAAATTGAGAGAGTTGAATTTATATCAACTGATTAAATGACATAGGCAAAAAGAACATTTCTTTAATTCCCTAGACTAGAAGAGTTTTCAAAAGGGATGCTAAGTTGTGGGACATGCTTGGCTAGTCCTAATTGAATAGTCCTAATTATCGTAAAGAACAATTGCTATTCTAGTACAACTCATGTCCTACAAAAGGCCTACTACTTTGCTTCCTTATAACTATAGGAGGTGTTGACTGATGGGAAGGGTTTGAAGAAGCTTACAGGGGAAAACAACTTTAATTTGAAAATTGAAAAAAATTGAGAGTGTTGAATTTAAATCAACTGATTAAATGACATTGGCAAAAAAAGAACATTTCTTTAATTCCTTAGACTAGAAGAGGCTAGTCCTAATACTCCAAAAGTTGGAGACAGAGGCTAAGTCCTAATTCTCATAAAGAACAAAAGACTAAGGTACCGTCTATGTATACCTATCCATCATGACTGCTAAGGAAGATTACCCAAGAGCATATGTATTGTATTTCATCTCACAAGGTCCAAACAAAATCTGGAGCATCCCTTCGAGGTCCATCTTGGGATCGGTATACATACAACTTATCTACCTTCTGAATATCATCAAGTTTCTCCTGATTTTCATTCATGATCTCCACATTAAGCTCATGCATCGTATTTGCCAGAGTTTTGCAGCCTCCCAGAGTAACAGGGCAAGATGACATCCAAAGGTATCGCATTGCTTCATATTTTCTCATTTTTTCGAGAAGCACCATATTACCAAAAGGGCTATCCCTGATTTCCAACTTCTTAAATTTCTTGCACCCATTCAACACATAAAGCATTCCCATATCACTTTCCCCAGCAAAGGAAACAGAAAGCATCTCTAACTGTTGCCCGTATTCACCGATGCACATAAAAGCCATGTTGTTCAAAAGACCAGAAAGTGACAATCGTCTGAGCCCCTTGCAAGACTTAAAAATTGCTCCAAAGCCTTCATCTAGTGGCTTCAAGGTGACATGGTCAGTTTTTTTAGGCTCAAGAATGCATAATCTGAAGCGAACAATATTGGCGCAGTTCTCAGCCACAGCTACGAGAGCAGCATTTGTCATCTGCTGACAGACGTACAACAATGAATTAAGCATTGGGCAACCCATGGATATAACAACCATTCCAAGTTTCGTTACACATGCATTCTCTCCGCCGTAAAGAAAGGATGGAAACACCCTCAACTCCTGCATCTATTTACAATTAAAAGCTACAACTTTTAACCCCTCGTCTCCAATACAATCCGATATCTGCGTATGAAATGAAAACTTTAATCATCAATAAAATGAGGTGAAATAAAGTATAACATTAGCAAAAGTGTGTTAAGAGATCAAACCCATAGTCGTTGAAGTTTGTTGCAGCGGAGAACTATTGCGTTCAGGTCCATAACTCCGATTCCCAGTGAATTGCTCAAATTCAAGGAAGTCAAGTTTGAGCAAATAGAATACATAGCAGGTAACCAGGCAGGTGCAACCTCTAAAAACCCTGACAAACTCCTAACAGATTTACATTCAAAGAAAGCCTTGTATAATTTCTCATAGGTATCGCGCTTGAATTCGCCGATGAATGAACCAGTCCCCAAGTCAACGAGATGAGGTGCAAGAGTGAGGATTCTCTGGAGCATCTCAAGGGGCACTGAGCGGTTTACCTTGAGATTTCTTAAGTTTGGGCATCTTTCCACAAGCCTCTCAAGAGCACCCAAATCAACTTCTCCTTTTAGACATGCAAAATTTAAAGAGACAAGAGAAATGCATGTGTGCGGAAAAAAGCTCAGCAACTGGCCCCTTGGATCCTCAACTTCAGAATTTTGCAAGTCCAGCTCCCTAAGATTACTAAATAAACAAAACATGGTACAGTTTTACCTAAGACCATGAGAATCAAGTTTTAACAGCGAAAGAACGTTTAACATATTACACTTTAAAGGTAGAGCATATGAATTAGAAGTTGCTTTAAACAAATGTCGCTCATGAACAGGTGCATAGTGCGACTGCAATATCTACGAAAAAACAGGTGCATTTTCTGTTTTCAGCATATGGTTGGGTCAGTATCATGTTTAGGTTCATGTGCCATATCAACCACAGAACAGGAGAATTTTCTGTTTTCAGCATATGGTTGGGTCAAGTTGAAAACAGAAAATGTAAAATTTAAAGAACCACCTTCATAAGCATACCAAAGTAAGGAGAACCTTTAAAGAATGTAAAATTTAACCAAAATTTGACAACCATGCATTTATCCCTATGGTCGTCAAATGATGGATTTGGCATACTTATTCCTGAAGTTTCAAAATTCAATTGAAATGAATGCAACCATAGGCTCGAACTGATGGTGTATATGAATTTGTACTTTTAATGCAATTTCCCTAAGAGACAACATTCATGAAGACATACCCGCGCATTACTTTGGACATGAGCATTCAATCAAAATATGACAAGAACCAAAAAGATATTTCACCTGCAGTTAGCATCTATAGCAGCGACGCCATCCGCAGTAAACCCTTCACAAGAAACAAGTACGATCGACTTGAAATTGGGAAACGAACGAGATAAAAAATCAAGGATGTGATCAAAGACAACCATTCTCTTCAACTGTAGCTCCTCAAGCCCTGGATAATTTTTAGCCATAACTTCAATCCAAGGACTTACAGAACCTCCCCAATCATGAGGAACCAAATTAAAATCAGCAAAATGAGGTTTCCCTTTCAACGTAAGAGCTTTAACTCTAGGAAACCGAGTAATCAATCTTTCAGGAGTAATGGAGTAACAATTTCCTATAAAAACTCTTTCCCTACTCCATCTCTCTTCTTTAAACCATGACTTACAAACAAGAGAAACAACATTCCTGTCTTTGTATGATGTAAAGAAATGAAATACCAACTCCAAAACCTCCTCAGGAAAATCAGACATTTTTCCAAAACAATAAACAACAAACTAATCTAGGGTTTCACTTGTTCAAGTGGTATCCAACATCAACAACAAACCAAAATGATTCAACATTTATAGGACATGAAGATAAATTCTATGATAACGCTATGCTTCACTAAATTCTTTCTCATCTTGTCTGAATTTAATGCAGAGTTAAATCCCAACCAAGATGAGTAGCCAACACAGTGAACAAGTGGGAGTCTTTTTTTTGACTAATAGGAGGTGTTGACTGATGGGAAGAGTTTGAAGAAGCTTACAGGGGAAAGCTGCTTTAATTTGAAAATTGGAATCATAGGATAGCTTTGTTCGAACTTTGTGCACTGCAATATTAGATGTTTGATGGAGCAGCAACAGGGGAGAGGGATGATGAATACCTAGATGTTTGATAGCTTTGTTCCAAAACAGATAAAACAAAACAGATAGAAAAGTTTTCACACCGCGGGACCCTAAGAAGGACACCTGTTAATTCGCGTACACTTATACCGCGGAAACTATCATTGTAAACAGGATTGTTCAGGTGAAGAGAAAAGGCTGCATCAAAATATGCTATTAGGTCCACGACATCTGAACGACCCATGTTTACAAATATTCTTAGCGTGCAGCTCGTATCTACGGTGATACGGAAAGACCATAATAGCCTTATAGTTGTAGATATTCCCTGGTTTATAGATGCGGATATATCCTGCACCGATCTGAGTGGATATTTCCTGTACGGCCTTCTCTGACAAAATAAGTGAGCTAGTATTTGGACCCATTGAAGACCCCAAGAAACGGATCATCAGAGGCTTGACCGTTTGATCAAATCTTTAAATCTTGATGATGGTTGATTTTCTACTCTTCAATTTACTCTTCACATACTGACTAAACACAGATCTATATGATTCTGATAGTATTAATTTGACAAAGCCCAATCCATTCAAAAATAAAATAAAAATAGCATTTACAAAGATTAGTGCAAGTTCAAAAAAATTGAGAGTGTTGAATTTATATCAACTGACTAAATGACAAAGGCAAAAAGAACATTTCTATTTGCAGCATCCAGTGCTAGTTCATTGGCTATGAGTAGCTTACCCTTCACCATTGTATTAGTTCAATGGGTATGAGTAGCTTATCCTTCACCACTGTATTAGAGTTCTTCGATTTTGTTTCAATGGTTTGTCCATGTTGTAGATAATCTCCGTAGCCTAAACGTGTTTTATGTAACTGATGTTTATTTTTTTCTTTAAGCGTTAGTTTTCCCCTCGTGAACCTACTATGACTTATCATGATATAGCTGTGTTAGATGCACATGGAGATATAGCTCATGATAATACAGTGGTGTAGGATAGATCATATAAGGAAATCCCATCAGTGACGCGTCCATTGGGTCAGAAAAAATTATTCCACTCCAAACAAAAAATGGTTCGTACACTTTCTTATAACGGTTGATATTTTGAAGTACCAAAAGGCGTGAAAATGCCAACAGGCGTTATCAACCGAATAGATTTTGAAACACCAAAAGGGATGAGATTGCCAACTGGTGTTATGGGAGGGGACACATATTGCACCCATTGGATGTGTATATAAGGTTTACTCATGTCTACATTCTACAATAACAAAATCCTTAATGCTTGTAAATAAAAATTGAAAATCTTTCATCAGTAGTAGTTATGGATAAGTTGCCGGATGAATTAACGAATGACATACTAAACCTCCTCCCAACAACAGATACTGTTTTGGAAAGCAAACTCGTGTGCGAAGGATGGAAGACTTACCTTTCGGTAAAAATATTTGGTCTCCTTATCGGTTTGACACCAAAAGCGGGGGAAGATAACGTTACCCGACTCTTCTACAGAGAAAAAATTATCGAGGAAGATTTCAAAGAGATTTTAAAAGATAACAATTATGGCTGGAAACGTCTCGGAGGTTATAAAACGACTTCACACCCAATTGTCGGATCTTGCAACTGTCTGATATGTTTTTATGATTCACACCACCACATACAAGATACTATTTATATTATGAATACAACAATGGGTGAGAACCTCCATCTTCCAGAAATAAGCGATCCTAGACCAGCGCCACATATTGGTTGGAGTCCGCGGAACGTAATAGGGGGATTCAGCTATTGTCAACGTACCGGTCAATACAAGGTAGTTCGAATTCACGTGGATGGTGATGTGGAAGTACACACGCTAGGGGACAGAATGGGATGGAGGAACATCAGGAAAATTCCTTATACTTTCTGGGATTCAGGTGTATATGCACATGGGTGTATTTTTTGGATAGATCAATGTCAGGGGAATTTTCACATTGTATCTTTCAATTTGGACACTGAGGCGTTCCATTAACATTCGCCGCCCCCGCATCAGATTCCTGGTAGAAATTCTCGGTTAGGTTCTCAGGCGCCAACACTTGGGATGGTCTTGTTTGGATCTCGCCTTTTATTTTACTACAATTATGAGGGGTCTTGTCAAGATGATCCCTTGTTTGATTTCTGGGAACCCATTTCCGACAATAATATTCATGGCTGGGCTCCTGGCGGGGAATGGAATTGGAATCTTGAGAGGAGTATTCTCCTTCAAGGTCCTGTGGAACTATTTTGGTCTCCTTATATGCCGATAGCCTTTGGAAATAATGATGACATCCTATTCCAGAGCCACGGATATTTTACGCGTTACGATGAACACACAAGAACCTTGAAAAAAATTGCGGGGATACCGTGGATGATAAATGTCAGAGTTATTCCTCACATGCCGAGCGCCGTCTCGTTAAAGAATTTCGGAGGACATTCGGAATTGTGTACTCGCGATGTCGATGCCACTAACACAATCCTTCGGTGAAACATGTAGTGTGTTTTTGTTTTGTTTTTTCATTAAATGTGTAATATGATATTTTATAATTTATTCTGTTTTTTTTTTTTGAAGCATTCTGTTTTTGTTTTGTTTTTTCATTAAACGTGTAATAGTAATATGATATTTTATAATTTATTATTTTTATTTAAGGTTGGGAGTGTTTTAATATATGTCATGCCTCGTGAACTAAGTGGCTAAGTGGATTGCTTAGAGTTTTCCTATTTTCTCCGAGATTGGTATTTATTATTTTGTTTAAGCATATGCCATGCCTCGTGAACCTACTACCTAGTTAGAATCTGTCATTATGACTTATCATGATATAGATGTGTTAAATGAACAAGGAGATATAGCTCATGATAATACAGTGGTGAAGGATAAGATACTCATAGCCAACGAACTAGCACTGGATGGCTGGATGCTGCTAATAGAAAGAAAAATGATAGCTGTGTTAAATGAACAAGGAGATATAGCTCATGATACTCTTCAATTACTGACCAAACATAAATTTATATGATTCAAAAAAAAAATGATAAGTATTAATTTGACAAAGCACAATTCCCTTCAAAAATAAAATAAAAATAGCATTTACAAAGATTAGTGCAAGTTCAAAAAAATTGAGAGTGTTGAATTTATATCAACTGACTAAATGACATAGAAGCAGCCAGTGCTAGTTCATTTATATCTCCTAATTGTTTTTTATGCCCCTAGAATCTTGGGAAAGGGTGTCGGGACAGTCTTCACATACATGTCCCGACATCGTCTAAGGAAACCATAGTATGTTACTTGACTATCCATATTTATTTACCCAAACGATAATGAATTTAAGTCTAATATTTTGATGGTATATTATTATTATAATACTCTACATTCCTACAAAAAATGAGCACAATTCGAGATGTATAAAACCACCATCCATCCCTTTGAATATCAGTCGTTCAAAATTAACGGTTGAAATTAATATCGGTAGATGGTGAGGTTTTCCATCTCGAATTGCATTCATTTTTGTTAGGCATGTATAATAGGAACATATTAAAAAAATATTATACTTAAATTCATTGTCGTTTGAGTTTGCCGAAGAAAATGACACAAATCTTGTCTGACCTTGTCCATCTAAGAGTGTCCATGGATCCTCCCTCTTTATAATGTTAATAAAAATGCAAGTATTAAAAACTGCCAAAAATTGTTAATAGGATTGTAAATAGGAAATATAAAATGAAAATGCAAAAATAAAAAGGTAATCTGGTAAATAAATAAGAATACACGTCCTATTGTTTTGTTTTTTTAAAATCTTTGGGTAAGGCTGTCGGGACATTCTTCATGAACATGTCCCGACATGGAGACATCCTTTATAATTTCATATAAATTACTCTTTTTGTTTTAAAATATTATTTATTTTAGTTACTTTTTTATTGATGTTGGAAGTATCCGTCCCCTTATAGTGACTGTGACAAATCTGATGAAACCAAAGAAAACCCAATTTCCTTAAAACATTATAAATATATTCATAGTCTGCACACTGTTTCTTTTAAGATGTGGTCGTGCAAGTCCAAAAAAATTGAGAGTGTTAAAGTTAAATCGACATATTAAATGACAAAGGCAAAGGGAAAGGAAATGAAAACTCGAGTAGGGATGGGAGATAAAGACCAAGGGAAGAAACATCCACTAGTTCAGTTTGGTGTTGGGTGGAAGCATCTTGGCACGCGCGGAGATTCTATCATTGTAAACAAGGTTATCCAGGTGATCGAAATATGTTGTTGGGTCCAATACATCTGAACAACCCTTGTTTACAAATATTCTTAGCGTGCAGCTGGTATCCAGGCGCTTCGGAAAGACCATAATAGCCTTATAGTTATAGATATTCCCTGGTTTCATGTACAATTAACACATGAAACCAGCCTATTATTTAAGAACAGAGGGAGTATATATTTATTTACCTATTTATAATGTTTATAAAAATGCATGCCTTAAAAACTTCCCAAAATTGTTAAGAGGATTGTAAATAGGAAATATATTAGCAGCAATAAAATGATGAATGAAGATCCTGAACAATCGTGTAAATTTTTTGGGATTATGTATTAGTCATTCATACAATGAATAATCAGACATAAAAGTGGCCCTATGCCCATGTGGCCATGCCAAATTATACATATTTATTATACTACCGATAATCAATCAAAAGGTAATTTTAGAAATATGTCCTTGTTTGATGAAATAGGTAAACTAATAGAGGGACAAAATTTTAGAAATATGTTGTTGTGGGATTCCAATATTTCAATTTTTTTGCTTCTCGTCATGCTTTTAAGTTAAGAGGATATGTTACCTTTTCTTTCTCCAACTCGATCCATTCTTCAATATTAAATTCACCAATTTTCAAAGATAAAACATGGAAACTTATAGATTATATATATACCTTGGATGGATGCATAAAACCCAGCCTAGTTGGCCAGAATCTAAATGAACCAATTTGACAGGTACCTCCTCAAGCAACAAAAGAAACCCTCCTATATAATTTCAAAATAAGGAGAGAGATATTCTATTCACTTATCACCTTTAATTACGTTACATTACATAATAACGTACAAATTGGGGAAAGATGCAAACTAATCGGAAAAGTCTAGAACTAGGACAACTGTTATTGTCCAGATACGGGACAATGAATCTGAACCTTTAATCATTCTCCTCTTCACCCCACTACTAATCCCGATGCTAGAATCATTTACCTCTCAACCATTAAGATTGTGCCACCTCATGTACAAGTTTTGGACTATCCTTATTGTCCCAGCTGTGTCTATCTGACACCTGCATTGGCTCTTCTGCTAAATCAAATCAAAGTAGTAACGCGTATTACGAACTGATATGTCGAAGTGTCACTTCAGTGTAAACCTGCAAATTTTAATTGATACCTAGGCGAACATGCTTTTTACCTCCTAGGCATTAAAAGTAGGTAAAAAGGGTAAAGATTTGACTTGTCAAAATAATGTCGCTGAAGAAATGAGATGGGCAACCATCAAAGCCATATAGGCACGTACAAACTAGGGAAAGATGCAAACTAATCTGACACCTGCACTGGCTCTTCTGCTAAATCAAATCAAAGTAATAACGCGTATTACGAACTGATATGTCACTTCAGTGTAAACCTGCAAAGTTTAATTGATACCTAGGCGAACATGCTTTTTAACCTCCTAGGCATTAAAAGTAGCAAAATAAACCCTAATTCTTAATTTACTCTAAAATATTTTTTTTTCTTGTATATTCTAATTGTGCGTTGCTTATATTTAAACCGACAACCTAATTGTCAATGCATGAATAATGTCATTAAGAAGAACTATCGAAATACCATAAGTAAAAAAATAATTAAGAAGATAAACAATATAACTTTTTCACCAATAATTTCTAATTATGCTAGCAGATTTTTTTTAATCATTAAGTAAACATGTTACCTTTTCCTTCTCCGTGTTGATCCTTTCTCCAATGGATGCCAGAAGTGTTTGCGATTCCGCGATCAGTCTCTTGATTTCTTCATAAAACAACACCGAGCAATGAGTTTATATTAATATCATTTCAAAAAAAGGAAAGTTCATAATTTTCGATCTAAACTGAATAAAACAGTTCGAAATATCAATTGTTTCATACCATTCGCCCTAGCAGAAGAATCCATCTCAGACATTTTTTGTTTCGAACAAACAGCGAAGGAATAAGATTGCTTGAAATTTTTTGGGAGAAAAAACTCGTAAGATTGCTTGAAAAGTTTAGCCAAGGAATAAGATTGCTGCTTTATAAATAGGTTAACAAAAGAGTCAAATATTTGCATCAAAAAGAAAACAAAAGAGTCAAATAATGCGCGTCAGGTCCTACACCATATCTTTTTCTCAACCTATTTGTGAATCGACGAGATAAGTCACATCGACATAGTCAAAGTTAAGTTGACCAAACTATGGTGTTGTGCAAAAGGGTTGTGTACACCCCCAAACAACTTGCACAGGCCGATGTGGGTGAATCAAGGCTTGGACACAAGGCTTGAACTGGGGAATCCTCAATCGTTCGTTAGTGGATCGCATCAGCCGTTGGATTAGACACCCTAGATAGGACTATAAGTACCAACAACTTACCAGCAGAAACCCTATTATTTTTTGGCTTCTCCTTTCTCGCGGCATCTCCCTCCATCCTTCTCTCTCTCTAAAACAAAATCATTTCCTTCTATTTGAAGATTAACAAGAATCTATTGCTTTAATAAAAATCAATTGATCTCAGATTAGAAGGTGAGATTGTTGGTTTTTGGTTGTTTTGTTTTTGAGAATCTTCATTCATTTTTGCTTAGGATTTTTAGTTTTTTGATTATTTTCAATTTCTGGTGCAGGTATTGCGTTACTTTGGAGTTTAATCTTAATAGAGCAAGGTAATGATATGTTAAAACATTTTTTTCCTTTCTTAAATCGAATTTAATATGATGATTCTAGGGATTGAATTCTGATTCTAAATCACCCTGACCCTAGCTTCAATTGTAGATAATAGAAACATTAGGCTTATTTAGATTTTAAATCTCAATTGGTCATTTTGATTGTTATGTTTTTGTGAATATTCATTCAATTGTAGATAATAGAAACATTAGGCTTATTTAGAGAATAAATCTCAATTGGTCATTTTGATTGTTATGTTTTGTGATTCATTTCTGCTTAGGGTTTTAGGTTTTGTGATATAATTGATAATTGATGATTACTTGGATTGATTTCTGAATCAAATCACCATGACAAGGTTAATTTGGTTTCAATTGGACATTAGGGGTTTAATTTGTAGACTAAGCCCATGAATCAGAACATTTCTCTATGTTTAAGTTGAAGTTTTGATCTTTATGTTAAAAGTTCAACTAAATCAGTGTTTGGTTTATCAGGTTATATTAATGCTCGGGTTGCGAATGCAGGAAATTGAATAGGTCGGTGTTTGCTCTATCAAGTAAACATGTATCAGGATCTTTTGACAGGGGTGCTCTATTTGGATACAGGACAACTAGGTATAATATTGATAAACTAAACTGCTCTTCTGAGTGTTGATAATAATTATGCCTTCCCATCTATCTTTGAACCTGACATGTTTTTTACTTGCATTAGCAGGGGTGACGCAACTGTTTTCTATCACCGGGATAACCCTTTATACACACTTGCCGGGTAAATTTTTTTTGGAGCTATTTGATTATTCTTTTTCCAGTAGTTTTTTCCAATCTTTGTGGTTTCCAACTTAAATGGGCTATGGTCTAGTAGCGCTATCAATTTTATTATTAACATTTTTTATTTCTGTTTTTACAGTAGACTTCAAAAGGATACATCTGAAGCTGTCACAGCCAACTTCAAAGATAAAGCTCAAGGAGTTGCTGTGGAATGCAAGAGAAATATTACTTGTCCAGGAAAAAAACTAGATGTTATGTCTGGTATAGAGGGGACATCACAGGAAAGAAATGCTTACCTGGAGCACATGGGGCAAGGTAGCATCATCACATTTTTTAATTTTATTTAAAATCAGAAATAATTTTCTTCTAACGTAGTTTAATCCTTGTAGGAATATAATGTGTGGAGTAATCTCACAATGGGTGGGGGAGTTTCCTCGGCCCACGGACTCCAATAGGTGAGTTTCATCGCCTATTGGAGTTGAATGAACATAAGTTCAAAACCAACTTTAAAGGCAACACATCAATTCAAGTGATCTAAGGTGGATTTGCCATTTGAAAAGATTGGTTTGTTGTTGGTTGCTGTAGAAGATGAGCTTAGGTTAAAGATGGTACAAGAAAGAAATGCTCACTTAGAAGATATAGTGTGAAACTTCAAATGGGCTAGCACGTCTGGCCAGGGTTATCCCTGTGATAGAATAGAATTCATTTTCTTCTACCACCGGGTAATCCTGGCTGGAAATGCAAGTCCCTAGAACTATATGAATTTGTTGAAAAACTTTATTAAATCCCTGTGGATGTTTCCTACGCTTGCTGGTATGAGTCTACAACCTCCATTGTTAATTCAATTCTCGATCCTGAAAGGATTAACAGTTATTTACAAATCAAAATACTGATTGCATAGGGTTTTGTTATATTTTGCAGAATCACATTCAGGTTACCTCAAAAGTAGTCACAATTTTGGAGATGGTATTAATTGAGTGGTTTTGATAATATCCTTGTGCAGACTCCCAATAATTTTTTGGTTGATTTAAAGGTGTTTTAATACAACTCCACAGTGTTCACCTGTATTTTATTCCACTTATTGTTATTCCCTTTCAATTTCAATGAAATGCTATTAATGTCTTTGCTGGCTGCATATATTTGTTATATGTTTGGGTTGTGCTACTTTTAATCCAAACCAGGCCGTTTAAACTAGATAGCTTACTCGGAAAATCTATTGGAATGGTTGGGATTCTGTATTGGAATTTATAATGATAGGAAACTCCCTGGTCAGTCCTGTAACCGATCATAATCATGTAATCTATCCCGGTTCATAAAGAACTTTTATTTCTAGATTTGGCTGATTATGCATGATTTTTGGACATACTCCGACTCCGTATTTACTTGTGTTTATATGCTACAACACAAATACACTGTGGCTTGCAGCTGCATACTATAGAAATACGGTGGGTAATGATTCACACTAGAAAAATAGATAATAGTCTTTAGTTGGCCCTTTTATTGAAGTAGACCGAAAGCGAAAGCGAATCAAACTAAGGTCGAAAGCGACAACTGCATAGGCACTTCTGCTGAATCAAAGTAAGGCCGAAAGAGAAAATGTAAACTTGTAAAGTTTCATTGATACTTGATAGGGACTTAAAGCAACTCGAAGACACTACACTAGCTTTGTCAGCTGACAATAAAGCGGACGTGTACTATATCTACTTTTTGTTTTGGTAATAAAGTAGACGTGTCATATTTAATTCACATGTATCTAAGAGAAAAAGCTTTGTATCTTCTTGGCATCTTGTAAGTGGGGTAAAAGGGTGGAGATTCGATTTGTTGCATTCAGATGAAGAAATGGGCTGGTAACTATAAATTATTGATGAAAATAAAACAAGTACACCCTCTTTTTCCTCTTAATAGCCTAATTTCCTCTTAATAGCCTAATAGTTGTAGATATTCCCTAGTTTCTAGCTGCGGATATATCCTGCACAGGTTTGAGTGGATATAAAGACCAAGGGTAGAAACATCCTCTTGTTCAGTTTGGTGTGGGGTGGAAGCATCTTGGCACACGCGGAAACCTGTCATTGTAAACAAGGTTGCTCAGGTGAATAGAAATGGCTGCATAGAAATATGTTGTTGGGTCTAAAACATCTGAAAAACCCTTGATACAATTATTCATAGCATGCAGCTGTTATCCACGGTTATACGAACGACCATAATAGCCTGATAGTTGTAGATATTCCCTGCACAAGTTTGAATGGATATTTCCGGTACAGCCCCTTCTGACAAAAGATAAAACTTTATATTTCTTCTTTCATAATTTCAGTAAATAAAAGAAAAATCACATCACGTGGAGGTCAGTTGGTTTGTGTAAAGGATTGATGATTAGTGTTTATATCCAATCCAGTGGGCAAAGAAGTGAGCTAGTATTTGGACCCATTGAAGACCCCAAGAAACGGATCATCAGAGGCTTGACTGTTTGATCAAATATTTAAATCAACAGATTACAAAGAAGCATCTGTCACACATTTGAATGGCACGCGCGGTAATCTGTCCTTGTAAACAAGGTTGTTCAGGTGAAAATAAATGGATGCATCGAAATATGCTGTTGCATCTAAAACATATGAACAACCCTTGTTTACAATTATTCATAGCGTGCAGCTTATATCCACGGTTATACGGAAAGGCAATAATAGCCTTATACAGTTGTAGATATTCCCTGCACAGGTTTGAGTGGATATTTCCTGTACGGCCCCTTCTGACAAAAGATAAAACCTCATTTTCTTCTTTCATAATTTCTGTAAATAAAATACAAATCGAATCACGTGGAGGTCAGTTGGTTTGTGAAAAGGATTGATGATTAGGGTTTGTATCCAATCCAGTGGGCAAAGAAGTGAGCTAGTATTTGGACCCATAGAAGACCCCAAGAAACGGATCATCAGAGGCTTGACTGTTTGATCAAATCTTTAAAACTTGATGATGATTAATTTTCTATTCTTCAGTTAAATGATAGTATTAATTTGACAAAGTACACAACAATCCCCTTCAAAAATAAAATAAAAATAGCATTTTGAAAGATTAGTGCTAAGTTGAGAGTGTTGAATTTAAATCAACTGATTAAATGACATAGGCAAAAAGATATGTTTCTTTAATTACCTAGACTAGACTAGAAGAGATTATGCCTCGAGTCGATTCCAATTGTAGAAGGTGGTACTGGAAATATTATAGGAGGAAGAGGAAAAATGTGGAAAGGTTGTACCGGCTCATTGATTATAGTCTTGGGGAATCTGATAGTGATGTTGATTCAGAATATCTGAGGTGGATATGCTTTCTTCATTTGAAGAGGATCCGGTTCTATTATACTTCGTTTGTAGTCACAAGACATTCGCCTGTTCAATGTTGCAAGATTCATATACTATCTAGGTTCAGTGTCAATCTAATGCATGCACTCTTTGCAAGAGGCTGCCTACAACTGACAGCCATGGAGATCAAACTGCGAAGTGTTATTGTTGTGTAATTCTCTTTTAGTTTTTGCACTATATATTGCCATCTTCTATTAACATCCTCTAATTTTGGACGCATATGAAATATACCAAATGGTACATTGATGTGTGTTGACTCAAAACAGCTTGTTATAGAACAATCGTATTGCTGAGTAGGGTAAACATTACTGTTTAAGCCTATTTAGACACACGCAATCCATCAAAAAGGAAGAACTAGCTGTTTTCTATTTTTCTGAACTTTCCTTTTCAAATTTTTTTTTTTCTGAACTTTTCACTACCAGCATTAAACTCCACAATAGTTTGTGTCGAATTGACAAGTGTTCGTACAGTGCAAAAAGCTTGCTGAAGATCCTCAATATTTATATTTCCTTTTTTTTCCTTCCTGACATGAAAATCGATCAACTAAGTGGTAAATTGTGAGCAATGGAGCCATTGGTTTGCAAAAAGACATAGCCAGACAACATGGAAGAGCTTATAATATGAAGCAACATTCTTCTATTTACCAAATAAATCTATTTTTAAATCCAAATTTTGTATTTCTCAAATAATAAACTTATAATTGATAAATCAAGAAGCTAATTATTGAAATATAATTAACTGCAGGGTTGCTTCAGAGACCACCATAATGAATTACAAGCCATAAGATGCAATTAACAACTTAAATTAGTCTAAAATTTTGACATACAAAATCTTGTATTTCAGATTTCGCATAGAAACATTAATTAATAAAATGAAAAATGAAAAACATCACTTTGAAAAGAAAAATCCATAGCATATAAACATTTTCAGGTGAAGGAAGCGATGTAATAAATCACCGTGTGTGAGGAGCATCGTCTTGAAGAGGCAGAAGATGGTGGAAAAAAACTACCAAAGTTTCTTGAGAGTAGAAATCATTGTGAGTGAAAGAGGTTGTTCACTTGGCTGATGTTTATGTTTCCATTGATGGAACATGAAGTAGAAGAAATACATGAAGAGATCTGTTTTCTGTTGATACTCAGGGTTCGGATTTGGAGGAGGAATGAAATGGAGGAGAAACGTTTCTTCTTATAAGGTTTAGAGATCAAGATCTGGTCCCTTAATTTTAGGGTTACATTGTGATCGTTCGATCTGTTGTTTTTATTACTCATTAATAATTTTAAAAAGATAATTCATTTAAGACCTGAGTTGTATTGTAACGGTTACATAGTAAAAAAAAATGATCTGAATTTCCTATGTAACGGTCATAACGTGCGTGAAAACATTTTAACGAGTCTAAAAAAACGTTGTTACAAGGTATTTTAATTTTTTATTACTCCCTACTTCCCTAAATAGATGACCTATTAATTTTTAAATTTTGTACAACTAATACATGACCTGTATCATTAATAAATTCTAATACTACCATTTTATTTGATTATTGTTAGTAAAAGAAATGTGTATAATTCGATAGTCATGTTTATATTTTTTACATAGGTTTTTTAAAATGCTTTTCACTATACAATTTACTAAAGTTTGATAAAATTCGTGTCGGTTTTTTAAAATGCTTTTCACTATACAATTAGATTGCAGAATTTCTATACAATCACAGTGTTATGAGAATGTGAATCCAATATATGATTCTCGCTACACTTCCGATCGCTCTGACTATGGTGTTCAACATATGAACGAAGGATATAACTCTAATATTCATAATAATAATGAAGTAAGTATCAATAATGATGATACTGAAGGAGGTTATGATAACGATAATGATGGTTATTATGATGATGATACTTATGCAAACGAAGATAGCCAGTACCCCGACAACGATGACTATGATGTGGAAAGGAACCGTCGAGAAAATAAAGAATACTTGAAAAAATGTGGTGGTCGTAGTTGGTTCGTGTATCTTTTTAAATGATGAATACTAGTTTAACAATCCTTTGTTTTTTAAATTTGAAATTTTAAATCCTGTAGTTAGTCTCCCTGTATCATTTAAAAAAAATTAATTCGAACTTTTTAGCTTTCAATCCAGAGAAAAAAAATTCAAAAGAAATGGTAAGAAAGTTATTTACACGGTTATAACGTGCGTGATAATGGGAAAACAGTTCTAAAAAATGCACGTTAAAATGTTATTTAGAAGAAAAAAACATTCAAACTAATTTTAGAAAAATAACGTGTATGAAAACTGAAAAACGGTACTAAAAAATTGCCGTTTTTTTCCTATTTATCGGCATAATAAAAGCACGGGTTCGGGGACCCTCACAGCCACGGTATATGGGTGTGACCGTTTTAACGGTCGTTTTTTCGGTAAAAACAGACGTTTTTAAAACCTTGTTTGAGACCAGGTTGCCATATCTATAGTGATTGTGTTAGACCTAGCTAAATTTTTGAGAGGAAAATTAATAATGGTAGAAATTAGACATTGGCTTCTCATACAGTACCCACATGAATTGCGGCACGTTAGAATGTAGAGTTTTCAAGAATCTTGGGAAAGGGTGTCGGGACATGTATCACATACATGTCCCGACATCGTCTAAGGAAACCATAGTATGTTACTTGACTATCCAAACATGTATCAGGATCTTTTGACAAGGGTGCTCTATTTGGATACAAGACAACTAGGTATAATATTGATAAACTAATCTGCTCTTCTGAGTGTTGATAAGAATTATGCCTTCCCATCTATCTTTGAACCTGACATGTTTTTTATTTGCATTAGCCGGGGTGACGCAACTGTTTTCTATCACCGGGATAACCTTGTATACACACTTGCCGAGTAATTTTTTTTTGAGCTATTTGATTATTCTTTTTCCATTAGTTTTTTCCAATCTTTGTGGTTTCCAACTTAAATGGGCTATGGTCTAGTAGCGCTATCAATTTTATTATTAACATTTTTTATTTCTGTTTTTACAGTAGACTTCAAAAGGATACATCTGAAGCTGTCACAGCCAACTTCAAAGATAAAGCTCAAGGAGTTGTTGTGGAATGAAAGAGAAAATATTACTTGTCCAGGAAAAAAACTAGATGTTATGTCTGGTATAGATGGGACATCACAGGAAAGAAATGCTTACCTGGAGCACATGGGGCAAGGTAGCATCATCAAAATTTTTAATTTTGTTTAAAATCAGAAATAATTTTCTTCTAACGTAGTTTAATCCTTGTAGGAATATAATGGGTGGAGTAGTCTCACAATGGGTGGGGGAGTTTCCTCGGCCCACGGACTCCAATAGGTGAGTTTCATCGCCTATTGGAGTTGAATGAACATAAGTTCAAAACCAACTTTAAAGGCAACACATCAATTCAAGTGATCCAAGTTGGATTTGCCATTTGAAAAGATTGGTTTGTTGTTGGTTGCTATAGAAGATGAGCTTAGGTTAAAGATGGTACAGGAAAGAAATGCTCACTTAGAAGATATAGTGTGAAACTTCAAATGGGCTAGCACGTCTGGCCAGGGTTATCCCTGTGATAGAATAGAATTCATTTTCTTCTACCACCGGGTAATCCTGGATGGAAATGAAAGTCCCTAGAACTATATGAATTTGTTGAAAAACTTTACTAAATCCCTGTGGATGTTTCCTACGCTTGCTGGTATGAGTCTACAACCTCCATTGTTAATTCCATTATCGATCTTGAAAGGATTAACAGTTATTTACAAATAAAAATACTGATTGCATAGGGTTTTGTTATATTTTGCAGAATCACATTCAGGTTACCTCAAAAGTAGTCGCAATTTTGGAGATGGTATTAATTGAGTGGTTTTGATAATATCCTTGTGCAGACTCCCAATAATTTTGTGGTTGAATTAAAGGTGTTTTAATACAACTCCACAGTGTTCACCTGTATTTTATTCCACTTATTGTTATTCCCTTTCAGTTTCAATGAAATGCTATTAATGTCTTTGCTGGCTGCATATATTTGTTATATGGTTGGGTTGTGCTACTTTTAATCCAAACCAGGCCGTTTAAACTAGATAGCTTACTCGGAAAATCGATTAGAATGGTTGGGATTCTGTATTGGAATTTTTAATGATTGGAAACTTCCTGGTCAGTCCTGTAACTGATCATAATCATGTAATCTATCCCGGTTCATAAAGAACTTTTATTTCTAGATTTGGCTGATTATGCATGATTTTTGGACATACTCCGACTCCGTATTTACTTGTGTTTATATGCTACTACACAAATACACTGTGGCTTGCAGCTTCACAGTATAGAAATATGGTGGGTAATGATTCACACTAGAAAAATAGACAATAGTATTTAGTTGGCCCTTTTATTGAAGTAGACCGAAAGTGAAAGCGAATCAAAGTAATTAAGGCCGAAAGAGACAACTGCATAGGCACTTCTGCTGAATCAAAGTAAGGCCGAAAGCAAAAATGTAAACCTGCAAAGTTTCATTGATACTTGATAGGGACTTAAAGCAACTCGAAGACACTACACTAGCTCAGGTGTCAATAAAGCGGACGTGTACTATATCTACTTTTTGTTTTGGTAATAAAGTAGACGTGTCATATTTAATTCACATGTATCTAAGAGAAAAAGCTTTGTATCTTCTTGGCATCTTGAAAGTGGGGTAAAAGGGTGGAGATTTGATTTGTTGCATTCAGATGAAGAAATTGGCTGGTAACTGTAAATTATTGATTAAAATAAAACAAGTACACCCTATTTTTCCTCTTAATAGCCTAATTTCCTCTTAATAGCCTAATAGTTGTAGATATTCCCTGGTTTCTAGCTGCGGATATATCCTGCACAGGTTTGAGTGGATATAAAAACCAAGGGGAGAAACATCCTCTAGTTCAGTTTGGTGTGGTGTGGAAGCATCTTGGCACACGCGGAAACCTGTCATTGTAAACAAGGTTGCTCAGGTGAATAGAAATGGTTGCATCGAAATATGTTGTTGGGTCTAAAACATCTGAAAAACCCTTGATACAATTATTCATAGCGTGCAGCTGTTATCCACGGTTATACGGAACGACCATAATAGCCTGATAGTTGTAGATATTCCCTACACAGGTTTGAATGGATATTTCCGGTACAGCCCCTTCTGACAAAAGATAAAACTTTATATTTCTTCTTTCATAATTTCAGTAAATAAAAGACAAATAACATCACGTGGAGGTAAGTTGGTTTGTGTAAAGGATTGATGATTAGTGTTTATATCCAATCCAGTGGGCAAAGAAGTGAGATAGTATTTGGACCCATTGAAGACCCCAAGAAACGGATCATCAGAGGCTTGACTGTTTGATCAAATATTTAAATCAACAGATTAAATGACAAAGGCAAAAAGAAAAGAAACGAGAACTCGAGTAGAGATGGGAGATAAAGAATAAGGGGAGAAACATCCTCTAGTTCAGTTTGGTGTGGGGTGGAAGCATCTTGGCACGCAAGTGAATGGCACGCACGGAAACCTGACCTTGTAAACAAGGTTTTTCAGGTGAATAGAAATGGCTGCATCGAAATATGTTGTTGGGTCCAAGACATCTGAACAACCCTTGTTAAAAATTATTCATAGCGTGCAGCTGTTATCCATGGTTATACGGAAAGGCCATAATTGGGACGACCGAAGGGAGTCCCTTCTATACACTCACTATGGGGGCCTAAAAATGCATTGCTTGCAACGTTTTTTTTTCATTTTTAATCGATTCAATTGAATGGGTATTGCCGAACACAATAGTATTATGAAACCGAAGAACTTTGGAATTCCAAGGTTCGCGAGGTGGAATCTTGCCAAAATTAGTAGTACAATTGGAAATAATGTGGGTGGAGAAATGAGTAAGGTACATGGTTTAGGTGTTTTACAGTGTACAGGTGTTATGTGTTTTTTATTTGACTAAGTTTTTTTATTATGTTGTATATGTATGTGCAGATGTCACCAACATTGACAACACTTATGCTAGCTGAAGAGAAAAAACTCATACAAGATAACATAAATGGCAACGACACAGATACACTAAAACAGCATCCCTACAAATCTGAAATGATGAAAAAGCACTGGAAGGAAGATTATGTTGAATTTCTCAGTAGGCATACGCGGCTAGTTAATTTCATTGAAGAACAAAAAGGTCATCTGCAAAACATGAAGGAAGAAGATAAGCAAGACTCATATGTGGATAATGAGTCCATACTAATATTGGAAAGTATTTTCAACCTCATAAGAAAACTAGCAAGTAGATGTAAGCAAAAAGAAGTTGCTCCTGCTTCAGTAATTAAGGAACAATGTGATATTTACAGAGAAGAACAAAGTGGTCTTCTCAATGCTGATACTACGTCTGGATTGACTACTCCTGAAATCAATACTGTTGGAATTATTAAAAACAGAATGAATGTTGCCGGTAGTCAGTCTTCTCCAAAAAGGACCAAGCTTTTGCAAGATTTGAGTATCACTGATGTGAATACCACTGTTGATAAGGATAGGATTTTACTTTATGGTTACTGCGATGTTCTAGGGTCCCCTGAGTCCGATCAGAGAGGTGTGAAGAGAGATAGCGTGAAGAACCCCCCCAAACACGTGGAGAATGTTTTTAAAAATTTCAAAACTTGCTCGCAGATAACGGAGCAGGACATAAACTGTGTGAATAATTTCATACACCAAGGGTGAGTGTCCCTGCTATATCCTTTATTTTTCTTTGGGTGTGCTTGTTTATTTAGAAAGTAACCTGACAATTGTGTTATTGTGTGGCATAGCAACGACAGTGCTGACGGACAATGCTTACGCTATGAGGATTTTAAAGAATTACTTAAGAAGGAAGGGGTTTTAGGGTCGGATGTATGTTAAATTGAATTAAACCTCAAAATTGATATAAGATTTTTTCTCCCTGATGATAACAGTTTTAGTTCTTTTGGGTTTTCAACTTATGTCTTCTGGGTTTTCATTCGGTTTTCAACTTAATGTCTTATGGGCTTTCATAAAGCATATGAACATCATGTTGCGCCTCATGCGGGAGTCCAATATTGGCATCTGTGGCGACTGGACAACCATAGATTCTTATTATGAAGTATGTTGTGTGAGATTATTTTTAACTTTTAGAGTAATGCATTGTTTTAACTAGCTTTAGATTTTGTTACACAGGGTTATGTGAATGGGAAGCCGAATACTCTTAAATTGAAAGATTATGAAAGCGGGATATTGCCACTCGGTGGGGCTAAACCGTGGCAAAAGGTCTCTATCTTGTATGGTGTGGTGAATATTGTCGATAAATACCACTGGGTGGCGGTAAGTATCAAATTAAAACAACGTGAAATTTATATCTATGATTCCAAGAGACCACGTCGTACTGTTAATTCTAGCGGAGGTTATGCCGAAATCAAACGGATAGCCAATTATTTGAAGACCAACGTAATCGATGGGGAGTGGCGTATCGAGTTTATTGAGGATTGCCCTCAACAACCCGAAAGGTAACTACTCTTTTCCTGACATCACTGTTCTATTTCATCCCAATTTATCTCCGGATGTTGGTTATTTTGTGTTCAGTAAATAATGATATATATTTCTGATGCCAACTCCATTTATGCATATAGTAGCACCTCATGCGGGGTATATGCTTTGAAGAACGTTGAGCATCTAATCAGGGACATTGATTATAAACTGATTGATAAGAGTCAAATTCTACGATATCGTCGACAAATGGCTGTGCAATTCTACAAGAAACAGTTCCTTGAGGTAATTATCCCAAGTGGTGAATTCACATGAGGTCGATATAAGTCTGGCCTCTCTCATCCGAAGTAACCCCTTTATCTGTTTGTTTGTGCAGTTCTGACCTGAATAAATGTATATGCTGGACGTTGGTTTTTTGGATATTTAAGCATTATGTCGATGAATACAACTCTGGCTTTGATCATGCTGGGTTTGATTTGTATTTTGACCTAATTTTCATACTCAGTGATCTTATTTGAACATCGATTTATCGTTTTTATAATTCTGGATCTATGCTACAGAATTAGTTGCCTTTCAAAAGCAATCCTTGTACAGAATAAGTTGAGTCAATCACATCAGAAAGTCAAGCATCTGCCTTCTAAAGATATATTTGCATGTATGTCACAGCTAGTCAAGCATCTCCTCCGTCAATGATAGCTCCAGCAGTGTACGATGCAGCAACAACGGAGATGGCATAGGTAATAAGTTTATCTTTCTCCCTATAATTGTTTTACTTTTATCATTTCCAAATAGTTGTGTGCCGAATATATGGACAATATTTTTCGCAGCTTGTGGATCGTACGTTTCTTTCCTTGTAAAGTACCCTCGTAACTATGTTATGTTGACTACACAATCTGGTAGTAGCTAGTAATATTGTGTATTTATTTATTTAGTCTCATCTAATCGAAGAATTTCTGTGTATTGTAGCAATTAGTGTATTAATGTGTTGAATTTTAGATGTTTAGTGTATCATAGCTTCATTCACACTAGTTTGACTAACTAGATTACAAATTAGTATTTCCAACATAATGTTACACTGTGAATATAATATCATTGTAGTTATGTTTCCAAAACGGCAATACAAACATGTTTATACATGCTAGTTAATTTAGTTTTGGAGTTTCGTCATTACACAAGAGTCACACTACTCTATTATGTTTTATCTATTTTAGAGACTGAATATGTTCCTAAAGTTAAGAGATGCCTTGGAATATCTTGGGACCCAACATCTCCCGTTGAGTTACCCCGGCTACTTGATGCTCCTTCAACTGCTAAATATACACCGGATTCTCCACCTTCCCCACCCTACAGGGAAGTGAAGTGGTTTGAGCTGCGTCGTGGTCAAAGATTCAAAACCAAGAACCAACTAAAAGTGGCTATTGGGATCGTCAGTACACTAGATGATTTTGAGACCTTGTGTGAGTCATCCACAAGAACGTTCTTACGTGTCATATGTAATGATCCGACAGAAGGGTGCGGTTGGGCTATGTCTGCAAGGAAGATGCCTTCTCTTGACTGGTGGGAAATCATTAGAATCGCTGCTCCACACAATTGTGCAGGGAATAACATGAACCCCCTCCTCAAGAAAAAAGCGATGGCTCGTTCAATGTCCGTACTTTTCCGCAAGAACTTTTCCAGGTGTGACGTTGTGTATACACCAAGGAAACTGTATGAAGACATGAAGAGAGAACATGGTGTCATGATCACTTACAAGAAGGGTCTCACTGGTTTTAAACGGGGAATTGAAGCGGTTAGAGGTTCTCCTGACGGGTCATGCCAGCACCTGGTCTGTTGATGAAGAGAAAACTGGTACCAGTGGGAAGAGAAAAGTCGTACTTAATCAATCTTTTATGTACCTTGGATTTATTTTGAACACCTTTACCTGTCTATGTGGTACTTAATCAGTTTTCTTATGAACACCTTTATCTGTCTATGGTTGTGTTATGACATCTCTATCTATAATATATGGAATGTAGTGGTTGTTTCTTTATTTAAGACAGGTCCTGCAGATTTTACAAATATAGATTTGGAGCAACGAAAATGGCATCTCAAGCCCATCCAAATACATTACATTCACTGCAGATAAGGATGTGCTTATTGTGCTCATTGTTGCATAAGTCCAGTTTGAGAAGGGATTTGCAGGTTGATTTGAAGCAAGCTTGATTCTGCAGTGGACAATTTTTCATCCAGTGATCATCTTCTCCACATGCATAACAACTATCGATTCTCTTGTTCTTTACGAGAATTAGGACTAGCCTCTGTCTCCAACTTTTTGAGAATTCCTCACAACTTAGCAAAAGTTTTTTTTGTCATTTAAGCACTAGTCAATGCTGTTTTTATTTTATTTTTTAAGGGATTGTGCCCACTGGATTGGATATAAACCCTAATCATCAATCCTTTTCACAAATCAACTGACCTCCACGTGATTAGATTTGTCTTTTATTTACAGAAATTATGAAAGAATAAAATGAGGTTTTATCTTTTGTCAGAAGGGGCTGTACAGGAAATATCCACTCAAACCTGTGCAGGATATATCCTCCGCTAGAAACCAGGGAATATCTAAAACTATAAGGCTATTATGGTCTTTCCGAAGCGCAGTGCATAAGAGCTGCACGCTAAGAATGTTTCTAAACAAGGGTTGTTAAGATGTATTGGACCCAATAACATATTTCAATGTAGCCATTTCTCTTCACCTGAACAACCTTGTTTACAATGACAGGTTTCCGCAGGTGCCAAGATGCTTCCACCCCACACCAAACTGAGGATGTTTCTCCCCTTGGTCTTTATCTCCCATCTCTACTCGAGTTTTCATTTCCTTTCTTTTTTCCTTTGTCATTTTAACACACTCAATTTTTTTGAACTTGCACGACCACATCTTTATCTGTCTATGGTTGTGTTATGATAGCTCTATCTATAATATATGAAATGTAGTGGTTGTTTCTTTATTTAAGACATGTCTTGCAGATTTTACAGATGAAGATTTTTTTCAATTTCCTTACATAAAAAAGCCACTTGGACTCTTGAATTCAACACTCTCAATTGTTTTGAACTTGCACGACCACATCTTTATCTGTCTATGGTTGTGTTATGACAGCTATATCTATAATATATAAGTTGATATGTCTCTCCATTTTGATATCTATCTCCATTTTGGGGATCAAGAGCTTCCAATTGTTGTAGATCCGGCCTTTGTTTTTCCAATTGTTGTAGATCCGGCCTTTGTTTTTTCCTGTTCCTCAATATTTCTGGTAAGCAGAACCAAACATTCGTTACTTCACATGATATCTTAAAACATTTCAGGATTCCATAACTAGTCATGTGGAGCAAGACACCAACCTTAATTTTGTCGCATAATCTGAATTACCCCAAACCATAGCGATTGTGCTATCAGCTTCCTCTTGACGGAAACATTGGGGTTGTTTTGTTAGCACATGGTGTTGGATATCCCCATCATATGGTAGACTATAGAGGAAACTGCGGATAGCTCCATCTTTTCCTGTTAACAAAAACCAAATATATGATAACCTGGGATTTTTTTTACGTAATGCTAAACATATAACATAATTCAGACTTACTTAATGCGTTATCCTTCGCATCCCCAGGATGCCATGTTTTCGGAAACACAGCTGTGTTGCACTAGAATACGTTTATAGCAAGGACATAGTTAAGCATAAAGACGGCAGAGGAAAATGATAAAAAGATGAAGGGAGCAATAACAAGCAAACTTACTGGATTAATAACTGTTTTTAATGGAGAATCGTCCACCATAATAGTGTTGAAAGCATGATCTAAGTCTCCTGAAAAACTTGTGTTGATTTGGTATGTTACCTTTAGAAACCATGGCTTGAAAGCTTTATCAGGATCAAGAATCTTGAATTCGGTGTTAGTGCAATGTTCTTGGTTCTGCCCAAAAGCAAATGACAAGAAGATGAAAAAGTGCAGTATTTTAGGTTGTGCTACCAGAGAAGGAAAAAGGGAATGCAAATAAAGGTAGCAAGGACATTAAAAAAATAAGTCTATACCATACCCATATCTGTATTTGTTATATGTCCAAATCTGGCGGGAATATCTTTTTCATTGCCGCTTTTGTATTGTTACTGCAGGGATTCAAAAAAACAGAAGAAAAACATATCCAGTATTCAAATTCTCCAAATAGGAAATATGATTCGAATAAGGAAAACATCTGGAAGACTACTTGTTCATTGAAGACCAAAACACCACTTTTTTAAACGATCCAACACAGAGGCCTCAATTCTGGAATTTTCCTATAACCAAAAGAACCAAGGACCCCATTCAGGTCTAGAATCAAAAGAATCTGTTTCTTGTCATGTGCTGCATTCAAAAACCTCTCTGGGTGATTCATGCCCCTCAACTCAGAAGACCTGGTTTCCTTTTCCTTAGTTACCACTGAAGACGCTTCTACTTGTATATTATTCCTGTTTCTGCTAGTAGCCAGTGCGACCTCGTCGATCTTTGCAGTCGATGGTTTACTTTCTCCATCCTGAAATATCAACATATTATGCATATCCACAATAACATGCAGAACATACACAAAAATAAGATGTTTTCACATTAACAAAAATGTAATCAATTAAACTTCTCAAAAAAGACATGAATACTTTTTTTTTTTTACCTCTTGAAGCTTTTCTATTGTCTTGGCTGACTCCCTTGTAACTTTTTCCAAGGATGTTTTACCATTTCCATCCATCGAATTACCTTTAAAGAATCCTTCCTGTAATCTCAACAATGAGTAAAGTTCATCGATAATGTTCATCATAAATATTTTTGCATAATCTTTCTCAATCGAAGGACATTTTCATTCTGTGCATGTAATATCCACAATATCAATGTTGTTCAGAAATTACCTCTTCAAACTTTTTAATAATTTCGGCCGACCTTGCGGCAATGTGTTCTTCCTTTGCCTTCTTATTCTCTGCTAGAATATCGTCTTTTTGTACATTCGACTCAGAAGCTTTCCTCTTTTTAAGATTCCTCTCGAAAACCAGATATGGTTTCGTATCACCAAGTTTTGCTTCTGGAACAGTAACATTTGGATCTTCACTAGCAGGCTTTGGAGAAGCAGAACTTGTTGTTTCTGGAGCAGTATGATTTGCCTCTTGAGATTCATCAGCAACCTTTGCTTCAGGAGCAATAGGAGCACCAGAAGTAGTTTCTGTAACAATAGGAGTTGGCTCTGGATTAATAGCCGTTGCCGAGGTCTCCAATCTTGGTGTTTCCTGCTTAATTTTTGTTTTTTAAAATTGTCAAGTCTTAACAATATTGTGTAAATATCAATAGAAAGAAGAAAACATGATTATTCATACTATAAAATGTACCTTCAACCCTATTAAAATATCGGCAACGTCCATGTTTTCAACATCATCACCAAAAACAAGTTCAACCCTCTTATCATTTTTAACCTGTACCAAATTGGAATCATCTTCTGGTGCTTCTTGATGTGACATAGGCACAACAACTTTTGCGTTATCATCCAATTGTACAGAATCATCAAATTCAACCGTCTTATTATTTTTAACTTGTGCCTAATTGGAATCATCTTCTGGTGCTTCTTGATGTGACATAGGCACATCAAGTTTCGTATCATCATCCAATTGTACAAAATCATCAAATTCTGTATGTATTCTATCAGGTTGAATGTCTGGGTAGGATTTGAAGTAGATCTTGTTCAACATCTCTTGCATTTTAGGCACAACTTCTTCATTATTACAATCCATTTCCTGCATTTGTTCCCAACTTGACTTTATAGTCATCCTCAATTCCTCATATTTGTCTTCTCTGCCTTCTTCCAAGAACATAATGCCACCCTATTCACTCATATTCAGTACAACCATTTCTTTCTCAGTGCAAGGCTCGACAATTTTTTGATCAAACTGCAATATTTTATTTATATGTTAGTTGACACTACAAGTACAAATTTACAAACATTCATTCTGTGCAGGTAATATCTATGTTCGTTGATACTACAAGTACAAATTAACAAACATTCATTTTGTGAAGGAAATTTACACAGATCAACATGAAACCTAGGAGATTAAACATAGAGACAAATTAAGCTTAAACATGAAGAATAAGATTAGCTTACCACATATTTCGACTCATCCATGTCTTTGAGTAATGCAGTGCAAATCTGTTTCATATTCCACCTACCTGCTCTCGGTACAAATTTATCTTCTGGTAATGATTTTGGCACCACTATTTTGGTATGCTCAGCAAACCAAATCTGTTTCAAATCATAATAAAAATACTACTTTTCTAATTCAAAGAATACTTAATAAAATAGGCATATAATGTTTGTTATTAACTCATTGGTAGATAAAAAACACATCCAGTAATGTTTTCTGGGTTTTTGAAACTTTTGTTGATGCGTCTGGCCAAATGTGCATGTATTAGGTGTTCCCATGACAAGGTTTTACATCTTTCAAAATTAACCACTAAACCCAGATACTTCTCCTTTATTGTAATTGCATCTTTCGTTGTAAAAAAGATAGTGTTGCACATGTACAGACCGATAAGCATCGCCAAGTCTTCATTATCCCTCCTTCTAATAGACGGTTCCATTTCATTTGCTCCATTAGCTTTTACCAATCGGTAGATTGCTTTTCGTATCGATGCCTTTGTTGCAGATTTATCTTTACCAAAAATCCTACGGTAAAATTCAGATTCTCTAAGGCCACCACCATACATCGCCTCTTTTGCTGCACGTTTTCCCCCTTCAATGCATGGCATTCCAAGAATGAGACCCATCTCTTGTGGCGTGGACGTGATTATGTGTTTTTCACCATTTCGAACAAACTCAAACTTGATTTCATGTTTTGTCGCTCCTTTGAAGCACCTCAAGAACTTCGTGAAGGCTTTATCAGTTTTGTTCCAGTGGGATGGACCGTATTCATTCTCCAAGAACATTATGTACAAGTCACCAAAGGGAGATTCCATAAGTACATCCAATTGTTCTTTACTCAACTTCAAATTTTTTTCATTCATATCCCTCACTAAAGCCGACAAAGCAGATAAACCTGCTCTATATGGCTTTCCAGATGATACTACAAAAACAAATGGAAAACAATCAAAACTACAAAACATTTTACTTTCAACAATCAAAACTATAACTTTTGGGCAGGATATATCCACAGTTAATTCTTCTGCAGGATGTATCCAACTGAAAAACAGGATCATGGTATTGGTACAATTCAGTTTTCTACACTAACCAAACCACTCATCAAATATCATATCCATCATCATACAGTTTAAATTTTGGTTGAATAAGGTAACAAAAAACTCAAAATTGATTGATTTTTAAATCCACACACACCTACTGTGCAAGAAATATCCATAGTTTTGATTTTTTCAGAAAAATTACTAAAGTTCGGTTTTCATGGAGGAAATCCACAAGAAAGGACAACAAAATAATTTAGTACCTTCTTCTTCATCCGATTTCTTCTTCATCCGATTTCTTCTGATTTACTGCTCCTACAAAAACAAACACAAAAGTTAGTCCGTGATTTATGTTGTTTACAAAAAAAAAAAAAAATTGAAGATACAAATCAACAGAATGTATACCTTTTCTTGATTTTTTTACTTGACTCTCAGTTTGATCTGGATCGGAATCACATTCAATTTCTCTACTTCCAACAAAATCAAAAGAAATTCAATTTTTAGTCTGTGCAGGATATATCCACTAAATCAAAAGAAATTATACCTATCATTTCATTTGTTACTCGGTTCGCTGTTTCTGCTTCTTCTGAATCGCACTCAATTTCTTTCGCATTTTTTCTAGGCTTTTTATTTCCCATTTAAAACTTTTGATTTACTGTTTACTCTACTAAAATATAAAATTGTTGATTATCAATTGACGATGATGAAGATGACAGCGAAGATTTACAAAAGGAGGAGAGAATGAATTTGGTTTTTGAAGTTTTTTCCGAGAGTAGTTATGAAACTATAAGGAAGTTGGGCAGACGCAAAGGAGAGAAATGGGGAGTTTACGGTTCCATAAACTAGCTTTCGAGAAGATCCTAGGGCCTATAAAATAATTTGCAATTTTTATCCAGGGTCATAACTATAATTTACTCCAAAATAATTGATCTGATTCCAATGACATTGACCCTTTGGTCAATTTCATGTGGGACCATTATTTTATTTACCACCCTAAAGATGAAAATCTAATACATTATTTCATTGTTTTCTCGCCGCTGCTCTCTATCTCTTTCCAAAAGTCAGTGGGAGTACCGGTGTCTTCCCTGGAAACCCTAAGCTAAGGTATTTATTAGTAATTGGTCGACCGAAGGGAGACCTCTATATGGTCACTTTAGTGTACTTTGTCAGTCACAATAACTGTACAAAAAAATCAAAATCAGTTTTTTAATTTTTCAAATTTCATGAAATTGAGGCTAATATTGAGATAATCAACCAAATTGATTATAAATTTCCATCAACTGCAATTAAACAAACAAATTTCATGTTCAAAGATCATCAATAAATCCATTGATTCGACTGGAATCGATCGAATAGGTTTGATTAGGTCTCTTTCTTCGGTCGACCCCCCACTACTGCAGAAGTAATCTAGTATAACAAATGAAGATATATTTAAACATTTCATTGTAAAATCTACCCCTTTATTCCATTTTATTTTTATTTTTTTATACAGAGAAATTGAAATCTCATGGATTTCGATAATCCAAAATCACAGAATTCTATGGGTGAAGATAGGATTAGCCAATTACCTGACTCAGTTCTTCATCACATCCTTTCATCATCACCACTTGATATCAAGGATGTTGCTCGTACTTGTGTGCTATCTAAAAGATGGAAGCACATATGGACCTTTATCCCCACCCTCGATTTCCTATTTTGGATATTCCCTCCTCCTTCGACATCGGAGATCAATAAATTCATGGATTTTGTAGACAGAACATTGCTTCTTCATTACAAATCAAATATTGTAAAGTTTGAGCTCCGCTTATTCAACAATATGAATGCATCACGGGTTCATTCATGGATCGAATATTTAACCAGTTGTGATGTCCAGTTGAGAGTGTTGAATTTAAATCGAAAATGTTATATGCACAACGAAGTGCACACCGAAGAGAGAGACTGTGAGAGAAAAAAAAGAGTGGATCCCACCTTTGGCCTCCACCCCCCTATCTGTCTCCCCCCAGGGAATTTAAATCAACAGAAATGCCACACACACCGAAGGTGTGTACTTCGGTGTGCATCACAAGGAGATCTAAGGGCTGTTAGGGGCGCCCTGGGGTGATTAGCAGGGGTGGGCCAAAAAGGTGGGGCCCATTTATTTTCCTCTCTCACTCTCTCCACGGTGCATAAAGCATTTTTATTAAATCAACTAATTAAATGACATAGGCAAAATGAACATTTCCTTAATTGCCTAGACTGGAAGAGGTTAGTCCTACAAAAGGCCTACTACTTTGCTGCCTGTTCGGAAATTATAGGAGGTGTTGACTGATGAGAAGGGTTTGAAGAAGCTTACAGGTGAAAGCAGCTTTAATTTGAAAATTGGAATCATAGGATAGCTTTGTTCGAACTTTGTGCACTGCAATATTAGCTGTTTGATGGAGCAGCAACAGGGGAGAGGGATGATGGAGACCTAGCTGTTTGATAGCTTTGTTCCAAAACAGATAAAACAAAACAGAGAGAAAAGTTTTCACACCGCGAGACCCAAAGACCCACACCTGTTAATTCGCGTACACTTATACCGCGGAAACTATCATTGTAAACAGGATTGTTCAGGTGAAGTGAAAAGGATGCATCGAAATATGCTGTTGGGTCCACGACATCTGAACAACCCATGTTTACAAATATTCTTAGCGTGCAGCTCGTATCTACGGTGATACGGAAAAACCATAATAGCCTTATAGTTGTAGATATTCCCTGGTTTCTAGCTGCAGATATATCCTACACCGATCTGAGTGGATATTTCCTGTACGGCCTTCTCTGACAAAAGAAGTGAGCTAGTATTTGGACCCATTGAAGACCCCAAGAAACGGATCATCAGAGGCTTGACCGTTTGATCAAATCTTTAAATCTTGATGATGGTTGATTTTCTACTCTTCAATTTACTCTTCACATACTGACTAAACACAGATCTATATGATTCTGATAGTATTAATTTGACAAATCCCAATCCATTCAAAAATAAAATAAAAATAACATTTACAAAGATTAGTGCAAGTTCAAAAAAATTGAGAGTGTTGAATTTATATCAACTGATTAAATGACAAAGGCAAAAAGAACATTTCTTTAATTCCCTAGACTAGAAGAGTTTTCAAAAGGATGCTAAGTTGTGAGACAGGCTTGGCTAGTCCTAATTCCCGTAAAGAACAAAAGACTCGGGTACCGTCTATACATCAAAGCATATTGCTATTCTAGTGCAACTCTTGTCCTACAAAAGGCCTACTACTTTACTTCCTTATAACTATAGGAGGTGTTAGACTGTTATTATTGCAGACTAGCTTCAAAGTGTGAAGGCACTGAGTTGGTCCATATCCATAAGACTAGTGATTTAGGGATAATTTGTTAATCAAAAAAGCTAACCAACAGAGAAGTTTTGATCTCTGGATAGAAAGGAAAACTACCAGTGCTTAACAAGTTTGCTGAATCTACTCTAACAAGTTTTGAGATGGCGTCAGCAACTTGATTCCTTTTTAACTGCAAAGCTTTATCCCACAAATGCGCCTCTCTGACTGCTTTGCATTCTTCCTCTTCTGGATTCAAGCAATCTGCTGAGAATTCCTTTGATTCCTCCACAATGACCTTAGTTCTAGTTCCTTTGTTCCTGGATTTAAGCAATATGAATCCTTTTGACTGAGATTACACGGGATTCTTCACGACCTCATCTGTAATCGGTTTCTTCATATAAGTACCAGAACCAAGTGAGACTATTCTCTCCACTTAAATCTGTCGACTATTGTTTATAGCAATATCACGGACCACCACCGATGTAACTCTTTCAGTTTTTGGTTCATATAAAAGTATTTGCTTGCCAGTATCTACTAGAATTTCACCACTATTAAAGCACCACAGTGTCTTCCAAAATGGAATTTCTTGCTAGGGCAAGGGAAACGGAAGTTGAGTTGTGGTATATTTTCTGATCCAAGAGTTCTTCACTCCATACTCCTGCATCACCCATACATCAATCCTAACTGAATTCCAGATACAAGCTATACCAATGCAGTCTCCCCACAATCCTACATTTTTATAAACTTCTCCGGAGTAATCTTTAGGTGGCATAATATTTTCAGGTAATGGCATATTCACCACTATCTCATTACTAATATCAAAAGATAAGATAACTTCTGAGAACACTTCGTTAGTGTAGAGACCTCCCAACCAATGAAGACGTCCATTGAAAAACACACCACGATATCCTTTACCGCTGCGAAATAAGAAGGTACCCTGAATACTGCTACTCCATGAATCTTATTTCACTGTATAAACATCAATTTCACAACAATTATATTGATAGTCTGATATCATCACTAATTTATAATCACCAATGCTGCTATCATAACCAAATCCACAGGTAACTTCGCCGTAATACTTTTCAAGCATTTTAAATTCCTTAAATTCTCTTGTCAATGGGTTCAGAAAACAGAATCTAATATCCACAGTAAATTCATGTTCACAACTAGGTCTACTAATCCTCATTATTCTTGAGCAAATCAAGCCATTAGATGAACACATATAATCAAGAACATAATGTATGGTAGATTCAAATGGGTAATTTATCAGAACAACTCCATCAAAATCAGCTGATGATGTTGTTGTGGATGAGGATGATGGTGCTAGTAATAATAAAGCTTGGTAATCAATACATATGGAGTAAATCATTGGGTGCATACATAAAAGGTGATGAACAAACAAGAGTTTAGGGTTGTTGTTCTTGCTTTGATTGGTGCGATTGACATGATTTTGGATGAAACTAGGTTTAGAAAGTAGATTATTAAAAAACTTACATATACACCTCGATGCCAAGATGGGTTTCGCTGGTAACTTCAGAAAGATCTCATCATGAACTTCTTCAGGAAAATTTAAGAATCCTTATTGCTTGAGTTCATATCTGGTAGGAGATGAAATGCTCATTTTAGTTGCAGGATGGGTGAGGGTTTTCACTTTTCAAAATGGGACGATGAAATCGAGAAGACGAGGAGTTAGAATTTAAGCAGCGAGTAGCAGTGGGCCGTGATGCTAGATTAGTAAGTCCTCGAGTGAGTGATGCTTTAGTACTACTTTAGTTTTTTTTTTTTTTTGAAGCATGTAATTTATAAAGAAATTAGTTTACAATTTGTCGTGGGTATGTGATACCCACTGAGTCTGAGAATAAGATTTGAGAAATGAAAGATGGGATTGCCTGGTCCCATATTTTGGTTGATGAGTTTCCTGTTTGACTTCCATATGCCGCGTGATTGGCCAATCCGTCGGATGCCTGGTTTCCTTCTCTGTAGTTGTGTTGGATGGCCGCCTGCGGGATCCGTTGGAATCTCATTTTTATTTCATCAATCATTTCTGATATGTGCCAGGGTGGAGGGGTAGATGAGGTGATGAAACGTAAAACGTTTTCTGAGTCGGTTTCAAATATAACTTTTGGCCATCGCCTTTCTTCTGCTGTTCTTGTAGCTAAGAGCATCGCCCAGGTTTCCGATGTTAAAGCAGTCGTAATTCCCAGTGGTTGATCCAGTGCTAAAAGAGTTCGGGATTCTGAGTCTATGCAGATGAATCCTGCTCCAGCAAATCCTGGATGACCTCTGGATGCTCCATCCGTATTAATTTTGATCCATTTGAAGTTCGGCATTGTCTATCCTACTAATAATGTGGATACCCCTCTATCTCTTATTGGGTGATTAAATTTTGGTGTATCTCCTGGAAAAACTGGTGGTGTAGAGTGAATGGCCCGGTAGTATTCTTGTTGTAATTTTTGTGCCCAGGCTAGGATTTCTTCCGGAGTTGTTTGCTTTTGTTGGTATATTAATTCATTCCTAGCTAGCCATAAGGTCCAGAAAAGAAAACAGCAAGAGGAAATTACCGAAGTTGATGCAGGTTGTTGAAGGATTTGGGAGATGGTTGTGTATTGTGTTAAGGTGAATGCTTGGAGAAGATTGGAATTTGAGGAATTTGTAGATTGATTAAGTAAGGTGGTCCAGGAATTTGTTTCCGTTGGACAATGAATTAGAATGTGACTTGTTCTGGATATGTGTTACATCTTGGGCATATGTCTGAGTTGGTCAAATGGATGTGGTGTAGGAGAGACAAGGTTGGTAGACCTTCGTTTATGGCTTTCCACAAGAAAAGCCGAATTTTTGGTGGACATGGTAAGGTCCATATGAATTTGGTAGGAGGTAATGGTATGAGTGTTGGTTGACTTTGGGTTAGACATTTATATCCCAAAGAAGTGGTGTAGCTTCTAGATTTTGAGTGTGGCCAGATAATTTTATCTTGGGGCCCATTTTGTGGTAGGTGGATGTTTATGATTTTTTGGATTATAGGGTTGGGAAAGGTATTTAATTTTTCATGATTCCATGTGTGTGTTATTGGGTCAATTATATCTGCTACCAATCGGATTGGGTAGCATTGTGTTGGGTCCAGGTTTGGTGAGTGTGGGATCCAATTGGCTTCTATTGGAGTTGATAATCCATTTCCAATACGGTGGAAAATTAGATTTTGCATGGTTGGAACAATTGCTGCTAGTTGTCTCCATTGAGGACTGGCGGAGGAGGGTATATAATCAATGCCTTCTAGAATTGGTTGTTGGTTAAGATATTTTGCACTGAAAATACTTCTTCAGATAGAGTTAGGTTGTTCATGAAGATTCCAGATTCTCTTCATGCGTAAAGCTTTATTATGATCACTGCTCTTCCTTATTCCAATACTACTTTAGTTGATCAAATTAATTTTCATTTTATTCTATTAAAAAGAATTGACTATTACATTTTCAAATTTTAATACTATTACATTTTCATTTTCAAATTTCCTAGATCATATTAGCATTGTTGCTACTTTATAGATATTTCTTTGGACGGAGTCATCATTAAATCCCCTCAGACCGAGTTATCTTAGTGACTCATGTACCCCTCAGACCGGGTTATCTTTGTGACTCATGTACCCCAAACAGAGCACGTGTTAGTTGTTACTAATGCATGGAGTACCACTTACCAGGCGGTCAAAACCACATCTCGTTACCGTTACCGACTCACCATAACTTAATTTTAAAAACCACCGTTTTCTTGAAGAGAGAGAGAGAGAGAGCGAGCGAGAGAGACGAAAACCCTAGAAATCGATTTTTTTCCCAAGATTCAACAAAAACCTAGTGATTCATCAAAAAAAATAAACAAAATTGGTAATGGATAAAAAGAGGGAATCAAAAAAGAAAAAGTGATGTTCAGTTATCGACATTAATTATGGTATGATTAGGGGTAATTCAGGTGTACAAAAAGAAGATGATTTAAGAGTTGTGGTTGTGAAAGAAGAAGAAGAAGATGCAATCGAAATTGAAACAAATAGGTGGAAACTGCCAAAGAAAGAGCCAATTTTTGGTAAGTAATGAGATTTGTTAATTTACTTTGTGTATGATTTGATCCATAATCTTTTTTTTTAGTAGATGCAAGTGAAATATGTTCAATTAGATGCAATTGAAAATAAAAAAAAATCATGCAAACAGTTGAATTAACCTGAATTATGTACACATTTAGGCTTAATTTTGTTTGTTGCCGACTGTCTATATGCATTTCAGACCACAATTAGTGTCCGCCGGCTGCTATAAATTAGTATTAGTTGATTCAAGCTAGAAACGTCCACTAGCTTATGGTATGTGTTGAAGTCGAGTCAAACTAAATAGAAAAATGGAGTAAGATGACACTTGATAGACCCTTGTAAAACTTTATTTGTTTTGTTTATGTACAAGTGCCTGATTTATCCTTTTGTTTTTGCAGAAACTTCAACTGCCATTGTGGTTGTTCCGGAACCGCTTCTTGCAGTGCCCAAACTAGAAGATCCTGGAGATATTATCCCCTATCAATGTGGTAAGAAAATTTGATTGTATGGATCTGTAATGCTTGATGTGAAAAAGCTTGTCCACCTATATGTACAAGTGACCTAATTATCCTTTTGTTTTTCCAGAAGAACCAATTTCGCAGGGTATGCTAGTAGAAAAATAGGAAGTTGGTACAGATATTGTCTCCTTTAAAGGTGGTAAGAAAATAAATTTTACCTAATTTAAAAGGTTCAACCGATGTTTAGCTCCCGAAGTATGATTTCTGAGAATTTTGTCTTCATATTTACAGAACCAAAATAAATATCCTAAAAAGGTGGCTTCCATGCAGTAGTAATGTTTTATGAAAGATTTGAGAAAGATCCGGTGAAAATAAAAAGGCGCGATGCGCTGATACTTGAAGCGGGCTCAACAACTTCGTTAGAGAAATTATTGTGGTTTAGGGACGAACATTTGAAGTTTTTAAATAAAGGCCCTTTGTGGAAGGTGATGAATATTTTTCTGAACAAGGAGGTTCCTATGGGTAAGGCTGATTGGTGTAAGTATCCACATCCAATTGAATCAATTATAAGATCTTACAAGCATTCTTGAGAAGTAGACTCTGGAGAAGATGACTCTGATGAAGACCACTATTTTGAATTTGGTGATGGTGACAATAAGGTCACCTTGACAAGTAACCCTGATCATGTTGCCGTGACTTTTGGAATTAGGAGACCCAAACCAGGGGAAACTGTAAAACAGAGTAGGGAGTCAATAGCTGCAGAAGGAGATGTATTAGCTTATTTTAAGGATGACAAGATGCAAAAGACTATCATTGAGAAGGCCATTGTTGGCATACTTCAGGATGAGACTGAAGATGTGGAAGAAATAAAAAGAAATGGTATCCTACTAACAAAGCTTCTTACATTGCATCTTTGTGTGACTGTCTTCCTAACAACAGGAGAAGGAAGCTGTTTGTCAAAGAAAAAATATGGAAAAAATTTCCGAAGTTTGTCAGCGATGAACACTTTCGATTGGACAAAGTTAATTCACACCACTCTCATGTCGAGCATAAGAAAACAAAAAAAAACTGTACGTGGATGCTTACCCTATCTACTGGTAAGTGTGACAGTTATGACTAGTTTGCAAGATAATTAATCTGATTAACTCAAGCTATTTTCCTGCGTAGGTATATATTACTGTGTGCATAATTTTAAAAATAAAATAAAATGATTTACTCAAGCTATTTTCATGCAGTACTTGTTCGCAGGGCACTCAAACTACTTCAAGCAAGAGAAAAATAATCTTCCCCGGATGGCAAGATGGACAACGAAGGAACTGAGTTACAAAATAGATATGAAGATAGCAGTGTCCATGGTAAAACAAAGACATCATTTAAAATATATGACTTAAGTTCTTAGTTATTACCAAAAATCTATTGTGCAAGTCTGTTGATCTCTCTGATGATGCTTCAATTTCATCTATCGAGTTCACTGATAAAAAGTTGGTCGGAATATGAGAAAAGATTGACTCTTGAGTCTGTGGTTCCTGACACTAGTAATATGTCCCCGGACAGAAGGATTCAGTTGTTGAAGAATAAATTGAAAATATACAAACAAGTGTTGGCGAAGAAAGAAGAAGATTGTGCTGAGTTGGAATCTAGAGAGTGTAATTTGTATACTGTTATTAAGTACGTTCAGTCCAAAAAGGATATTCTAGATAGTTTGAAAGATCATGGAAAAGTCATTCCTATAGATAGATACATGCTTGATCTTTATGAAATTTTCACCCAAATGAGAGAAGTCCTGAATGACCCGGCTAATGATACTGAAGAATAAGAAGATGCTAATACTGTAGAAGAAGATCATATAGACCCACACACAGCTACGAAGAAGACGTTTGGTCACAATCTTCCCAATCTGGAGGGCAGTGAACATTTTCATAAAATGAATGTACAAGACAAAATGAGGATTTCCAGTTTCTGGAATCACGCTTTAACAAGGTAAAAACACTCTTTAAGTTTTATCATATCTACTGTTATGTTTTTGATATTTGGAAACTCACGATGATATTACGGAATGATATGAGCATAGAATTAGAATTTCTTATCTAGAATATTTGTACAACTGACTTTAACATTCCCTAGAGTTTTCTAAACTACAATAGTGTCCTGTTTATCTACTGAACTAACATGATAATGGTTTTTTTGAAACCCTGTAATGAATAAGTGTTTCACATGGATGTAAATGTTGTTGATGAGGCACATGTAGAAGTTATTGTACTCGGTTCTACACTGAAAGAACTACTATTCGATGACTTTGTTGACAGTCAAGCGATACAGTTCTACACATTACGGAGGAGAATGAGAGCTGCATTGGACCATCAGACGGAAAATCCAAAGTACAATAAGTGTGCGTACTTGGACCCTATGGCATGGGTTAGTTCTTCGAATTTCTCTATTTTGTGACGTTTTGTTTAATTTAATCCATGATTTCTGAATGATGTTCACCAAATTGAATTATGGGGGAAAAAATGCAGTATGCTTTCCGTAATGGTTTTCAAGATCTAATAGATGAAATTGTTCGTAAACCTATCGAAAAAATGGAGCTGGACAACCTGGACTTCCACTTCATTCCCATGAATATAAGTGTGGACCCAAGAGCCTCAGGACATCACTGGACTCTATTGGTATTGGATGTTAAATGCAGAGAGTGGCGGTTCCTGAACTCATTGGTTGGCAGCAGCGTTGAAGATCTGTTCCTTCAAGATGCACAAAAAATGGCATTGTTTATCACACTAATAGTAAACACACACTTAGTGGTAACAATAGATAACCTAAAGGTTCGTCAATTTGCATGTCCACAGCAAGGACCTATACCAGATTACCTCTTCTTCACATGCTATCTAATGAAAAGGTATGCAAAATCCAACAAATCTATTGAAATGGATGATAAGAAATCCAGAGAAATATGCCGTGAAATGAGGCATAAAATGGCAGCCAAAATGTTGAGGCCATGTGTAGGTGCCATTGTGTGGAATGCTCCTAATGCTAATCATCCATAAATCTGGATGTAATAGGGCAACTTTCCTTAAAAAAATATCTTTTGTAGTATATTTTGGTTGAAAGCACAATATTTTTTTAATACTTAACACAGCACCAGGTTTTTAACTATATTACAGTAGTCTAATGTTATTAGTTTAATCTTTGTTGAAGTGAATTTGTAATGTTGTTCCAATTTGAGAATTGTAGGTCTTAGTTTTCTTATTGCAGTGGTTATCTTTGTTTTACTCTTAAGATTGCAGAGGCGAGATGACAAAAACATCTAGTTGCCCTTCCTTTTAAAGCAAACTCTATGGTTGAAGAGATGTCTAACTAACACCCTTTGCTATTATGGTCTTTCTGTATCACCGTGGATAACAGCTGCATGCTAAGAATATTTGTAAACAAGGGTGGTTCAGATGGTTTTGTCCCAAAAACATATTTCGATGTAGCCATTTTTCTTCACCTGAATATCCTTGTTTACAAGCACAGGTTTCCGCGTGTGCCATTCACATGCGTGAAAGATGCTTCCACCCCACACCAAACTGAACTAGAGTATGTTTCTCCCCTTGTTCTTTATCTCCTTCCATCTCTACTCGAGTTTTCATTTCATTTCCTTTCTCAGTCTCTCTTTCATTCTTAGCTGCCGTCTTCTTCTCTCTTTTTCTCCCATCCGCTGAATCGATTAAGAAGAGATTAATAGATTTTAGGGTTTCAATCATCAGTTTATCGATTGCGTAAGTCTTTTATCATCATCAGTTTCGATTTTAGGTTTTTTTTCATCGTTTTTTTTTAGGGCTTCATCTGTGAATCGATTTTAGGTTTTTTTCACCGTCTGTTTTTTAGGGTTTCATCTGTGAATCGATTTCAGGTTTTTTTTATTATACGATTTGTTAATCTGTGAAATCACTTGTATTATGTTAATTTCAATTTTATGGGTGTTTTCTCTACACCTTCCAAGTGAGCATTTCTTTCATGTGCCGTCCTCTGTCAGAAAATTACTAGTCAAGGAGAAGAGCTAGATGTTATGTCTGACAGAGAGAGGACGACATAGGAAAGAAATCACATGGAAGGTGTAGTATGGAGCACATGGGGCAAGGTAGCATCTTCACAACTACATCAATTTGTTGAAACACTTTACTGAATCTGTGTGGATGTTTCCTACACTTCCTGGTATGATTCTACAACCTCCATTGTTAATTCCAATATTGATTCCTGAAAGGATCAAAAGTTATTTACATCCAATATTGATTTCGGAAAGGATCAAAAGTTATTTACATATCGAAGTACTGATTTCATATGTATTTGTATTGTTTTGGAGAATCACAGTCAGGAAACCACAGAAGTAGCTTTCCATGGACTTGTATAAGACAATTTGAGAGATAATATAAATTGAGTGGTTTTAAAAATTAGGAGCCTTAGTCTCTCTACCATTCCAGAAAAGTATGAAACTTCAAATGGTTATACTTGTACTATTAAGTTTGAATTTGTGGATTTTAACCTTCAGTTTATGCTTGCACGCTGGTGAGAAGTAAACTGCAGTGAGGTTGGAATCAACTTGTGTACCTGCTAGATTACCTGTTAAACTTCACTTGTATACTTTCTAGATTTCCTCTTTCTTACTATTGGATTACCCTGGTGGGAGAGCTTATGGAATTTGATTTGTTGCAGGACCAATTGCATTGATTGCCTGGCAGAATCTACATGGAAGATAAAGTGAGTTCCAAGTTATGAAGCTTCATCTTACCTAGTTGCAGTTAACTAGTTAAGTATTTTTGCCTTTCCTAACTTCATATTCTATACTGCCAGAATCTATATGAATGACTAGGAGTGAAGCTGTTAAAACTTTGACCTGCAAATTAACATTGCAATGAATGACCAGTGAGTGAACTCCCTTCTAGCATTATTTAAAGTATTTTTCTGCCATTAGAAGATAAGTTAATAGAAGCAGAAGAAGAGCTCCCTTATAAAAGAACTTAGCTTAGAGTGTTATGTTGTAAGTCAGCGACGGAGCCAAGGCTCGTTCTAGGTGGGGTCTAGAAATTTTTCTTTCTCACTTGTACTCAATTAACCTTAGAAAGTAACATAATTATCAATCTAACCAGTCTAAGATGATCGCAACCCAGTCTAATGTATTATTTGCTTAAACATGGAGAGGTTAAGCGTAAAGCATGTTAAAGCAAGTACTAGCATGTTTTTTTTCTGTAAATATGCATCTTCATGTTTGTAGATGTAGAACATGTGCTCTTCAGAGGATAAAGAAAGTTGTATGCATCAGCATAAGTTGTAAATGACAACCCTGATTATGTTAAGCATGCTAAGTTGCTAATAGAGTTCATCTTAAGCATGATTAGAGGATGATATTCTTACAATGGCATCTATGCTTTGTCTTCTTATAAATTTCACCTTCAGTTTATACTTGATGTACATCATGTCTGTCTTTGCTTACCCGCAGTTTACATGTTACTTTGCTTATAAGATGGTGTTGTAAATGGTTGCAGTTGCAGTTGAAGCTGAATGAAAACCGTGGTCCTTGAAGACGTCAATGTAAATGTTTAATCTGTTTTGCACCATCATGCTGCAAGCCTGCAATTTTCTCTCTAGGGTCCTTTGTTTTCTTTTAGTATAGTTTCTTACTCATATGTAAGAAATAATTTAACTTTTACTTTTGAATTTGCTCATTATATTCAAACCTAACATTGTACCATTCTTTTTAAAGAAACCCACCGAAAAAATTCAACTTCACATGGGAGCCTGGGTTTTGTTCATTTATTGTTGTTGTGTACTTGTGTTCAAGAAAGTGGTTTTTGATTTCCAAATCCAATGTTAGCATTTTTTATTTCCAATCAAAAAATGCTTAACGACAGTTTATGATTTTCATACAGTTCAGTTAGCATTTAACCAATCCGGTTTTTTATTTCCAATGCCAACTTCAAATAACATGTGATTGTCAATTGTGAATCTGAGGCTGGCTATATATCTGGATGGGCCTGAAAGTGATATCAAGGATATGGGTCCCTGCACTTTAAATGGATATTGTAGTGATCTGTATTTCTAGATGGTTCATGGTTGTTGATTTTCAAATGTTTGTTTCTGATGAATTATCTATTGAGTTGGGATCAATAGAAATTTTTTTCGAAGACAGATCTGGTAAGATTTTTTGTGTGGATATTTCCTGCACAGGTTTTAGGGACCATAATAAGTTGTAGATATTTCCTGCACAACTTATTATTCTTGTTGCGGATAATAGATGCACACTAGAAGAACAGCGTGGATAATAGATGCACACAAATGGAACCTATTATTATGTCAGTTTGACTTATGTTGTTGATAAGCCTTGGACAAGCAAGACGACCTTTAGTTTGCTTGTTCTTCTAATATAACGATATAGATAAAATTTCCAGGACGCTGAATTTTAAAACATAGTTAACACTGATAAAGTTCATTGCCTTATAAGACTCAACAACTTACATAACCAGAAGAGTTTTACTTTGCAAGGGTACTTGAAGGTTAAAGCGCATGACAATTTTTTTTTCCAAAATAAAAACATACATTCTAAACAAGAGAGACGGAGACGATCCAGAAAGTTCTGATCTATGCTTTGGCTTGGGCTGGCGCTATTGCAGTTGGCTGATTGACCACCACGCCAACATTGGGTACCTACAATCCAACTTCTTCAGCTAACACTACGGCTAGAAGCCTGCAATCCAACCCTCCCATCAGCTCTGTTTGAATGAAATCCACTAAATGGGTTATAGGGAGATCTCTAGCCTTCAAAAGTTGGTTATTCCAACTCTCACAGATGTTTTTTGTGATGAGAGTATAACGGGGTCTCTTGGATTTCACCCTAGCCCAATGCCTTGGATGAAGTTCTTGCACATAGGAAAAAACTGCCTTATCCTTTTTGACTTGTAACATAGCCCTCCGATAACCAGCTATAGTGTACGCTTGCGCAGCTCTCATAAATGCCTTAGCAGCGGCGAAGTTGTGGTACCTCCTGATGATATTCCCTGCATTGTGAAAAAATGACAACTGAATATTCCCTCAATATTATACGTAAACTACAACGACAAAGATAACTAGGAGATGTCCCGCGCTACATAGCTCAAGGGTTTAACTTTAAAGGAGATGAGTTTCTAACAAATATAACACAACTATAAAGTGTTGTTGTTAGATACCTTTAATATGGTACGCGCAGTACACATGGCATGCTTCAGGAAACACTTCCACAATCGCTGATTCGAAGCCTGCCGATCTGTCTGAACACACAACTAGATCATTTCTCACCGAATACTCGTGACCAAGCGTATCGAATAACTTTTGCATGAACCATAAACATGAATCACGGTTCTCAGAATCAACGATGGAAAACGCAATAGGGCATATTTTTCCATTGGCATCATACCCAATTTCTGAAAGTAGAGTTCCTCTGCGGTCCCCACTTAGATGCATACCATACACAACAAATGCGGATCTACACCAAGACTTGAATCCTTGTAAAGATACGCCCAGCGCAAAAAAATAATACAAAACACCACCATTTGTATCGGGTTCAATTGATGTTTGCGTTCCTGGGTTGTGTTCTACAAGCATGTTACTGTGACGACTTTGTGCTGGTATGACTGTTCAGAGAACCTCTAACCACTTCAATTCCCGTTTACAACCAAAGAGACCACTGCTTGTCAGTGATGGTGATACCTAGTCCTATCTTCATGTCTTCACACAATTATTGCTTATCACCCTAGAATGAGCAAACAAAGAGTCACCATGTTAGTTTGTTGCCAAGACAAGAGAGTTCTGTATACAAAAAGAAATTGATAAGTGTTATGTATCCTAGAGTATTTTAGGGCCGTGGTGCTAGTCTTTTGTAATGAGTGACTAACAAAGTAAAACTCCAGACCAAACTATGGCCATGGTGCTAGTATTTCTATCATCAGTTGTAACCTGAGCAAGAAAATTAATAATAGTGATTTTATAGTTTAAGAGAGTCTTGCTTCACCAACACTACTAGAGAGACTGGAGATCTGCATGAGAAACACTAAACCATCTCATACATGTCCAGAAATTGTTCTATAAAAAATGAGTGTTCATCGAACACCAAAAATTCAATATAGTAACATCAAAATATTAAAAATTCAACACAGTTTCATAGTATGAGAGAAGTACCCTAGTATGTACAAACATGCTAGTTTGTTATTGATATGTACAACCATATCAGATGTTTGCTTAAATTCCTCTTTAAAATCCGAACAACCTAAATCAAACAGTGGCATAATTTTGTAACCAAAATTCGAATCTAACACTAAGAAATTGCCTATTAAACCCTCTTTCAAACCTATTTCATGAAATCAAAATCAAAATTTCTATCCAGTTTAACATTATCAACAAAGATGAAATTGAACCCAAAAAGAAAAATCAAAGATACATAAACATATAAAACATCAAAACCCTAGCCTAATTTTCAATCTATATCCAGACGTGGAAGTCAAAATGGGGAAAAAGATTAGAAATCCAATTTCTAGGGTTTACATCAAGATTTTAGGAAGACGGTTTTTTCATACCTGAGATTACAGATCAGTGGAACTTATAATGAAATGAACTTATAAATGAGTTTAGAATTCGATTTCCTTGCCTTTTGGCTCTCTTGTTCGGCCTTAGAAAAAACTGTGGTATCTCTATTGAAGACACTGTATGATGATGATGAACATGACCAGAAAAGGAAATAACAAGAACCAGAAGAAGAACATGAATAGGAACAGGAAGAAGAAGAAGATGTGTGTGGTGTGTGTTCCGTGGAAGAAGAAAAATGAGCTCTTTGGAGAGCTGGAGTTGAAGAAATAGAAGTGAAGAGTAAGACGAGAAATAAAAAATTTGAGTAACAACATCTAGACATCGAGGCCGATTAATGATAAGTATTTCACTAATGATTTGTATAATTTTTTGATAATCACGTTTAGAAGCGTATAATGAGATCCAAATATGCAGTGTCCAGACTCCACAAAGGTTGATGTCGAGACTCTGATAGCTATCCTTAGGCCTACCCTCTCGACATTTATACGGTGTCTGGATGTGCTATCCCAACACCCACATAAGCACAGTTAAATAATAAACAGTAACTGTAAAAAAAAAAAAATATATCAGATGTTGGGTACGGATGAGGAAAAACAGGTGATAAAACAAAAATGTAAGGGTAGAAACGTCCAAATACCAAAATACATATAGTTTTGGTCACGTCCGCCAACATAGCATAGATTTCACCCTATTATCAAAATCAAACAAATTTTCGGCCAAACACCCGTTTCCAGTCCATCCAGCGTGAGTTTGAAGTTTACGAAAGTTCTGGGGTGTTTTTCAATTGAGCTCTGCATTGGTTAGTGATAGGTAATGAATCCTCTAGAAGGATAGTCACAATGGATATCAGTGATAATAGATATGAAGAACTAACTCTCCAAACGCCTTGCAGTCATTTTATTAATATATGAGTGTTGGAAGGGTGTCTTTGCGTTCTAACTTATAAAGAGACTTTAGAAGTATGGGTTATGAAAGATTATGGGGTTCCAAAATCATGGACTAAACTTCATACCATTGCGTTGAACAATTTATGCGATCCTAAATTCACTAGAAGGAGGGTTTCTTTGTTGGTGTTTTAATGGAATTCTTATCCATGATTATTCCTTATTGTTCTTTTGGAGCCACATTTTGTGGTAGATTTCCTTGTGTTTAAATTTGATATGATAGATGAAGAGCATAGGTGTGATATGATAAATCCTTGCTTTTAATTAGTATGAGGAGCTCGTAATTATCAAATTGTTGGAATTTGGAAGAAGACCGGTAATATGATAGTGGTGTTGAACTAGGGTAATTGTGAAAAAACTTATGGATTAGTTGGAATGATTTTTTCCTAGTTTATTTTGGTTTGGTTTCATCATTGAAGCTGTTCTGGTGAAATGACAATACGTAGAAAAATGATGAAACCTAATTAGGTTTCATATAGTTTTGGTGAAACCCTTTTTGGTTTCATCATTTTTTTCTGTTTGGTTTCATCATTTTTTTCTTATTTTGCCTTATTTATTTTGGCTTGGTTTCATCATTGAAGCTGTGAAATGACAATATGTGGAAAAATGATGAAACCTAATTAGGTTTCATCTAGTTTTGGTGAAACCAATTTTGGTTTCATCATTTTTTTCTGTTTGGTTTCATCATTTTGGTTTTCATCATTTTGTTTTGTTTGGTTTCATCATTTTTTTCTTGTTTTGTTGAAAATTGATCAATGAAATTCATTTTTTGTGGAGGTGTAGTGGTGGTGGTGCGGTGGCGGTGGTGCAGTGGCGGCGGCGGCGGTGGTGGTACAGTGGCAGTGGCAGGGCGGTGGCGGTTGTGGTGCGATGGAGGCTGTGGTGGCGCGGTGGTGGTGTGGTGGTGTGGTGTGGTGGCGGTGGTGGTGGCGCGGTGGTGTGGCGGCGGTAGTGGTGGTGGTGTGACAGCGGTGGTGGTGGTGCAGTGCAGTGGTGGCGGTGGTGGTGGGGTTGATTTTTATTTTTGTTGGGGTGATTTAAAATTAAATGTGGGGTTGTTTTTATTTTTGTTGGGTGATTTAAACTAGAAGGCTAATATAGAAAGTTTATGTTAAATGGGGATTTTGTGAACAATTTGTTTTGTTGGGGTTTTCGTACATGGATAGTGACACCTTTGGGTTATAACCCGCGCGCCGTTATTTTTTTAATATTATCTGGTACCTATTAATGTTTAAAAATAACTTTTAAAATGTATATATATTATAATTTTATCGAATTTATTATTTTAGTACAAAAGGCCGAATCGCTTTCCATTTCTCCATTAACACCAAAACATAATATCTATTCTGGTTCACGCCCCCATCACTGATTCATTATCTCCTTCATCACCACCATGACAAGCACAGTTTAAAAAAAAAAAAAAACGAACAAAACTCACTCTCAATAATCCCAGCAACACCAAAATTATGTTTTTTTTTTAGAGAAAATCAATTTTCTTAATTTTCAGTTCCTTAATATATAATTTTAGGGATGGTTAGAAGTTTAAATGGCGGTGGGTTTTTGTTATTTCCATGATTTGTTTGATTCCTTGATGATTCCAAACGACTTAAGTGTGTTTTTCCTCAGATTTTTCCACCAAATAGCTAAATCAAAGACTACAGACGACAGGGGTCGGGGTTTTCTCATTTCCCATGTTTTTTTAATCCCGGGATTATGCTTATATCTAGTTTGTGATTTGTTCTATGATGTTTAAAGGTTGGCAACAGAAAAGAAAGCACTAGTGGGTTGACCTTACCATGGTTTTATTCTATTTAAGGCTCCTGCTACTCAATTTTTTCATGCTCACCAATCAATTTGAGGAGATCATTACAGTTCATATATTGTATCGATTTCATTGATGCTGATGTTATCGAATCAGGTATAGTGAAGATACATTATCCTATTTTATTGGTCGACCAAAGGGATACTTATATATGGTCACTTCAGTGTTATTTGTCAGTCACAAGATCTGTACAAAAAAATCAAAATTTGTTTTTAGATTATTCAAATATCATGAAATTATGATTCATCTTACGATAATCAAGAAAATTGATTAGCAATTTCCATCAAACACAACCAAATGAACAGATTACCAGTTAAAACTTCTTCAAATAATCTATTGAATCGATCAGTTTCGTCTCAAAAAAAAAAAAAAAAAAAACTCTGTCAATATTATAAACTCGATTGAATTAACCTTTTTATACTTTAATTTGATTTAAATAGACCCAATAAACTAACAAAGAGAATGAGATAAAAGTAGTAGCTTGAAATCAATGGAAATTGCAGTAGCAGAGATTTGTACAATTCTGCAGGAGAAGAGAGCGGGCGAAGAAGATGACGGGCATACGGGTCGGATCCGAGTTATAAAAATAATATCAAAAAAAAATACTGCAATGAAAAAGAACAATAAGTAATAACTTGATTGATTCAAAATCAAAAGAAATACAAAAGAATAAAATTCAAAAGTTCTATGAATAAGAAGTAAAAACTTGATTCTTCATCAACTTGTGAACCCTAATAACTAATTATTTGACCTCAAATACAGAAAAACAAACTTATTTCCCATCAGCACTAGAACGTTAGATCTGATCATTCAGCGCACAACCCATAACTCAATATCCAATCGACGAAACTGATTTTGTATGTTATTGAGAGTTAAAATACAGAAGAAGGTAAGAAAAAAGAAGGTATTGAATTGGGGCGCTTCATAAGTAAAGAAGACTTAAATTTCTCGAGCCTCATATACAACCTAAATCTGACGGTTGCACAACGATGTAAAGTGTTCTTTTCAAAAAAAAAAAACGATGTAAAGTGTGTTTTTACTGCCCTAGACGGCTATACTGATCGAATGCTAGCGATGCTCACAATGACTAAAATACACATTATTACCCCTCATGCATGTAAGAGCAGCGACACGTGGGGACCTAGATTTACATTCCTTAATATTAATTTAATTCATGATTAATTCTTTATAAAAAAAAAAAAAGGTCAGTTTCCTAATTGTGAAAGTCAAATGTTACTTTAATTTTCTGGGACCATTTCACTTATTTCTTTGGCTGACAAGTGCCATGTGGACCATTTCACTTATTTCTTTGGCTGACAGGTGTCATGAGGACAATTTCACTTCACTTCTTTTATTGACAAGTGTCTAGAGGACCACTTTCAAATTAGTTCTCTTAATTTACTTAATTTTCTCAAAAAAAGAAATTGGCCTATTAAATAGTAACGGAGGGAGTATATATAAGCACGAATCGTTGGAGAATTTCTACAAGTTAATCACTACTCATTGTATCCATTTTTATATTTTTTTCACAAGCTCACTTCCAACCCTAGTTAGTAATTCTCCGAATCATTCCCGAATAATTCGCGAACATATCCGAACTGACCGAGTCCGAATGATACTTCCGAACTATTTGAACTCCGAACCTAGTTACCGGATTATATGGACCTCACGAATGATTCGAGAACGTATCCGAACTGACCGTATCCGAATGATATTTCCGAACTAGAACTCCCATAGGTAACTCTCTCACCAGAGTTCTGTTGATTGGTTTTTGTTTGATTTTGTATATACTTTATATTTAAATACAATTATTCAATTAAATTTTTCTATTGGTAATTGTTTAACCAGTGTTTTATGTGTTGATTTTTGTTTAAAAGTCTATAAGATTTATAATACATTTATGCGATTAAATTGTTTACTTCTTGTTAAATAATCACGCTAAAATGTTTTTTTTTCATCTTATAAATCATATACAAATCAAATTAGTCTCGTAATAAGGTCATAATACTTATCTATTTATCATATATGTTACCCGAACTTTAAGTGCCGAACTCAAATTTATAAAACGAATATGCACATATGTATGTCGTTCCGAACAACGAACTATTGACCGGATTTTTGACCGAATCCAATCTATTAAAATCTGTATAATTCCCGTACGTATGCCGTCCCGAACTACTACCCGTACCCCGAATTACTAACTAGGCAGTTCCAACCACTTATTCCAATTCCATCGGGTACTATATTAGAATTTTGTTGCCCACGTGTATCGAATAGATGGATCAATTTTATTCTCCTTACACGTGTATTAAGTCACCAACACATGGCAAGCAATTTCTAGATGTTTCGAGTTGCGACCAAGTCTGAATTTTTTTGTTGCCCAAACGAGGCTCCATCAAACTCAGAAAAAAATCAAATGTTTAACCCTAGAATTTAATCACCAGCAACAGCAGCAGTGAGTATAAGCAGAGAGAGATTGAAGTTTCATCAACGATTATCAGAATTTGATAACATAATTTGATTGATTCCCATCGAATTGAGAGAGAAATCTAAGAAGAGAGAAGGAAGTGCAAATTCACCTCAAGAGGAATCGAGAATGGATATATATGGTTTTGGGTGAGAGGGGAGAGGGAAGGGAGGGGAAATGTTTTAAGTTATCATCTGCTTTGCTTGTGCTCTTACTTGAAAACGAGAAGTATATTTGATCCAAAAATTGCCCTGCTACTGTATTTGATAAAATTTGATCGTTTTTTTTTCTTCGTAATTTATCATTACTAAGTGTTGTATATGTAATACACTGAACATAAATTGCATTTTCGATGGTAATTTTGAGTTCTGATGTACTGTATTTGACGAATTAACAAAATGAGGTGGCAGCGGCGATGATGGTGGTGGTGGGGTGTTGGTAAGGATAAAAAATATTTGATCTTTGATTAATGGTGGAGCTTCTGGTGGTGGTGGTTATGCTAACAACAGTTACGGTCTCCTGTTTATGTTGGTGGCGGTTCTGCTCCTTATGGTTGTTCTGAATCTAGGGTGGTAGCGGTGAGGGTGGAGGTGCTGGTGGTGGTGGTTCTGCTCCTAGTGGTGACTAGTCCAGAAGAGGCTATAAATGAAGAATGAAATCTGTTATAAAAGATGATTTATCACGGTTTTCATCTGTTATTCGAACCGTTATTTATTTGGTGTGACTTTTTATGAATGACGAACAAAAAATGTCATTTAAGTATGACGAATAAAATATGTTAATTTAAATCACGAATAAAATATGTTATTTAATAGAAGAATTAATTGGGGGATATGGGAATTAATTGAGGGATATAGCTATGTGACAAAATAGGTGTCCCAATAGCAATTCTGGGTGACCCCCTATGTAATTTTTTTTTTAATTCCTAATCTAGCCCCCACTAATTAGTGATTAAGTATAATTAGTAAAATGTTAAGTATTTGAGGGATAAATTAGTGTGTATTTTTATTTGTGTTTGGGTGAGAGTAGAAGGAGGGAAAAAAATATTTGAGAGGAATTTCTTTTTTTGAAAATGGGAAGATGATTGTGATGAGAGAATTACTGATAATAAGAGGTTGAAAAATTGATTTTTTTTCTTTGAATCCACCATTGTTGCAGCTGAAAAAGCTTGGTGTCAGCATGGTATTCAACCAAAAACTCATGCGGGCAATTGTTGGAAATGTTCATAAATTGTTTGCCACTATCCGGGGGGGTTCGGGGGGGGGGGGCGTAGCCCTCTCGTTACGATTTTTTTCCTGGTTTTGATCTTTCGAATGTTGATTTTTTTCTGGTTTTGAACAGGTACCGGCATGGTAGTAGTTTTTTCGAGCGTGCAGTGCATTCTCCGCATAGTATTTTGCTTAAATACCTATGCCGGAACGAGCAATGAAAAGTATCCGTAATGTTGATTTTTTTCACTTGACTACCGGCATTGATAGGAAATTATCGGGCATGCCGTTACCGTGTTCCGGCATATGGTCTTCATCAATTCCGGCATGGTATTCCTCACTTCCATTTTGAATTTTTCCTGGCTTTAAAAAGCTTGGTGCCGGCATGGTCAGTTGATATGAAGACCATGCCGGTTTGTTTTTCTACGCATATGAAATAAATATGAAAACTATGCTTGGGAAAAAATCCGGCATGGTCTTCATATCAACTAACCATGCCGGTACCAAGTTTTTTAAAGCCAGGAAAAAATTCAAAATGGAAGTGACGAAGACCATGCCGGAATTGATAAAGACCATATGCCGGAACCCGGTACCGGCATGGTCTCCATCAATTCCGGCATGGTCATCATCACTTTCAGCATGATCTTCATCATCACTTTCAGCATGATCTTCATCACTTCCGAATAAAAAAAAAATTCGTTTCCAAAGTGAGGTGAAGAGAATTTGATATAGAGTGGGGAGAGTTTAGAATTTGAAAGGGAATGGAGAATATTTGGGTTTCAAAACACTATCCCTAAATAAGATTAATAAGAAGTGGAGATGGAAATGAGAAATATGATTTAGATTTTTGATTTTAAGTTTTTAATTTTTATTTTGAGGGAAGAAGTGGAGATGGAAATGGGGGATATGATTTTGTTTTTTGATTTTAAGTTTTTTATTTTATTTTGAGGGAAGGGTATTTTAGTATATTCATAACTAAAAGTCACCCCTTAACACACACCATGGGTTGGGGGAAGTAATTCATATCCCCCAATTAATTCTTCTATCTACCACGGTTATTATCTATTAAATACAATAACAGACGATATTCGTCATAAAAAGTGATTTAAATTAATAAAAATAAAAATACTAAATTAAATTAAATTCAAAATGTTGCGCCATTTTCTTGTTACTGATTAATCTCATATTTGGTCCTCGGAAGTCGGAAACTTATTTTGGTTCAATTGAATTGGGAAGTGAAATAAAATATTTATTTGAAACAAATTCTGAAAATGAAAAAAAAAAACGATTGAAATTCTATTTTTATTAATCACCCAAAGTGAAACAGAATCTCTCTCTGGATACAATTTTATAAATTATTTACAAAAGAAAAAGAAAGAAGAAAAGAAAATTAAACAAGTGGGTAAGAAACTGTCCTAGTGCAATTCAAGCCTTATCACCTTGAAGCTCCCTATCTATATCTCCAGCTGGCTTTATTTTCCTTATTCTCGTCGCATAGAAACTCAAGGGCCCATATCCCATTAGATGCAAATTGAACAAGTAGACAAAGTGCTCCCATAGCCCATCAGATGCAAATATAAGAAACTGATCAAGTAGCTGCAATTGCTTAACAGAAATAGCTGGTTCAACACTTGTATAGGCCTTCTGATAGGATCTGAAAGATTGAAATTTAGCAAATAAAGGATCCCTATTGAACTTAGCCCTTTTCAAGTATACATCACCAGTAGATCTGAAAATATGCAAGACGATAAAGAACCAATGGATAAAATTTCGTACAACTTGCTTTGACATGTTGGAACACTTATGTTTAATCATGGTCCATGAACAATAGCTGACATGCCTTGCTATCAACTTCCAGAAGCTCAGCAATGAGTAACCTAAATGGATGAGTACCAAATGGTATCAGGAAGTTTGCCTACAAGTGACAACCACAACGCAACTAATAAAAAATATACCGTAAGCTCTTTTTCGGTTGTTGTGTCATGAGCCAGCACCAACTTCCACATTCTTTCCATGGGATCACACTCCTAAATTAGTTACCAATATTATTTATAAATATATGAATTGGATATTCTAGTAAACAAGACCATGACTGTCTCGCACTACTAATCTCATATTCTCAGGTTTTATATGTGCGGGCTGTGTCTGATATGCACTTCCCATGGTATTGTAAGTGTTTGCACCACATCAATAGCATATCATCCAAATTATTAGAACACATCCACCATTCCTACAACACTAATATCAAAACGTTCAAAAGAAGTTTTGGCAGTTCGATAAGAAACCAAATCACAAATATTAAATCAGTTATATGTATTCCGGCACCGAGCAGAGTAAAATCGATGATATCTTAAGAGAGACTTGGTTTCAATAATCTTCCAAGCTTCAAAACATTATAACTGCTAGTGCTAGCCACACCTTCCTCATGGCTTGAGCAATAAGAAATCGAAAAATAAATAAAATTGAACAGATACAAAAGTGTTGACCTTAACATCAACTCAGCTACTTCTATTTTGGATCCAGTAGCCTTCACATCCTGACATCTTATGCAACAGAATCACCACATCCATACACACAATCATCAACATGAGAGCCCTTGTTATCCCTATTCAGTACCTAAAGAATACAAAACCTAAGGTTTCACTATTATGAAAATCCCTTAATTAACCCAATCTAAAACCAAGGGTTTCATTATCATGAAAACCCCCAAAATTGATTTCCTTGGATGAACAAATCGATCAAAAAACAAAATCAAAACAGTAAACTCAAAATAGAAAGTAAAGAATCGATACCTGTAAGGGTTGTACCAGTACGTTCCCCGGATCTGCTATTGTTGGTGATTACTCATGAAAACCCCTAAGTTTTATTTGTACAAAAGAAAAAATTGATCAAAATTAAAACAAAATATAATCATGCGTATCATTAAAACTAACACCAATGGAGTTGAACCTTCTTGGGGATGTTGCATGCTGGAGATGTTGTCCTCAACCTAAACTACCAAAAAAGTCAAACAAAAAAGACCATCTGTTAAGGCTAAATCTAAATGGAATTATAAGTTATTGATAAGAATTATATTCAGATTTAGGGATGTTATTTGTTACATCAGAAGAAGAGATATTCCCCGAACTGGAGAAGTTCTGTTGTTGAGGATGAAGAGATTGCATCGTTCATAATACTAACAAAAATATTATGGTAGCGAAGGATCGAAAGAATGAGAGAAAGAGATGCAGAAAGATGAAAGGAGGTGGCGATGAGGCGTTCTGTGTTCAGATTATGTTTCTAGGGTTCCAATATCCAGTGACTGAAAATTAATCATCTTCCAATCAAATCTAACGGTGGGATAACGAGGCACTATATGTGATTAGCCATATTGGGAAGGCAGACTCTAAAAGTGGGTGTATAACTTAAAAATATTTGTCAGATTTAATATCAATCAATCAATAACCTAAACACCCAACCACATCTCTCACACCACGTCGAGAGTTGCGATAACCTCCCCTCCTATTGGCCGGTGAACAAAACCCTCGCTCCTGATTGGCTTAAATCAAAGTTAGACCCCTTACATTTCGTGACCTTTAATTTTAATAGAATATGAAATATGGGCTTTCAGATTAGCGATAAAAATCTACAAATATCTTTCGGGGAGGGCCCACACGTTTTTTTTTTGGGAAAAAAAACAAAAATTTCCATGTAGAAGGAAAATCAACATGTATAAGATTTTTTACGAGATTTACATACCAAAGAAAAAAAAAATTACGAGATTCTTTCACGAGCAATTAATGGAAAAGAAATTTTCGAAAATCTACAAATATCTTTCGGAGAGGGCCCACACGTTTTTTTTTTGGGAAAAAAACAAAAATTTCCATTTAAAAGGAAAATCAGTTTTTTTTACGAGATTTACATACCAAAAAAAAAAAAAATTTAAGAAATTTACATACCAAAGAAAAAATCTTTAGGGTAAATATCGAATCATTACATGAATCTCGAAATCCATGTAATGATTTTTTTATAGGAAAAAAAAAAGAGCATGTAAAAGGAAAATCAACATAAATAACCTTAATTAGTTCTAACATTGTTTTGTCTTATTTATTTATTTATTTATTTTCAATATGGATCTTTGCTAAGAACGGGCCCTAGCTCAGCTGGTCATCCCCGTTCCCCGAAGTTTCATGCGTTCCGGGAGGTCCCAGGTTCAAGTCCCCAATGGCGTAATATTGCAAGAATTAACATGGAAGGTAGTGTTAGTTTGCCCCCTTGTGACACAATCTCGCCCCCCTCCCGCTTCGGCTCCCCTTGGCAAGGTTACCCATGAGGCTCGCTGGTAGGCTAGCACAACAACCTGTTCAATTAATGTAGTAGTATGTCGTTGGAGCCTAGCTTGTTAGGCTTCCAACTAGTTTCATGTAATAATATTATCACTAAAATACAGAAATGAAAACATTTTTTACACCGTATAGGTTTGTTTTTTAAGTTAGTTTGATGTTTTATATGGAAATATTTAAAATTACTTACCATACTTATTGAACATAGAATTTTTTTCATATTGCCATTCGGCCCATTCCCGTTCAATATATTTTGGCTAGCAAATCGAATAATTATTCATCTATATCTATATTTAGAGATGGCTGGGGAAAGTTAGGTATATTTTCAGAAAAAAAAATAATCTAAGAGCGGTTTCATTGGCACAAATTTAGAATCACAGAAATTTCGTAGTTTCCAAGCTACAAAGGTATGTATAAACGATTCATTGAATGCATGGTAGAATGTTTGATTGTTGTTACATTGCTACGACGAAATAAGTATCGTTTGTGCTTATATGCTGTTAAAAGCATTATCTTTTCAATAGGTTTTCATCTTTGTTCTATCTTATTTACTTCTCCTACTGTAAATCTGTTCGTTACGAATCTTTTTGAATTGTCTTCCTTCTGTTTGCAACAACTAATAGAACCCTAAACCGTTTTTTCAGGGTTTTGTTTTGTACTTTAGGAGGCTGACTATAATCAAAACGAAGATGATGAGGAGGAGGAACGTAAGAAAAAGGTAACACATAAAAACCCTAGACTATATTTTTAGTTTTTTCTTTAATTCTTCTGATCAACTTTACCGGGAATGTATTTCAACAGCGATGTATCTTTATGTAAAGGTGTTTGTATTCTTGCACATGATTTGTGGGCAATAGTTTGTCCTATAAAAATGGGAACTAGATTTCATCTTGAAAAAACGTATAAGATTTTTTCCTCTCATCTTCATAAACTTGCTGTTCAATATATTAACGATTTCCTAGCTTTCAATTTCATAAAAAACTCATCTTCTTCTTTATTGGTGTTCAATTTATTTGTGTTCAGCGTACTCAGTGGATTCAAACACTGATAAGGGAATTATATATCTTTTTTTCGGTGCTCTTCAACTTCCCATGAAGCTACAGTTGTGGGTGGATATTTGGAGACAGATTAAAAAAAAAACAGGTACAAAAATGCTTCCAGCAATTGGTTATTGGCTTATTGCGAATGATTAGGTGGCATGTGGGTAGCAACTATTGCTGAGTGAGTGTAGTTAGAATTGATGAGCTATTGGTTACTATGTTATTAGAAATAAGCGAAGGCTTGAATCTCATCTTGGATTTGTGTTGCACGGTTTGGTTCGGTCCGAACATGGATTACGGATGTTCAACTATGTCTATTAGGGGATTCTGTTTTGTATTAGCATCCTAACCTCCAACAAAATGATTTTGGTTCCAGTTTATTAAAATTCTAAACCGAAATTGGAGCGACATGGAAGTATCTTTATTATACAAGGATGTGATTGCTGGGGGATTAAGAGTGGGTATTCACGTGTGTTTCAATTAATTATGTAAAACAAATTGATTTGTTTCTACTTTACATATATAATAACTTCTTTATTTGCAGAATGGTCTTTCTCTTTTACAGTCTTTTATGACAAAATTCCTGGCAACGACGAAATAGTAACGACTTTCGGTTCCAATTAGAGGTGTCCCATTTATTTTGCAGTTTTTAGTTCTTATCAAAGGTGAATTTTGTATTTTGTTGCTCAGATAGTAGGAAGTTGCGCTCATCAAACAAGTTGTGGAGAAGGGCGTTTGGCAGGTAATAGAGATTTCTCTTAATAATTCTTATAATATTGTTTGTGATTAATGATTATTGAATAGTAAACTACCAGTTCCAGTTTGATAACAAGCTCACGATAATAGTGCTAAGTTTCTCAGATTGCAACCTTAGCACATGTACAACTTATCTGCAACACCGGATAGCATTCAATTTTAAAAAAGAGAAAAAAAAATCTTTTGGTATGGCATGTTCTTCGTGACTTGGATTTGGCAAATTGTAATGGCATACCTACACTGCTTTTACAGGATGTTTCAATGTCGGCGCTTAAAAGTTCAAGATCTGGCCCTGCACTGAAGTAGAAGCCAATGCACTGCAGTTAGCAATTGCGCAGTATCTGCAGAAAGATTGTCTAGATTTAAGTAATTCATCCACGATAAAAACAGTGTCCACTCTCTATATATTATCTCCATCTAAATACGAGATAGTGCAATAATGAGGAAGATCATAAATATACTTTTTGAAATAAAGATCATAAAAAGTTTGATGAAGACTAATGGTTATTTTGAGCAGAATGATGCGATGAAAATGACTATACAGTTACAACCATGTGAGCTCCCTATGATAACATATTTTGCTTTATACGGAGCGTCATGAGCGAGGGAAAGTGTACTGCTGATTCTCACAGGGAGGTGCCAGAGGTGGGTGGCTGATTCTTCGATTGGTCAATTTTTTTTTGTTGTAAGCCAATCAAGTCATCTCTAACATGCTAACGAAAACTTCCTAGCATGAGTAACATTTAAATAAATGATCATGCATCGAAGCCCTTTTTTTTCCTTAAAATCCAAACATTTCTTGAAATGCCAAGTGAAGTTAAATGTGTCCAGTATATATATCTCCTCTGTATCTCATATTCGAGTGCATAAAGATAATTCTAGGTCTGTAAATTTGAGCATTCTCCACTCGGTACCTTAAACCGCCAGACCAATTGGTATGAGCAAGCTGCAAACGATTAATGAATATACAAGGACTCCATTTATTGAAATATTTAGTTCTTTATTTACGTCATAAGTTGAATCAGTGCCTATGAGGAATTCCCAAGCTTCTTTCTGCACACCAGACAGGGGATAAGAAGAGAGATAAAGCCCTGACAATAGGATTATAGAAGGAGATCAAGCAGGTTCTTTCATGCACGTTCTGGACCTTCCCTGACTTCCTTCAATTTCTAACTCTTACAAGATGCGCAACATGGCAAGCGGTAGTGGAGCCTCCCCAAAAGGCATTGCTGCTATCGTCGGTATCGGACCCAAACTTGGTCGCTCCATTGCTCAGAAATTTTCCCAGGACCGGAAATCTATATCGTTGCCAACCTTGCTCGAGACTTATGCAACTGATCTTCCCATCTTATCCAGATTTGTATATTTCATCAGATGTAAGTCCATCTTACTGATGATTTAACATAATGCTGCAGGAAGATTGTCAAGATTCGTGGGGGAGATAACTAGAGAACCACTGTCAATTGATTTCGAGGATAAAACAAGGAAATATTATTGCATGCTGCTGCTCATAGCCGAACTTGGTTACACCATCGTTGTTTGTATCGTGGGATTAATTTTATTTAGTAGAAGTGCACTTTTTTTTTTCTGACATCTTGGTGTACGTATATCGTCGACATATATTTTATAATGATCCTTTCTTAATAAGCTATTTAAGAAAACATTGTTCTTTTTTGCCATCTCTATCTCTCGCTAAAATATTGCATGATGGTTGGTGTCCTTTTAAATTTGATAGCCTTGAAGCTAGCTATGAGTCTGCACATACCGGTAGGATTGAGGTTACTCTTTATCTTTTGTTATTCTTCGTAATAAAAATGATGGTGCAATTTATTGTATATCTAAACTGTGGTTAAAGTTTTGATTCTACCTGATGTTATGCCCATGCACTTGGGGTAAGTTTACGGGGTCCTACAACAGGGGTGCATGCATACAAAACTTCAAACATGGTAATGGCTAATGTTTTAGTATTACAGGGGTTAGTCAATTGAGAATTATAGGGAATTTTAGAGACATTCCAAATCTTTTGTTAGTCGATAGAGAGTCTTTGTAAATCTTTGAGAGTTTTTGTTATTGGATAGTGACTTTCTGAGAATCTTTAGAATTCTCTGTTATTGGATTTGGATTTCCAAATCAATGATTTAAGGTTGTGGGAGATTTTTAGAGACTTTTAAGTGAAAATGTACCATAAAAAGCTTAAACAAAATCTCTCCAAAATAGGTGATATTTGGAGAGACTTTAGGATATTGAGGAAAAAATAATAATAAACAACAAAGATATACTAATAAACCAAATAAGCTATAATAAATTCCATGCATATAAAAAAATATTATTTTCCAAAAACACCACAGTATACGAGATTTTAACCCATACATTATGTTCGCGTTCAATTTGGCTTAATTTTATGACAAAATAGTCACAATTTCTATTAGGCACGCGTAAATTTATAAATTTTCATTGATTGTATTTTTTTTTTAAATTAAATTTATGAATTATTTATTATATATAAATTAATATTATTATTATTTTAAAATTAACTAAATAAGGGTTACAAAAAATAATCAAATAGAGTCGTGCAGAACTTTAGTTGGTAGCCTAGCAACAAGTTGAGCACCAACCCCCTTCTGAATATTAATTAATTTTTAGAATAATTTTTAAAAAAATTTTCTTCTAATTTGATGTAAGGTAAAATTCCTATATATTTTTTTTTGTCTCAGTGACTCACTGAGATTTCCTAAAAATCACTCAGAAAGTCCCCCAAAGTCAATAGACTTACAGAGAGTCTCCCCAAATCTCTTACAGAAAAATTCTCTATGATATCTCTGAAAATCCTAATTGACTAACCCCTGTTAATGTTTTATTAAGGGTTGGATTCATTAATATGGTGGTTCATTTGTTGTGTCTTTTTTTTATTAGATGTTATAAAAAGAAAATGTTGCAAACCAACACATGCTTTGTGGCGGTTACGTTCTCCAATTAATAATACATGGCAACAACAAAAACAGTATATTCACAGCAGTGTGACAAACGACTGAAATGGTTATAAATAACATTACAATAACAAAAATGATGGCATTGCCGACGGTGGATGTAAAAGAAACTCTCCTATCCTAAATAAGTAAAATTTACGGAAGCAAAAATAAAAATAATATTACAGTAATCTCTTAGGAAATTATTTTCTTTTGCAAAAAGAAAGAAAGAAAAGGAGGCAGACTGCGTAGAAGAAATATTAACTACAATAGGGAAATCAATGGTTAGATTCATCATACTTTAGGAAAGGAACTCCATCTATCTCAGTCTAACTGCACATGACATATTTCATTATGATAATGTTTTATATAAAGCAAATCTATTGAAAAAAATGAAAAGGTAACTACATGCCAACATTAATTCAGACATACCATTATAAATAATGTGGAATTCAATTACATAGATTTAAACGCAAATAAAAAAAATATGAAGTGAAGGATATAAATACAATTGGAGAAAAATCAGTATATCCATGTTACGCATGCACCGGGTCTGTTGGGCTAAAAAGGGAATTTCGTTAGTGTGATGTTTATTTTATTTTTATATGGCGAAAAATCAGTATTTGAAAAGTCTTTTGAAATATGAATGCATATTTATTATAAAATATCGGTATTCTCAAAAAAAATATCGGTATTTTCATTATGTTTCAAATATGAGTGCATATTTCCAAGGAAAAAATTTGTTCTTAAGGGAAACGGATGAAGTATTTTCAGAAACATTCAAATACGCGCTTATCACCAAATTTTCTTAATATATCTTTATTAATCAACGCAGATGCTTACCATAAATACTTCCCATTCCTTTTAAATATGGGTCAAGTATGTATGATGACGATTATTGATTGAAAGTCTTATATATGCCAAATTTATGGCGACAAAATATTCAGACAAACTAATTCCGAGAGTTTTCTTTTTCCGTATTTAGCTAATTTTGGAAGTTTCAGTTTTATTTCTTGACATAAGTTCTTTGGTAACCATGTATGGAGATACTTACGTTATATAGATTGGATCCTCATAGTTGAAATACACGGACCATCGACCAACTTTGTTTTTAGGGGAATACTGGTGAATATTTAGCCCTAAACTTATGGTATTTAGGTTTTATGTTTTGTTGAGAAGAACAATTATGAATAATTTGATATCCTGCTTCGATCTTTAGCAAGGTAATTTATGTTTTCTTTTCGGTGGGATTTTTTTTCTTCTTCTTGACGTTTGGGTTCTTTACGTTTGTTAGTTTTTAGTCATAATTACGTGATTATATAACTCTATATTTGATTTTGATTCTGATTGTAAGTTTCTGTTTTGGATTTTGAATTTATAGGGATTGCGTGAAACTAAGTGTATTTGATTAACAATTTGATTTTGTAGTTTTAATTTCTATACCATCAACAGTTTATGTTTGCAGAGATGAGTTACTTCACTGAAATGAAAGTATTCACCTTTCCAGGATAACCTAATTTACTGGGAGTTTGGTCAGTTAAGATTACTGGTACTATACGAGTATTCCTCCGAAATGGAGCTTATCTAATAAACTGGACTGTGCACTATTATTTTTTTGATTCATCATTTTTTAGACTATTGTTTGTTTGATTAATTTCATAAACAATCTTTTGTTGCAGGTTGTGTGATCATTGTCCCGATAGGTACGTGATCTTTGTTCTCTAATGCTTCTTTTTTCCTCAACTACCTTTTGTTATTTTTCTGTTTTTGGATTTTAGATTTTGTCTTTTGATTTTATATTTACTTTTTTGGGTTTTGATTTTGCAGATGTCGTGTATGGGTTCTTATGATTTATTAATTTTGTATTTGTTCTTATGATTAACATTGCCAAACAGGTTATGTGAACTTTTTTCTTATTGAAAATTAACTGTTGGATTAACGGGAACAGAATTTGGAGAAGAATATTTCCGGATATATTCGAGAGATAATATAAATAAAGTAAATGGCTGAAGAAGATAACTCTTTTTGGTGTTTGCCCCATCCAAACTTAATGTTCTATTCGTTTGAGGTGTACTACCCTTGCACATTTTAGATTAAATTGAGCTTATTTTCCCATTTAAAACCATGATATGCTCTTACTTGCATGTGCTTCTCTATCTCTGTTGTTCATTAGTGTAGCATTAATATCCTTGGACAATGGTTATCATTAATGTAGCATTAATATCATCCTTGGAGTAGCATTAATATCATCCTTGGACAATGGTTATCTTGAAAGTGAAGTTTTTTTTTTTTTTTTGAAGGGTTCCTCTTCTTTTTCCTTCTGTCTATTTCAAGGGTTTAAGATTTTTGTTTGGATTTTTTTTTTTTTGGTGTCATTATTTAGTTGTTGATTTAGGTTTTCTTTTTGAAACAGTCGAGAGAGTAATTTTAAGATCCTGAATAAGATAATTTCGGAAAAGTAAAAATAGGTGACCAGCTTAGAGTTTTTTAGTTGGTCATGAGGTAGTGCCTAAATAACGGATATTTTTTCAGATTCTCCTTCTCATGGTTAAGTACTCATTTCTTTACTTATTGTTGCTTCTATTGCTACTATTATACTTATACTGAGTACAATATGTTTCTCTTTCTAAGCAGGTGAATGATACTGTGGGAACATTATATGTTGTATCAGCAGTGATAATTGGAACTGGTATGAAAGCTAGCTATGTGGAGTGAACAAATGCAACGATCAAGTCTCAAGGCGCCTGCTTACAAATTCAGGAGGCATGGTATCTTATTTATGAGCAGTGAGATATATATTTCAGTCTACTTTCTTATAGAATATGAGATAGTTTTCATAGTTCTTATATTTTGAGCTTTGATTCCTTAGGTAGTGAACATGGAGTGAGGTAATTTTTGGTCGTCTCATCTGGTGAAAACTTCATACGATAATGATATAGATGCGGAGATCCATAACCCATATGATCAGGTAAGAAGGCTTCCTTAATCGATTTATGCGCATGGAAGACATTTGTTATATGAGTCCTTCCTTGCAGTACTCAATTTCATATATGAACAGGTTGTGCTTGCATAGTTGAATGACATCCATGTTGCTTCCTATGTATGCTTCATCCAAAATTATATATTCGTGTCAGTCGACCCAAATAAATGCATTTGATTTATATAATAGGATACAAGTAAATTTCTTGAATTTTGCAGCCGTGCATTTGATTATCACAATTCTTATTTGTATCCTAGAGAAAGTCTTCGATAACATGGCTACATTCATACTGTTTTTTTTTTTGTACTTCAAACAACATCTGCAGGAAAGAATCAATTATTATTATATTACTGTCTTTGCTTATACGTGCATTTTCAAATCAATGCTACCCCTTACAACCAACAAGAATATGTTGAATTATTGATATCAAGCAAGACAACTTAAGGTGGTAGTATATATGAGTTAATTTGCCCTTTTCGAGTAAAAAAAAAGTATCTATGAGCAGTACTTTAATTTATCAAATGAGAATAGTCAATAATTTCAAGTCAGATTTGATATCTGATTCTTAACTAATTCTACCAGTTCATGAGATTCTCGGCCAAATTTATCAATAGCGTTTAGGATCTATTTTGAAAACCTATTTAGCGGTGTCACGGTTGTAACTTTACTCTTTTGTTTTCCCCCTTTTCTTGGAGGTGTACATGGATCTGTCTAACAGATTCCTCTGCCTTACTGCAGTTTGTGAATTATAGTATGGGCCAATTTTAATGATCATAAGAATATCTTTAGTGTTTTTTTTTCATTTTTTTTCTCCTTTGAGTTGTTCATGGATCTGTCTAACGGATTCTTTTTCATCTTGCTGTGAAAATTTCTATTTTAAATGATAAATTGAAACGGGATACCTCTGTATCATCCTCAAACGAGTTTTCTAAAAGGGTTGCACTATACTATTATGAGTAGTGGGAGCATTGGTAATCTTGATATGACCTTGAAAAATCTAAATATCATTCAACTGAGATCAGTAGAAGCCTTCTAAAATGATAAAATGGGAAGCTTCCGCATGAGAGTGCGTGGAAAATCCCATTTCAGTGAGCAGGTATCTATGTAAAGAACTTCATACTTAGACGTAGATTATGCTGACTAATTTACTATTTTTTTTTCTTTCTTTGTTAGTGTCGTTGCTGGTGACAAGAGGAACAATCCATGTTAATCATCAATAACTCCAATACACATGAGTATATTTTCTTGAAGATCAGCAGAAAATGCTATTACGACATCATTCCTTGATGGCTCAGACTTGTTGTATGGGTTTACAAATTGTGTGAATTTGAAGCTGAGGTAAAGGTATGCATCTTTGTTATTTTTTATTTCTATTTTGGTTTAATGGAAATAAAATATATTTTGCCAAGATGTGGATCCTTATTTGGTTAGACAAACATACACAGAGTTGACATTTGCTTGGCTACGTGTCACAGGGGAAGGTTGCTTAACTCAAATCTCGCTTACATTAGGAAATGATACTTGCTATCATATGGCAGACCATATGGTTCTCAACCATGTAGTTGTGGGTTCGACTCCCACACATGGCACAGTTATTTGATTAAATATAAATAGTACATGCTTCCGATTTATTTTTACAAACTACACCCTATGGGATTAGTATTTCCTAAAATACACCCGTTTTTTATAAAATTGATAAAATACACCCTTCATCCAAAATTTTGTTAAGGCCCACCACATGGTATTAATTGACATCTAACAATACATTTATTATTTTAATCAACGATAGAGATTCATTCTAAATATGAAACTTATCGATTTTCCCTTAAGTGAAAACATCATACAAACTTGGATAAGAAGAGATTACAGTTTCACCTTTTTCCCCTTTTTTTATTTTTGTCTCTCTAATCGGTATGAAAAGGCACAGTCTTGGTTTGTTTACGGAGGTGCAAGTCTGTAAGAAAACCCATCTACATATTTGTTGACATTAAATTGGTGATTATGTTGAATCGTTGATATTGAAGTTATTGGTGTTATTCGTAAGGGTGGTATTGATAAACAACTCTACTTTTATCTTTTGATTAATGCATCGTTTAGTTGATTATGGATTTTTCATTTTTCAGTACACATAATTGATTTAGAGGGTTTAGAATTGTATGATATATTGTGAATTTTTGTTGTTGTTGTGATTTATAGGTCTGTTCATAGTAGATTTGAGGTGTTTAAGAATACAAATTAGTAGTATGAACACCTTTACAACAATAATCAATTGAATGAATAAAACAAAAATTGGAAATAAATAATAACATACTATTGGGATTGAGAGGATATGAACTTTAGATTCCATTGTCTGTGATTGTGATTATTTCTATGAAATTTGTATATAAATATGGGTTTTATGTTAATCAGATTGCAGGGTTTAGTGATCTAATGGTTTTAAGATATGAATTTCGATTCCAGAATCTCCAACTTCTTGATTCCTAATCTGCAATTAGGATTCAAAGGTTGTGCACGGTTTTGGGAAGAACGAGTCGATTTGAAACAGTTAGGGGTATTTCAGACATTTAAATCCCAGTCAACTCGGACAACTCGACCAAATTTACGGACTACTGGAAACTTAACGGTTATTAACCGTTTTATTGAAATAACGGGATGGAAAAGTTAAACCGGGTGTATTTTTGGAAATACTAATCCCATAGGGTATACTTTTTCAAAATCCCCATAACTTAATATCAGATCTGCAATGTGAAAAAATATGTCATATCATTTTGGTTGCTCCTGGAGCAAAGGAATGGCAGCAATCCTAGCATTAGCGAAAGTGGAATAGTTAATTCTCTTTTTGTATAATGGCCTCCAAATATTATAATTCCTTCATAAGAATGTCCAACAACTCTTACATTATATTATAAGTATTGTATAATCTGCAAATATTGTAAATAGCACAACTTACATTATATTGCCGCATAGGTAAGTTGAATTGGTAAAATTAGGAATTTTGGCTTTTTTAGTGTATGGTACTTTATGTTATTGGCCTTGATAATATTGAAGACGCGGTTCCTTCCTTAGATATACCCAGGAAATATTTCCTTGGTATAATATTTCCTTTTTTTAATATTCTTTCTCTTTGGTATTCTTTCTCTTCTTCTTACAATAATCATCATTCATGATCATTTTATTTTTTTCTACGTACAATATTGATATTAAACTAATTTTATGCTTTTAATTTATGCTTTTAAAGATGGTAAACCTTCCAGCAATAACTGCCATATCCATTTGTCTTTAACTCTACCTGCAATGCTTCTATTCCTGTCTTTTGGTTTAGAGAAAGCCTAAATTGACTTTCCTGGGATTGAAAACTCTTTGTCAATTACAACTAAATCTGATTAAAGTCTTTTTGATTTATGCACATAAATATGACATTCCCATGGTACAAGGATAAAGAAAAATTGGTACTTAATTGGTTAGCTGGAGATCTGTTTCTTTCGTCTGATGTTCTTTTGAGGTGTTCCTATGGAAAAAAAACAAAAGCTACTTCTTTAAGTTTTCTTGGTGCAAGGGTTCAAAAGTCATGATGATTTCAATATTTTTTTCTATGGAGCTTTTTTTCTCGACAAAGGTTTATTCAGTTCTTAGAGCTTCTCCAACGGTGGTTGTGTGTGTTTCCTATGTGGCAACACAAACAAGACATCCTCATTCCAATTTTTCCTTAAGTTTAGGGAGGGAAAATAGTTCATCTCCAATGGGGTTGTTTGTGATGTTTTATGAATTAAATTTAAATTTTATTTTTAGTAATTTTTAAATTTTATTAGAGCTAAAAATGTTTATTTAGGTAAGCAAAAGCATACTAGGATAGCTTGACATTGTCTAGGTGAATGTCTAAAACTTGACATTCACCTTGACAATGTCTAACAAAAATTAAGTCGCATCATCTTCACAATGATTTAAGAAGTTGGGGTTGGAGAAGAATTTTAGGAAAAATGAATGTCTATCCTATGTGGACTTAGACATTTATCTTCACATACATTCCATTGGAGAATCTCTTATATGCATGCACATATCTTCGCAGAGACATCACCACCTAATGAAGGTGGGAGAGAAAAAACAAAGAACGTGGAAGAATTTTCTCATGGTGAGCTACCAGGTATTACATGCAGATAACATATGTGTTTTCCATTTAAATCAAGATACTTTTGAGTATTTTCGTTAGTACATTTTAGATGGAAAATCTGAGAACTTCCAGGTATATTTAGTGATTTTGTGGTCGACAGTTATGTTAAATGTAGCAAAAGTGTATCGTAAAGTGAAGATAGTTTCGTGGAGTCTTAAGTTTTAGTGATTCTATCATTGGTAGTTGATGCTAAGTTTAGCGCGTGCGATAAATCAATGAAAAAAGAAAAGAAATTTTTGGAAATTAAATTAAAGGGGTATTATGAACTACGCAGAGCTTCTAGATTTGCACGTTCAGATACGGTTCCATATAGAATATCATGCAATTATCTCGCTCTTTTGATGAGTGGTACAGAACATCAGGGAACAACGAAGATTCAACAACAAGGTTGGCGGGTTTTTTTTTTAATGATTAGTCGTCGGTTTAAAGTTTATTGTTGTTTTTGTTTTTATTAACATGGGTTATGGCTTAGAACTACTCAGAAGAATCAAGTTCTTATTTTCCTACGAATACTTCGATTTTGAATCGATCTATTTCTATTTATATGTTTAGGGTTTGAAATTAGGGTAGTTTTGTTTGGTGTCAAATAAAAGAATATTTATACCATGTTTTAGTCTTGAAAGGATTGTTTTAGACTTGAAGTTACACTATAAATTTTATAAGGATGGTTAAGTGATATAAGTTATGCATTGAGCAGAATTTGATCCAACTTAGTCTTGGATTCTTTTACGTATGAAGACAAAAAATTGGATCTGGTCTGCTCCTTTATTTGTTTTCTTTTAATTTTTTAATATATGGATTTCTTTTGGTTTTGATTTTCTTTGTTTACTTATCAAGAATGTTTTAATTCTCTTCTTTTGATGTATTTGATTGAACAAGTCCAGTGTGATTTCCAAAGATTGGGGTTAAAGATGCTAAAGATGTGGAAATTCGAGAACAAAAAGAAGGGTCAAGTGTGGAGTCTTGATCTTCATCTTATTCAATCAAAATAACATTGTGATTTAAATAAAATTATGGGATAATTTGGTATTTTGGTGCATTAAATTTATAATGTGATCTTAGAGAACTCTGGGAACATGCATTCCTGGAACATATGTAAAAGATGAACTAGGTAATTATTTTTTCTTTTTGTGCTACTTATTCGTGAAAAATTTGTGTAATCCAACCATGTATTTATCTTATTGTAACATTACAAGTACACTAAGCCTCTTATTAAAACTGCGTCAACGATATTCATCAATCTGAATGTTCATCAAGTGCATGAATTCCAGACTATGATGAATTAACACCCTCTTACAACTATTATGTCATAATTCCTTTTTTTAGCATTGATTAGGTCACGGAAGTTGATAAAATAGATTTGGAGGAAGAACAAAATACATCCAAACATAGTGTCTCTGTTTGAAGTGAAAGTACAACACAATAAGGTATGTGCACAAACACAACAATAAGTATGACCAGTAGACATATAGTGAAGAATTTTAGTCAATTAATAATACATTGGAATTTTATTTAATACAAAATACTGCGTTCTTCTGTGAACCAAGGGTTGTTGAATTACTAGATTATAAAGATTGGTGTTACATAAAATTATGACAGTCGTAGTTCCTAAAGTAAATATAGTGGGAATTCCTTGAGAAATGTAAGCACTGTGTAGGATGGTCCTTTCATAAGATCTGTTTTGAAAATTGCATTTCACAAATTTGCATGTGATATATATATATATATATATTTCAAAAAATTTGCAAATAAATCAATTGAATACGGAAATTTGTTAACAAAAAAATAGGTTTAACATAAAAAAAAAACGTGTAATTATGTTCAATTGCAAATAATTATAGGCATATGAAATTTAATTACTTTAAATCCAAAATTTATGAAGTCAACTTCTTTTTAGTTATTCTAATACATGCCTATAAAATTAATACATGGTTTATAATATCAAATTCAAATCATCAAATCGTTACATACCTAAAGGGTACCAGAGTTTCCTATATCTTTAAGAAATCAAACTAATCAAAGACTGTTCAAAAATTATCTAATGTATTTAACTACGGGTACATGGAGAAGCCCCGCCACATTAAATTAATTGATCCCACGGCCCCCGGTGCGTAGCACGGGTTAGACACTAGTGTGATTTATTGGTTCATCGTTAAATCACGCACCTAGTGATTTATCACGTTTGAGAATGACGGTTTTCTTATGTTAAATGGTGGGTCCAACTATTTTCATGTTATATGACGGTATTTGTATGTAATACCCTATTCACGTACTTAATATGTCATTTAAAAATGTGATTTATAGTCCTTTCTGGACTAGTGGGTTGTTTTAAATTTTGTTAATTTTGGTATAAACCCTCGTAATTTCTTATATATTATACCGAAACCCTTGATAGATGAACGACTTCCATCAAATCCGTGTTTTAGTCATCTGATCCAACGAGCAATATCGAATCTACACACAGAAATCTGAACGGTTTGCATCAGTTCCGTGTTTTTAAGCTACATGATCCAACGGACCATATTGAAATTGAACACATAAATCTTTTTATGAAATCATTAGGTTCCATTTTAACAAAAAAAGTGGCCATAAAAGGGACTCTCTCCCTACGGGCCCTCCGGTCGGTCGGCCCAATTACAAATCTATAGCAGGTAATAAAACTTGGGGTTTTTAGGACCCAAAAGAATTAGCGGCGACACAAAAGACAAAATAAGTTGAAAATACTTATATTCCCCTTCATAATCGGAAGGTTAATCTATAATCGGTAATTTGGGGCAACTCTATATTCGGTAGTTGTATGAACTATTTTGACTATCGATTATAGGCTCAACCAAATTAGTAAAATAGAGGATTTTTGCAAAATCTCATTTTGGGGAAACTCTATATTCGGTAGTTATATGAACTATCTTTTACTACAGATTATGCTAGGATTCCGGTAAAGAGGTCCATTGTATAATCGGAAGTAAGGATACCTTTATTTACTACCGATTATAGGGTCAACCAATGCAGTTGAAAAATATCGGTGCGGGCATGGACGTGGTATGAATACAATGCCGATACGCTATACAGGGGGTCTGGAAGGGCGTAGCCCCTCCCGGTAGAAATTATTTTTCTACAAGAAAATTGATTTTCAATCCGTTTTGGGTTTATTTTTCTTCTGATTTTTAGTCCACTGCCGGCACAGTCATTTAATTCTCGAGAATAATTGAATCGGGAGTCAAGATAACTTTATTTACTACCAATTATAGGATAATATAAATTCAAAAAAAGAGGATTTTTGCAAAATATGGTTTTGGGGCTACCCTATATTCGGTAGTTGTATGAACTATTTTGACAACCTATTATAGTTGGATATTTGCAAAGAGAGTTAGGATAATCAGAAGTCATAATAACTTCATTTACTACTGATTATAAGATCAACCAAAATTAAAAAAAAAATGAGGATTTTTGCAAAATCTGATTTTGGGGCAACTTTATATTCGGTAGCCATATGAACTATCTTGACTACCGATTGTATAGTTATATACCGATTGTATAGTTATCTACCGATTGTAAAGGGTAGTTTGGCCATTAAAAAAATGGGATGTAAATTTGTCTACCGATAATGGATTAACCTTCTGATTATTACCTATTTTTGTCTTTTTGTGTCGCCCATAATTCTGTTGGAGTCGCCAAAATGCTAGGTAAGAAAATCATTTGGGGACATTTTTAGCTGATGATATAAATGCCACGACGTAAATGAAAGTTTAATCGAATCAAAATCGAAACGATTTTTTGGTCGACCCCCCACTGCTGCAGCAATAATCTAGTTTTATTTTAATTTTTAATTTTAATTTTTTTTCTCATAATCTCTATTTCTCTTCTTTCATTTCATTGAGTTGTTTCATTTTGTAAAGATATGGGTTTGTTGTATATCTGATTTTATCTGATGATTTGAATTTATCGACGTATACTCGTTTGATTTTAAGATTCAATTTTGTGTTTTATGCAATATGGGTGTGCACATGAAGTGTTGACAATTTGCTGCAAAGAAATAATTTAGTTGGTTTTAATCGAGTAATTTTCTATGACCTCTGTAATAATATCGCAATCATCATCTGCTTGGAATTTTGAATTGTAGTATATAAGGTCCCTGATTATGGAATCTTTGTCGTTCTTCCCTATACCAATGTATATAGATTTAAACATCAACATGTTATCAGGTTCCATTTAAATATTTTTTTCTTCCTCAAATCCCCTCATTTTGATTGCAATACATTTTCAGGATCTCTATTATGGTTGCTTTGTGCATTATTTTAGATCCAAGACTAATTGGATAAATCAGACACATATTTCCAGGAGCTATAAATTTATTTCTTCATTTGTATTTAGTTATTGTCCTCCTAATCACTTATTGGGTGTTGCAGCATGGAGTCAAGAGATTCGATTCTCCCTTTTCAGCTGGTCACCGGACATGTTTGGAATGGAATTATCTTTGCAAGCTCAAGATGTAAGATAAATTATACTGTTAGGATATCATACACTCTGAAGTTCAATTCTGAACCAAAATATCAAGATGTAAACTATAATTCAAGATGCGTACTTTAAAAATTGAACAATATCAAGTCCAGTTGATGAATCATAAATGAATAGTTTTTAGAAACTGTTGGAATTTTTGAATAGAAATATGAATAGGTGTGTCAACTCATTTGAGTCTTTTCAACATTAGTGTATTATCCTAAGGGATGTGACTCTCCACTAAGGGTTGTGACTCTTAATGAAAGGACTTCTCCAAGAGTCACCTCTAACCTATAGAAACCCCACTCATTCTCCATTGCAAGTATGTTCTTTTAGAGTATTAAAACTAGTACTAGAAATTTAAGAGTTTGCATGTGTATTTAAGAGTTAAAGAAGAGTTTGTGCTACATCCATTCGCGTTCGATGTTCGGTGTTATCGAAGTGCTGCGAAAAACATCGAGGTATTGTTGAATGTTGGAGACATGTGCCGCTATATCTGTAACAACATTATATACAGGGCATCAAATGTCTTAAGCAAAGAGATTACTCGCCTCAATACACCCAGGTAAGTCTGTTTAAGTTTTGTGATTGATCATCTCTTTTCTATCACTCTTTTCTTTTTTTGTTGTTGGTATTACGAAATGTAATACATAAGTGAAAACCCTGTTACAAAGATTTGTAACGGATCGGTGGATAATACACGAGTCGTATTATTGGAGAATCGGTAACAAAGATTTTTATCCAACAGAAACTTTCCGATGTTGCTGAAAAGCTTAGTTTTTATTTGGTCTAGCTTTTGTTTCTTCATTGGTCATTGTTGCAACAGTAATCTAATATTAAGTGATTAAGTGAAAATGAAGTTCTGTTATAGATAAATGTTATTTTCTCTTTGATTTCATACCACTCTTGATTTTGTTTGTTATTGAGTATGTTTTTTGTGTGCTAATTGCTCACAAATCTTTTGGTGCAGGATATTACAGTTTATAGAAACCTAATCTGTTAATCGATATGACGATAATTATTTTATGTATCAGATCATCAAGATACAACAGTATTAGTCGCTTATTTTATCTATTGATGGGGTAATGTTGTTCATCACTCTGAACACTAAACTAGGATGGTCATGGCATCTGTATATATTAGACAGTCATTCCTCCTGCTTTTCAAAGAAAGCCATCGCTAGGAATCCAACCCAAGAAGGTTTCTGTCAGGTGTTCGTTGGACTGCCACTTAATGTATTGATTATTTATTTATTTTGTTTTGAAGCGTTCGCTTCATATGATGTTATTGTTTCTGTTTGTGTACTTTTAGAATTTGTTTTGGTGTAATAATTCTTCGCAGCCACTGTATATCTTAGAAAAAAAATATTTATCTATGATTTAGTATTTGAAATTTATCAAAGATCTAAAGTTTTATTCATAAAAATCTCCTTGTTCAGGATGCTAATTAATTTAATTTTGTTAAGATTAATCGCAGGCCCATTAAATTGGAATTTTTAGCCCAAAAAATATGGCAATCATAATAATAATGGCGCATATCTTTCTAACTTGGAAATAAAATATTTTCTGACCACAAAATATGAAGGTAAAAAATTTGGCAATTATCTAAATGATAAGAACGCTAATTAGGGAAGTTAACTAAACATTACGGTAAAAATTATGGCAATTAACTAAATGATAAGAACGGTAATTAGGGAAATAAAATAAAATAAATAAGTAATAATAACAATAATGCCAGATCTTTAAATATGGAAATAAAATATGGAAACAATAATTCCAGATCCTCAAGAATCCGGTATCCTAACTTCTTAAAAATTAATGAATCCCTCTGTCATCTAATCAAAGATAAAATTTAATGATAAAATCCCAAATATATTCAGTGTTATTGTTACCAATATCTTTTTGTCTGATATGTAGTTAGGTCAAAATTTTGCTTTATGAGATCATATACTAAAATCCAAAATATTTTAAGAGTTATTATTAAACAACATCTTTAAAAATCAGAGTCAATTATATTATGACGAAATAAGAAAATTTTAATGCTTCTACTGGTGGTACATTTCTGTTGTAATTTTGGTGTCAACATGTTTAGGCAAAAATTAAGTAATAAAACCCAAAACATTTTCAAATTTCAGAGTTTTAATATAAACCAATATCTTAATGTTGATGTGCTACCATATATTTTTTTTAATATAAACCAATATCTTAATGTTGATATGCTACCAAATCTAGTATTATTTATATGCAAAACATCAAAGCCTGAAATAATTTTCAAGATATTGGCATTAATGGATATTTCTAATCTAATACTAATAAATAGTCTTATTTATATGCAAAAAAATCAAAGCCTAAAATAATTTTTAAGATATTGGCATTAATGGATATTTCTAATACTAATAAATATCATTGCCAAACATGATAACTACTAATATATATACATAATCGACACAAGAAACATTATTCCATATACTGTCAGAAAAAAACATAGAACACCTCCAAAAATGGGTGGAATGATCTCTCTTTTCATTCTTCTTCTAACAATTCTTTTTCATATATCCCTATTGCCAAACTCAGTCATTGCTGTTAATCCAAGTGGGTTTAGCATGAAGATCTTTCATAGAGACTCCAAAGAATCACCTTTATATCCGGGCGATCACTTAACACCAGAAGAAAGATTCGAAAGACTCATCCAACAATCCAAAAATAGAGCTCGTTACATTGGTCGGAAAATATCCAGATTAAATAACTCGATAAACCCCGATGTTGCACGTATACCTATAACTGACGATGGTACTGGAGCATATATTGCATCGGTGGGAATAGGTACTTTTGGTCGTTCACAAACTTATATGGATTACTTTTTAGAAGTTGATACTGGTAGCGACCTTACATGGATTCAATGTCAAGGTGCTATTTATTTTTTTCCTCAACAACAATTCCTTTATCCTGCAACAAGTTCAAGTACGTATAAACCTCTTAGGTGTAAGGAAATAACAAGAACGGGTGAAATGGTGGACAACCCTGATTGCTACCCAGAATTATGTGATGATCGAGGCATGTGTACTTACGATAAAAGTTACAATGACGATTCAAGTACAACAGGTAAATTGGCTATAGAAAAATTCACTACAAATTCAGATAACCATGGCCTTGCAACTTTTAATATTGTCATGGGTTGTGGCCTTAATCAACAGAACTTCGCGTCTGGTATAGTTTATGCTGGAATACTCGGTCTAAGTGGAGGATCTAAGTCTTTAATAAAACAATTAAATTTAGGTAAATTTGAATACTGCCTGAGGCCGTATAGTGATGTTGGTGGCGGAGCCAATACGTACTTAAGATTTGGTTCAGACACGAGACTTGCTGGTGGACTTCAACAAGCATACAGAACTCCCTTATATAACTATGGCGGACAATATTATTATTTGGTTTTACAGGATATTAGTGTAAATGGGAGTAGGATCGGATTCCAAAGAAGGGATTTCCAGTATAGGGCGAGTACCGAAAGAGGCGGTTGTATAATAGATTCCGGGTCTTCAGTGAGCCGTATGCGCGCAAGTCTCTTCGATAGGGTTGCGGAGAAGGTGACGGAGTATTTTGGACGGTTTGGTCTTAATCCAGTTACCCCATCTCCATTTCAATATGCTCTTTGTTTCCTAAGACTTATCAAGCCTTTTGAATATCCAACAATAACATACCACTTTCAGGATGCGGAATTTTTACTCCACGGACACGAGGAGGATACTGCTTTTGCAGTCAGTCAGCATTATTTTTGTTTGGGTCTTATTCGAGAATCCGAACCCGACAACAATATCCCTTATCATGTCATGTTTGGAGCAATGCAACAAGCTCGCAAAAGGATCTTACATGATGTTGGGGAAAAGCTACTCTATTTTGCTGAAGAGGACTGCAGTAACGACTACCCGTAATCCGTATAAGCTGGTTTTATCATCACAAATTACTGAAATTAGTGTTCTCTGTTGCTGCTTCATTCATTTGGAACTTAATAAATTACATAATGTAATACTATTTTCTTTAGATTTTACTAAGTAATCCCTTGTCCTTTCACTGAAGCAGTCCAGACCTATGTTTTATTAGACGCTAGGCGCCCAGAAAAAAGAAATTGTTCGTATTTTGGCGCCTTTTATTGCAAGGTACCCCTTGGCCGACTGGCGCGCCTAGGCGATCGCCCAGGACGGCTTTGATAACATAGATCCGGGCATCTAAAACCCACAAACTCAACTTATATCTTCCTTGAGTGCAACTGCCAGGTTTCTTTTCCCTCCACCAAGTGTATATTTGTAACCCCAAAGACAACTGATTTCAGCTAGTCGTTTACCAGATTTTTTTTTTTTTTTTTTTTTTTTTGCGTCTCTACCAGGTAACATAATATGTTCTTCATGGCATCTTCCTTGAGTAAGGTAAAGCCGATCGATGTAGCACTTTGTCTTACACGTCTGTTTACAAAGGAACTCTGGGTCTTACTAACGAGCTCTCACTCTTGCTCACACTTAACTCAGCTGAGTTTTGGATGTTCCAAATGATCCCAACGTTCTTTATTTTTTGGATAAATTAACCGACCTGGAGAATACTCTAGATACACAAGCTTTTAGAGATTATGTGGACCGAAAAACCATATGAAACAATCTAGAGACTAGATCATTTTGGCCGACCACCACTCTAGCTTATTCTAGTCTTTTCTTACATTTCTAGATTTTTCTTTTAACATACTTCAGTCGCATACAAATAAACAATTGCGTAAGACCATTATATGAGAACAGTTCTTTAAGTATTATCGCTATCTAAAGTTTCTTCATTGATGTCAGAACTTGGACAATGAAGGCTGCTCCTTTCAGGACATTAACAAGTAAAGCTAGATCAACTTTCAACTACAATGTCACTTAACATGTTTCTTGAAAAGACTTGGCTTTTCCATGATATTTTTTTTTGTATTCTTCACAAATAATGGTAGTATTAAGCTACTATTACATTGAATGTGCATGGATACTTTCCCTCAATTTGAAGGACTAAAAGACGATAGTTTACTAATATATTAGTGTGTTTTGTATATTAACCAATCATAATATTACTGTGTATGATCCATGTCGGTAGTTTATCATTTGCGTTCAATTACGAACTTATTAGTTTGCATTTGCACAAACGGAAAATGGGTCATATGACCATAACCCATATAAGTATGGGAGCAACGGACTTATAAAATATAGGTCCGGGTGAAAAAGACACAAACGAATTTAGTCACATATACCCTTTATTTTAAATTATATTCTTTATCATATCATTTCTTTCTCTTATATATTCTCTAACTTACGAAATATAAGTCGGATTTTAATAAAATTTATATTTTTGGAAAATGCTCGAAAATCTCTACCAAACAAGATCCATTGTTGATATGAAAAATTCGAAAAAAAAAAAATTAATTTTAAACCAGGCCGAAAATACAATATGTACCTAGGTGCATCCTGGCCAAAATTAGTTTCCTATAAAAAATATGCATTATACACCCAGGTGCAATTTGGCAAAAATTTATTTCATATAAAAATAAGTATTATACACCCCGGTGCAACCTGACCAAAATTTATAATCTATAAGAATATGCATTGTGCACCCATGTGCAACCTGGCCAAAATATTTTCCTATATAAGAATCAAAAAAATATACATTATGCACTCGAGTGCAACCAGTCAAAACCTATTTCTGGTCAAACATATACATTATGCACTCAGGTGCATCTTGTGTATTTTGCAGCTAAATCTAGATATTTTCCAGTAATCACATGTAATATATTATACATAACCAAAATTATTAGTTCATAATTTTGGGGAATAAATCCACCACCATTACCATCATATTTACTATCAAAGCATCAAACTAAAACCAGTATTAAAGAAGAAAAATAAAAAGAGCAACAAAAAATTCAAAAAAATATATATTATGCACGTACATCTAGGCCAAAAACAATTTCCTGTCAGAATATACATTACATACTAAAAAACAACTAACCAAACAAAATTAGACTACAGAAAGCTAATAAAATAAATCATCGATCCAAGACATTAAACGACAGGTACATCCAACAAAAACACATGTTCCAAGAAGCTCCTTAGCAGACCCTATTAACTCCTTAGCCTCAAAATCTTAGCAAATTCAATAACGTCGTCGAGTGAGGTAAAACGTCCAGAAATGTGTAGAACCCATTTCATAAATCCAGGTGTTGAAGACACAAAATAGACAACAATTTCCATGGAATCCTCCAAAAACATTCTAAAAAAAACTCTCTTGATGCTTAGTGCAATTTGTTCCTACATTACATGTTATAGAAGGAAGCTTTATGTGGCAGCCACTTACTTCAAACCAATTTTCTAAACAATGTCACTTGGATTTGATCAACCGGTTCCGGTACCAGCTTTTCATACAAACATTTTTGGGCTAAATTAATTCGTTTATGAACTTCAAAATGTTAAAACAACTATTCGGGATTTTTTAGAAACACCATCAATGCATTCCAAAAACAACTTATACATGGACTTGTTGGTGATTTTAAACACCAATATTCTTCTTCCCTGCGCATAATCTAATTTCATAACAAATCCATAGCTCCATCATCAATCAACATTTGTGAACGTTCAAAAATATCATCGTTCAAAACCACATCCAACAACATACTCTATTAATTTCTTCTCCAACTACGTAATCAAGAATTGGACAAAATTAATTTGATTTGATCGAAACAAAACTGTAATCAAGGCTATATATCAAACTAACTTCAGAACACTAGGAATGGATTTAAATTTACCGATTTGAGAAAACATTTGAGAATAGTTTGATAGCAAACCAAACGTCGATTGCATCAAAAAATTGGAGTTCGTTTTGTTCAAGCATGCATATCAAAATCAAAACCAAATCAAGATTGGAATTCGTTTCCTTATTCTCTTCTGGATGTAACGAAAGAAATTAAGGGCATACTAGTCAAACATAATTACGATGTTCTAAAACCCTTGGGCAGTATATCCAAACTTGGATATTAGAACAATATTTTGTGAGTTTATGGATATAAGACTTTGGCACATATTTTACTTGTCCATTAGACCCAGGAATTCAAATTGAAGGGCTAATAGACCAAAAAACTGTTTGGACAATGATATTAATCAGTAATTATCCAAAATAAAAAAATCCTTCATTCCAATTATCAAATCAGAAATGCATCGATTCTCCCTGCCACACCTTAAATCAAAAATCCAAATCCTAAGCAACAGGGCGAGGCGAAGCAGAGCCACACCAAATCCTAAGCGACGGGTCGAGGCGAAAGGAGCCACACCAAATCAAAATTCCTAAGCATGCACCGGGTCCGGATGCGGCGATGTCGAGCCACACCAAATCAAAAATGCATCGCAACGGGACAGAGTGCAACCCCGCGACGACGCCATACACAACGGGACGAGGCGAGGACACATCACACCAAACCAAAAACATGGTCAAAAGAAAAAATGACGATAGTTTTGTAGTGGTTGGGAAAGATAAAGAGACACAGAGAGAAGAATATTCCATTACTTAGAGTTAGTATATGTTACATCCTTTATATACAATAGGAATAAGGCCTATGGGACGCACATCCATGGGCTAAAGCCCTACAACACCCCCCCTTGTGCGGTCCAATATAATATCATATGTAGTGCTTCACATATAGTGCTTCGAATGTAGTTCTTCAATTGACGTCATCTCCTTGATGACTTGCACCGAAATCAATTGCCTTATTAAAACTTTTACAAGGAAAAAACCTAGTGGGATAAAACCATGGTACAACTCTTCACATGTAGTACTTCACATGTTGTCTTGTATTTTACATGTAGTTCATCACATGCAATACGATCCTCAAAGATCGACGAGTCTAAGTTAATTGCCTCGTTAAAACTTCGCCAGGGAAACCCAGAGGGACAAAACCTGAACTAAAGAACAAGAGTACAATATTAAGTAAACTTAGAACATAGTTGGACTCGAATATGTTGCCTCATTAAAACCTTGGCAAGGAAAACCCAGTAGGATAAAACCTTGATGAAGGGAAAAGAGTACAACGTGGAAAATACAAGTAAAGGTGATCTGTCGCAGATGATCATTTTGTTCCGTTGAAGTTGATTAGTTGCTTCACAACTCCTAAGGAAGAAAATCCTTGTGGGAAAGACAATAGCCTTAGTTGGGAAATTACTTCCTGGTGTTTGTTTTTGTCTCATCAAAAACCTTGCTGAGAAATAAAACTAACCTCGGTGAAGGAAAAGAGTTCAACACACCATTAGATGCTCCCCCTGATGTCAGACAATTTTCATTAGTCTAATGCAATCAAAAGGATTTTATCATTCTGTACCTTGGTGACTTGAAAGCTAATATGACCATGTTGTTGATCCTGGAAGTTACATTGCTTAACAGATTATAGCGTTTCATTTCTTTGATTCAGATATTTTCAGTAATATCAACACGATTTTTATGTCTTCAACGTTCAACATACTTTATTTTTTTTGTATTGTTGTCTCGCTAAAAACCTTGTCGAGTAGAAAAACCCTTTGGGAAAAACTATTCTCGATCGAAGGGAAAAAGAGTACAAAATATCTTCAATTTCAAAGTAAAATATGTCGACATCATATCCTTGGATCCTCCCCCTGATATCTGCATCTCCCCCTGATTACTTTCAGAGTTGTTCTAGACTGTTACTTTAGTCATGTACTTTTCGAAATTGAATATCGGTAATGACCTGGAAAATAGCCTACCGTATCTCCCCCTGATTACTTTCGCTTGAGAAGAGATTATTATTCCTTCATAATCAACAACTTTTGGATTGCACTTTCATTAGCAATCCTTTTATGTCTTTGTAGGGATAAAACAATTTTACATCAATGGTTAATTTTAAGTACATGATTACATTCACTATACCATTCCAATGATGTTACGTTGGCGCGGAGCTATATCTAGCTAACAAGTTCCCTGAGGATGTAAAATTTAATCGAGTACATTATTATACTAAGTACAATAATGCGTCTATTGTATCTAGATAAGGGAATTTCATCTCCCAACACATGTTCGTCATCTTCCTTTAGACGAAATGGTCATATACTTACATTTGAACCTCGACTAATCATGGGAGTGCTATCAAGATGCATGTCTTTGTTAAATTGCCTGACAACTTTAGACAAATGCAAACTGGTGGGGTAATATACCACAAGCTCAGTATTCGATCGAGCATTTCCAAGATTTTTATCTCAAATTCAGATTTTAAATAGCTTGTAAGATCTCTTATTCCATTAAGAGTACTTATCATGTCCATACCGTCAACATAAATAGCTATAATTCTGAATCAGGAACTTATTTAATATGCATGGCACGAAACCTTACTTGTTTATCCCTTCCCAATCAAATAGTCACTTAGACGGGTATATCACATCCACATGATTGCTTAAATCAATAAGTGAGTGTTCCAGTGTAACTGCAAACACACTCCATGGTTTAGAGTCATTCAAATTGGGAAGCAAAAGGACATCATGCACTTTTGAAAATATCTTTGAGCCTAAATCTTCATAGATATAACCACATCTACTATGTCTCAAGTTCTTTTGAAACTACCAAGCAAACTAATTAAATGAACATTAAGATGTTCAAAAGAGTAAGCGATCCAGGGGTTTGTGAGATTCCTCGCGCCACAAGGTGATTCTTTATACTTTAAGACCTCATTCTTCTCACTACACTTTGCCACAAATAACCACATATGTCCCACAGGATTTACACTAGGTTGGTTAGCACTACCACACCAAATACCCGTATATTTGTCAAAGAACTAAGTTCTACCTGGATTGTGTAGGCCAAATATGCTATTTATTTGAAATTAATCAAAATAAAGCATGGTTCGATCTCATTTTGCTCTACTTATGGAGAAACTAATTATGGATTATATCATCACTGTGCATGCATGATCCTTCCATTGACTCATGTGCATTCTCATAATCCGTCAGGATTTCATTGTTCTCTATAATCATTTAAAACTTCGGAGCGTCCTCCTATTTGATTCATGGAAATATTCAGAGACAATATTATGAGGTGATTTATGATGATATAAATAAGTTATGCCTTACTCACCTACTTCCTTTCTAGGTGAGGATTGATCGAACAAAAGGGTATCTCCAACTTCCTTTATGGAGCCACGACCTCAACCACACTTCCACTGAGTGTAGTTGCAACACCATAGTTTATGGTGTATATCCCATATTGAGGATTTGTAACTTTGCAAGTAGGTTTGCAGCTGGTATGTGTGATCTCATCATCACTTTAACAACATCAGTGAATATTCTGAAAACCGAATATTCTTTATCACTTCACATTTACATTTGTGGAGTATAAGAATCAATATCAATATGAGACATAGTGGGAACACACCACGACAATTCATGTCATTCCCTTAGAAAATACTTTTTCTTATCTCCCCCTAACGACGGGAAGATTGTCTCATTAAAGTGATAACCCTCAAATCTAGCGGTAAGAGATCTCCTTCCAAAAGTTTTAAAATGCGGATAATTATTGGGAACTCATTTCCAACATAACTACTTAACAGTTTTGAAGACCCATCATAGTACGATGTGGAGTCGTAATGGCACATATATAGTGCAACCAAAAATGCGTAAGAACACAATATGTCATGCTTAAATCCAGTTACCAACTGGTACACAGAAAAGGTTGACTAATATTGGGTTCTAAAACGAATTAAGTAAGATGCGTGTAATATAGGATATCCCCAAAGAAATAAAAGATAGGTTGGTACGCATAACCTATTTCTTAGGCACCATATGTAACCTTTTATGGTAGCCTTTGCGAGACCATTGGGCATAAGATGCTCTATATTGATCCTATTAAACATGCAATATTCATCAAGTCTTTTTGATGTAAATTCTCTAGCATTAATAAGGGTGGTGAGACTTTAACACTTTCTATTGTGTAATATGTGCTAGGAATTTTTAAACGCAAATTTCATTGGAACTATAACTAGTCCAAAATGTTAAAACATTCACCAGATCCATCATTCACTTTAGTGGTCCGCATTCTGCATGAATATTTTTCTAAATTTCACCTTGTTTTCTTTGTAATTTGGAATTTTTACCATTTGCATCTTAGGATGGTCTCGGTCGTGTTTTACTGAAGACTTTGTAAAAATGAGTGATATGCTTTCTTACTTAAAAGCATAATGGTAGGGAGTAGGGGGTTGTGCATCTGGTACTTTAGAAAACACTTATTGAGAGATATGCCGTTACTTTGCATTATGTCAATCTTTTTCCCGTTGTATCATCCACTCAAACACATCGATGTACGTATGAGTCCTTTCAAAATGAAACATCATGTCTCAACCAAAGTTCTTTTATGGTTATGTCAAAGTCCGTATGAGTCAATTTCCAACATTTCATCGTCGGAGTTAATATTATTCAATAATCCAAATATTATAGTGAATTACATTGCATTAGATTGACTCATTAGTTTCTCTAAAATATATTTCATTCTAAATATATTAGAGACTATAAAAGATGTAATCAATTACATTCTCATCATTTTGATGTTCCACATGATATCCATTTGTACTGGTTATCGGGAATTTAACAAGGTGTGATTATCTCTTGGTACATCTAGATATTTTTCTACGTCTTTGTTCTATCTTGAAAAAAAAAATGAGCAGTACTGCGCTCGATAAGATAGTCAATTGGCCAGGAAAATTTCTTGTTTCCATTAAAGTTGATGTGAAAATTGGTGTTACTATGATACACATACACATTATATTGCATATACCAACACCTATGACCAAGGTGCATTTCCAACTCTTTTATTTATGATGGGAGCTAGAATTACATTTTAGCTGATCCCATGTTCAATTGATACCTATACTTTGGTGTCATTACTGTTGGGAAAAATAAAATAACCCAAGATAATCTCACTACACATGTCAACCAATTACTTTAGGTTGAATATATTACTAAAAAAAAAAACTAATTCTCTTGTTCATACTTCAACATATACCGGTTCGTTAGTATTATGGATGAAGTAGAGAAATGAAAATTTTCCGACTCATATCACCTTTTGTGAGTTCTTCCACAAAAATTAGAATACATGTAATAGTCGAGCAAGTGGATTACATCCCACAGAGCATTCAAATTTATGGAGAAAATATCATGTATGCAACAATGGTTCCCAAGTACTTTTAAACCTCGAATGAATACATTAGAATCGAGTTGGTACAACCAATTAAAAAAAATACACCATTCAACTATATCCAATGTCATATTCAAGAGAACAAATAGCATTAAGACCAAAATTCTTAATGATTGAGATCAATAAAAATAATTTAAATTGACCCCTTATATACCGTGGAATTATCTTAAGACAAAAATAAACAAAACTAGGCATGCTCTAAAGACAAATAAATAAGCCTAGCAAGTTTTCAATAAAAAATCCACGTTATAGTTACGTACCTCATACTTTGGTTCCTGATGTACATAGCCAAAACCATAATGTCCTTGGTCGCGCATAGTCCCAAGCCATAACAAAACGGGATAGGACTGAACGGGACACATCTGTAACCGAGTCGGAACAGGACGGAACATGAACTGAATTGACCGGGTCGAGATGAGTTGACGTTCCATCTTTCACCAGATTTGGGTTTCTTCTTGATGAGACGGAGGGATGATGAACCCACTAAAATTACTAACGCCAAGCTATACATCCACAAGATAAGATAATTTCTGCACAAAAATCAAACAGATTTTTAGATTAATTTCCTTTGTCGTTCATGCGGCAAGATTTATATTTCCCCCAAACAAACTTTCTTTCCATCCGGATCTGCAAGCAAATCCCAAACTACATACGAGATTAATCAAAGTAATCCAAAATTAGTACATAAACAAACGAATTAGATTAAGATTAATCAAAATAATTCCTGATTAATTAGTACACACAATACCAAAACCAAAATAATAGTATCAAACTAATTCCCGATTACAAACGATTAATCAAAATAATCCCTAATTTCAATATACCCAACGTATATGCTAAAATAAAAAATTGGGGAAGAAAAAAAGATAGATCCAACTTATCTTATTTGATTCCAGCTATTTCTTTGATTTAAATCCAAACCCAACTTTTTTGATTCGAACAACTTGTGTTTATCATCCATTTAGAAGGAAAAAAAAATATAAAAAACAATCGCTCAACGGTATAGCATCGGGCATGATAAGGTTTTGTAGTGGTTGGGAAAGATAAAGAGACACGGAGATAAGAAGATTCCATTACTTAGAGTTAGTATATGTTACATCCTTTATATACAATAGGAATAAGGCCTAGCTATTATTGGGACGCACATCCATGGGCTAAATCCCTACAACAGATAGATGATTTTGGGATCCACCCGGTGCGTGGATGATTTTTGGGTCCTCCCGGTATAGCACGGGCATAAAATCTAGTTAATTCTTAAATCTGTAACATTTTCCGACTTGAAATGGTGAGATTTAATCCTAAATCTTAGTTGTGCATGCCCATATACTATCCGATTAGGTAAGTATTTCAAAAAATAACTTTATCCTGCATGCCCACATAAAATTAGGTAAGTATTTCAAACGGTGTGATTTAATCCGTATTTAGCCGTGCATGCCCTAAGTATTAGCTCCATTTATTATGAGTAGAAATTCATATATTTTAATAACGTTTTTTTCGTTTTCTATTCTTATTTTATTCTAACAAAATAATCTTTATCAATCCGAATGAGAAATTGGTTTCAAAAACTGTAAAAGTTCTTAAAAAATGTTTTTGAAGATCATCCATTCTTCCTTTTTGTAGCTGCAACGTTTCCTCGAAATAGTCTGCAAACATATATTTATTACCAAATATATATTTTTCTAAAGTTCTTTGTTCTTTGGGTTTTAAATTTGGCAACTCTAATGTTATTTTCCTTTCAGGAAAATCAGACCTATCTTAATTTAAACAGAGTTAAAATTACATAGTAGGCAAGCGAGCAACAAGCTGTGCCGCTAGCCCTTTTTGAATAGCAAAACATATCCTATTAAAAATAAAATCTCGTGAACCAGGAGTCATTACATTGATGTGCATGACTTTCTGGACCCTCTTGAGTAGTCCAACTGCTTCTGGAGCCAAATAGCCAAAAGTATCAAAAGCAAAAGGGACGAAAGCATGCCCATTGTCAACACATGCTTTCTCATGCTTCGATATCTTACCTGAGGAAGCCTTTAGCGCTGCTCGCCCGACTTTAAAGGTGCCATGTCCAATGCCTACCAAAGGAGATACCCCGGTGAGGTCAACACATGTGTGTTTCCCATTATCCCATCCAAAAATAAGAACATCTGCTGGTCTTAGTGTCGATCTCCCTTGAAGTGGGTCTGTCAGGAAATGCACAGGTGCTTCTTTCTTTTCCGAAATGCCAGACCTCCACAGTACATCATACAAGATATCCCTCACATGATCATGTCTATATTTATAACCAGGGTCTACTTTACAATGAACTGCATGTTTACCATATGAATCCAAGCAACCTGTGATGCAAGCAGGGTAGTGAGAGTCAGAGGGATAAAGCGGGATCATTAACCTGTATTTGAGGATATACCGGTACTCCAAAGGAGACATCTTCTGTCCCAGCCCCTCAATCGGAATAGCCAGAAGAAAATCTTGGGCATGTTATTTTTGTTTTGCAGGTCGATTAAAATTGGATTATTCGATTGCCATTTTTTTTTGGGAGCTTTACATATTACAACTTCCAAGGTATTGCACTCCACGTAACTTTCCTCACCTTACACGATTTTTTTATTTTTCTAAAGTTCTTTGTTTTTTGGGTTCTACATATGGCAACTCTAATGTTATTTTTATTTTGCAGGTTGATTAAGTATGGCTTATTCGATTGCAATTTTGTTTTTTGTTTTTACATCTTACAACTCCCAAGGTATTGCACTCCACGTAACTTTCATCACCTTACTCTATTGTTCAATTTGTTCAATGAGTATAATAGAAATTATTTTTTGAATTTTCGAATATATTCTTGATATATTATTTATTTATTTTCAGTTTTAATGTGGTATTTAATTTTTAAGCATTAATGAAGATTAACTAGAATATAGGACCATATGTATATCCAATAAACAAGAGAGGAATGTGCACCCCTTGGTTTAGCGAGGGTGTACATAGACACACTCGAAATAAAGTCGCGTGATACCAGTAAACAATAATGTTTCATGTCGTTTCTCCCATTTTTATGCTTTCATTGTAGCTCCAGTGTAACAATTTCCTTTGGTTTACTGGTTTTCCACTAATATTTTATAGAATTTCAATAAATATACAAATCCTCAAGCATCTGGTATCCTAACTTCTTAAAAATTAATGAATCCCTCTGTCATCAAATCAAAGATAAAATTTAATGATAAAATCCCAAATATATTCAGTGTTATTGTTACCAATATCTTTTTGTTTGATATGTAGTTAGGTCAAAATTTAGTTTTATGAAATCATATACTAAAATCCAAAATATTTTAAGAGTTATTATTAAATAACATCTTTAAAAATCAGAGTCAATTATTATGACCAAATAAGAAAATTTTAATGCTTTTCCTAGTGGTACGTTTCTGTCGTAATTTTGGTGTCAACAAGTTTAGGAAAAAATTAAGTAATAAAACCCAAAACATTTTCAAATTTTATAGTTTTAATATAAACCAATATCATACTGTTGATGTGCTGCAAGAATTTTTTTTTTAATATAATTCTCCTGGATGGGTTTATTAACCCCAAGTCTCCATGACCCAGGTTCCGGGGCGGTGTAACCTTTCCCTGAGCCATGTAATAGGTTCTCCCTTCAATGACGCACTTTAAGTCTTACATTTTCCTCTTGCGAAATTTTATCTGCGAACTAGGGTGTACGCCAAAGTTGGGTGCCTCTGTATTTTTTGTTTATTCTTGTATTTTCTTTTATTTTCTTTTGTAAAATTCATAAATCTTGCAAAATTATCGCATATCTTCCATCTGTTCTGACTAATTAATTTTATGCGACATTATCGCATATTTTCATTCTATTTCGATAGAAATAATTTCTGCGAAATTATCGCATTTTTCATTATGTTTTAATAATTATAACTTCGCAACTGTAAACTTTGTTCTAGCTTTCTGCTTCCTGGTGATTTTTACCAAATTTGTTACGGATAATATTTCTTTAGATACAATCTATTTCATGGCCTATCAAGCTTATTACCAGTGTCTTTTCCCTCAGGATCCATCAGTCTATATGCCCATGTTAAAACTATTTCTCTAATGATGTAAGGCCCGTTCAATTTATTTTCTAATTTTCCATCATTTCCTCGCTGATACACTGGTATTTCTCGCAGCACTAAATCACCTGGCTGAAACTCTCTTATATTAACTCGTTTATTATATTCTCGAGGTAATATTTGATGATAGTTCTCCATATGTTGTAGAGCCTTCTCCCTATTTTCTTCTAAATCATCACGCTTTGATAAAATAATATCCGCACTTAAAATTGGCTCCCATGCTTCTCTCTTTGTGGTGGGAATAATGACTTTAGTTGGTAGCACTGCTACAACTCCATATGTTAAACAAAAAGGTGACATTCCTGTAGCTTATCTCCTGGTTGTGTTATAAGCGCAAAATGCATTAGTCACCTGTTCACACCATGCTTTGTTATGCCCCTCCAACTTCTTCTTTAATGTATCTGCAATTTTCTTATTTGTTTCCTCTGCTTGTCCATTACTTTGTGGATATAAAGGTGTGGATTTCCCACACTTTATCTTAAATGCATTAAGCAACAGTTTTGTATTATGCCCTTCAAATTGTTTTCCATTATCAGATACCAACTATGCAAGAATTCCAAATCTAGAAATGATGTTTTCGAATATGAAAGTGAAAATGTCTTTATTGCGGATATGATGTACTGCCTTTACTTATGCCCACTTTGTGAAGCAATCTGTTGCGACAATCAAATATCTTCTTTGCTTAGATCCTGATATATAACAATGGTCCAAAATGTCTAAACCCCACTTTCCAAAGGGCCACAAACTTGTTGAAGATGATAAAGGTGCTCCTGGTGCATGTATTCTCTTATTGTGCCGCTGGAACTCTTCGCAACGTTTTTATACTTCTTTCGCATTTTCATGCATGTAAGACCAATAATATCCTTGCATTTTCTCTTTGTATGCCAAAGATCTTCCTCCACTATGATTACCAGCATCCTTATAATATAACGCTTTCAGTACTTCCTCTCATTTTTTTCGTGTCAAGCATCTAAGCGATGGTCCGTTAAAATGATCTTCGATACAATACCCCATCTCTGAGTTCATAATTCGTCTCACGACTCTTTAACTTATGTGCATCCAATTTATTCCTTGGTACTTCTCCTATCTCCAGGTATGCATGAAGTTCAGTTTTCTAATTTTCTACTTTGTTCGCCTCTTCATCTTCTTCACCTTCTATTATCATCACATCTGCTTATTCCTCCTCTTATTTGTTGACTGATGGCGAAAGAAGCGTTTGTATCTTTATGCATCTCACAGTCGGATCTACCATCATGCTTGGGATAAAAGCAAAGGTATCTGCTAGTCTGTTATCCTTCCTTGATATATAACTTCACTTTATTTTTGGGATTTTCGCAGACAACTCCTCAACAATGCTTTTGTATTACTTCAATGAGGGTTCATTTGTAGTGTATTCTCCTTTTATTTGGCGAATGACTAGTTGTAATCACTAATGGAGCTTGCATTTTCTAATTTCATTTCTATTGCAAGTATTAAAGCATGTACCACTGCTTCATACTCCATTTCATTGTTAGTAGATGCGAACTCCAATCTAAAGGAAAAATCCATATTTGATCCTTCTGGCGGAATCAAGATAATTCTGATTCCCTTACTTTCCACATTTGATGATCCATCCACCAATATTTCCCATATATCAGGCTCTGTCAGCAAGTCTCTTTGATTCCCATGTTCTTATTCTACATCCATCATCTCTTCCACTTCTTCATCATTTTCTAATGGAAAATTATGCTAAAAAATTCGCAACTACTTGTGACTTCAGCGAAGATAAAACTTCATACTTAATCTTAAAATTCCCCACTTGTGCATTCCATCTCTCAACCCTGCCTTATCTTTTTGAATTTGTCATTACTGACTCAATTGTCACCTTTGTTAATACCCTTATTCTATGGGCTTGAAAATATATGTGAAGTTTAAAGGCTGCATAAACTAATGCCAGTATTAGTTTTCAATTTTTGAATAATTCTTCTCTGCTATATTGAATGTCTTGCTAAAGTAATAGATAGGTTTTTCTACTCTTGGATTTATTTGTAAAAAAACGACACTTAAAGCACGCGAAGTGGTCGCAAGATAAATCAGTAATTCTTCCCCTGACTCTGCTTTTTGTAAAATGGATATATTCATCAAGTGATCCTTTATCCCTTGCACTGCTCTCTCGCATTCATCTGTCCATCTAAACTTCGTTCCCTTCTTGAGTATATTAAAGAAATTCTTGCATTTGTCTGATGATTGCGAAATGAATCTTCCCAGCGAAGCCAAGAATCCATTTAATTTCTGTACATATTTCACCATTGCTAGTTTTGGAATGTAGCGAACTGCTCGTACCTTCTATGGATCAACTTGTATTCCTTCTTTTGACACAATGTATCTTAAAATATTTCCTGACACAACACCGAAAATACACTTTTAAAGATTTACTTTGATGTTGAACTGCCGCATTTGTACAAAAATTTCCTTCAAATCTTGCACATGATCTTTAGCTTCTTTACTTTTCACCAAAATATCATCCACGTACACCTCTAATGTCTTATGAATCCATTTCGCAAACACCTTCTCTACCATTCTCTGATATGTCGCTCCAGCATTTCGCAAGACAAACAGAAGTTTTGTGTAATAATATAATCCTATTGGTGCAAAAAAGGAAGTATGCTCCTGATATTCTTCAGCGAGAGGAATTTTATTGTAAACTTTATATCCATCTAAAGAAAATATTCTATCATTCCCTGTCGCTAATTCGACCATTTGTGGTATATCTGGTAAAGGAAAACTGTCCTTTGGACAAGGTTTATTTAGATCACTGAAATATATGCAAATTCTTATCCCATTTTTTCTTAGGTACCACTACCATGTTTGTAATCCATTTTGGGTATTTTTCTTGCCGTATAATTCCTGCATCCAACATCTTCTGAAATTCTTCTTCTATTTGAGGATGGTATGTTGTTACTATTTTTCTTATTCTCTTCTTGAATGGTCTTGCATTTTTGTTAACTTCCAAATGATGACACGCAACATAAGGATCTATCCTAGGTATCTCATCCATGCTCCACGCGAAGATGTCCTTAAATTATCGCAAGAGATTGATTGTTCTTTGTTCTTCATCTGCATCCGTTTTAGTTCCAATCTTTGGTTCTTTTTCAGTTCCAACATTTACTTCTTTTTTTGGTTCCGCTGCAGTGTAAACCGCCGTTGACTCTCCTATTGGTGTTTGCTATTTTATTGTTTTTATCGATTTGTCTCCTCCTTGCGAAATTTCGTTTCGTACTCCTTTTCCTTCTTTTGCTTTTATCATGTAAATTCTAAATTCTTCTTTACTTGCCTCTTTCGCCATTTTCTAGTGAATTTTTCGCCTCTTTGCACGTCCTTCATAATTATCTACTCTGCTAGGCATTGGAAATTTGATACACAAATGAAATGTTGATGCTGCCGCTTTAATTGCATGTATCCATGGTCTTCCCAATAACATGTTGTATGGCGACTGCATATCCACTACACACAATGTCACTTGTGTTTCAATTTCTCCTAACAATATTCGCACCACTATTTCTCCTTTAGGTTTTGTTGTATACTTACCAAAACCATGGATATGATATATTGAACAAGTTATCTCTTCATATTTGTATCCCATCCCTTTGAATGCATGGTAGAACATTATGTCTACTGAACTTCCTATATCTACTAGAGTTCTGTTCATCGCCCATTCTTCTATAGAATTCGTTGGTTCGTCCTTCTCTTTTCATGCTGCAGTTACAGTGATTACCAACGGAGCTGTGTGACTTAAATTTTCTCTTGGTATTTCTACTACTATGAATGTAATTTTCTGTTTTTCCCACTCCTTCAATGGTGACACATTTTCTACTGTCATAATTTTCTTTCCTTCAAAATCTCGTTTATGTATTCTTCCTTTGAGATTTTCATGAAACTCATTAATCACTGTCTTCGTTATTAAGCTACATTTAAATATCCTACCGTGTTCTTTGAATTTGATTGTCTTTTCCTTAATCGGTTTACTGAATTGCTTTATAATCACTTTTGATTTCAATAGCCTTTTATACACCTCACAGATTCTTCACCAACTTCTTCAAATTCTATCAAATCATAATATCCTCATTCAATCTTGTTTTCAGATAATCTTCAAATTGGTGTCCCTGTTTCTAGCGCCAATATGTAGTTGCATTATTTCCTACAACCACACCCCTACAAGATTACACAATGATCTAATCCAATTTCATGAACAATTATCAAAGTTTTATTTATTTTTTTGAAGAATATTACAAGAATAATAAGAGTACAAAGAAATCAGAATAGATTTATACTTTCTCTCTCCTATTTTTTCTCTCCAAAAGATCTCTCTCTTCTCAAATCTTCTTGGTCTTTTATATACGATACTACATAATGGATGACAGCTAAGCCAACCTTTATTTTCGGCTCTGGTTTGAGTCATTCTCGCAAGATTACAAGGGTTTTCTTCGCAAGTTAATTTCAATCTCGCAAAATCTTCACACTTTCCTCATGATTAGGCTGGCGTCATTCGTTACATCACTTTTTTAACTCTCTGTGATAGCATTTGCAGACACCTTTTAGTTAAAACTTCGCTGAGACATAATTGTTGCGAGATTCAGCTCCTATAAATATACTATGCCCTGGGTGTCCAAAAACAATCCCACATGCAAGAGTAGGTAGTACATCCCTCTTGTTGAGTGCATAATCTGTTTTCTATATATTCACCAAGTGGGAATCTATAGTTGCATCAAAAAAATAAGTCATGCTTTTAATGTGAAAGTACCCAATAAATCATTGGAAATCATTGAAGTAAGTCGAAGGAACAATGAATCGTCCATATTTGGAAGTAGAGTTGTGCCCATAATCATTTCTTGGGTTTTATTTTTGCTCCTAGATCGAATAATATGGCTGCTAGCACTCTAGCTAAATTTGCCAAGACTTTAATTTAGTTTTAGTTTGGGAAACTTCTCCTCCCATTTGTATTCAACATAACTTATCCATAAATAAACCCAATAATATGAGGAGGGTTGTCCAAACCTCCATATTAGAAGGCTCTGCTCATTTTGTAACCAAGATTCCTTTATAGTCTTATTTTTTTTAATGAAGTATCTTATTCACACACACCCTGGAAAAAAAAAATGCATGGTTGAATTTTATATGACAGAATTTTTCAAAGCTAGTAAGTTTTATAGAAATAAAAAAATCGCAATGCGTCTTGTCCTTATGAAATCTAAGGGAATAAGGGTTAAGGCATATTCCTATGCATATCCCAAACTCATATATTTGGCATATATGCACCCATTATGGGTATGCCAAAGTTCCAAACTCATATGCCTATATATCAGAAATAACATATATGCATACACGATGGAGTTTTCATCGGGCGATAAAGACTTCATCGCTCGATGGACTTTCCATCTCTCGATGGTATCGTTATCTTCAGCGATATTCTCTTTATCTGTGAGTAATTATATATATATATATATATATATAATCTCTTATTCTCTCCTACTTATTCACTTTTCTAATATATTTTTATATCTAAAAGGTCCCACCGAATATATCATTATACTAAACTTTTTATAAATACCCCACCACAAAAACACCAATATATCTTTTATTCATTAGGGTTCCACCCAACACAATTAAATATATAATTTTAATCAAATTTGCCATATCTACCATAGTGGGGAAATTCAATTGCCATTCCACATCGCATGCCAAACTCATTTTTTTGACATGGTGCATAGGAAAGGGCCTAAGAGCATCTCCAATGCAATGGGTAGAGGTCTTAAATTAGTATGACACATAGGATTTAATACTTTTTTTCACCAAAGTGTCATCTCCAATGTAAAGGTGATGGTCATATGTAAGATGACATGGATAAAGTTGGGGTAAAGGAGAAAGTCTAAATAAGACTTCCTTCATAACCTTGGATCATAAGTCCACATCATATTTTGTGTCTAGATTTAGACAAAAAGTGTAAGATAAGACCTTGGGGATTGGAGATGGATTTTAGGTAGAAAGCCTTTCTCTTTATTATTTTTTGTCCTATAGTAAATGACCCACACCTAAAAGTTATAAATAAGACATCCACATAGGATGACTTTGACTTTTAGCATTAGAGATGCTCTATGGGTGTGGATCTCTCTACATGTACTGACTGCATATGGTTCCAAGGATCAATTGGAAGCTCGGTAGGAATCTTCACGAGGAGTGCTTAGGGCTGCACATGGGTCAGGTTGGGTCGGGTTTGGCCTCACCCACCACCCAACCCATTGTTCGGTTAATAACAGCTATCACCTGTACCTGACCCACCAATATAGCGGGTCGGTTTTCACCCGACCCACATTACAGCGGGTTGGGTCGGGTGGGTTGAGGGTATACCCTTAAAAACTAGCTTCTCGTTTTTCTTCCTCGCCAAAGCCATACCAAAACTTTCATTTCAATCCAAACCAAAAGAAATCCCCCGAACTTCAGTACCGACAACCACCATTACTGCAATTATTTCCGCCAATAGAGACTCTCATCCAAATTATCATCCCAATAAAAAAATTTATAAAGCACCATTAACTTATCCAAAGATTACAAATTTACATAAACCAATGTTCGGTAGCTTTTTATAACCAAGAAATTAACATATGAACTGAATTTGAGTTACATTGATGCAATGAAATAGAACAAAATTCATCCAATATTTCTCACATCAACAACACGGGAAAGCTGCATAAATGGACGATTCGCAAGCCTTGATTTTTTTTAAAGACAATTGACTCGTTTGGTACTTTGGTTACTCAAATTCTATTCATATTAAACCAATTATCCATTACCAATCAATAAATATCCTCAAATACATCTTCATATCTCTTAATCTCAGAAGAAAAAAAAAACGTATTTAGTTCACACGTTAAAACCCTAGAAAAACAGAGATCCATAATGTAATTTGATCAAAAAAGTGAAATTTAAAAGAGAAAAAAAGTAAACTTCCAGAGATATATTCACGTTGATGATGGTATATTTCGAATCTAAATCTTATTCTTATGATTGATCATCACCAAATAAATTTTGCATCGTTTGATGCCTTTTCTATTCTCTGACCATCTCTTCTCGTATTCATTTCAAAACTCTCTCTTGCATGCATATCTCTCTAGAATTATGTTCTTTATATTTTTATTATTAAGAATGATACAGTCATCACCTAAAGACTCTCAATTGAGTCAGTTGAAGACCGAGTACAAGGCTAGAGTCATACGGCTATCTTTTAGAATTCATTTGTTATCTTTTAATAAGTCTCAAATCTGTAACAACTTACTGTATAATCTTTCAAGTATAAATAACAGTTGAATCCACATGATTAAGTGTGGAAGTCATTCCTCCAAATATCAGTTCTAAGTTTTATTTTTAATGGCAAGAAGCAAAAACATGTTGGGAAGAAGAAGTGAAGTGAAAAAAAGAGAAGAGAAGAGAAGTTAGTGTAGCGATTAGGGATAGGTGATATATATCACCACTTCAATGGCTGCGATTTATTTTAGGATATGTGAGATAATCTAGGGGTAATTAATCCTATGTAAGTTTTCAGAGGGTAAGCAGGTTGGGTCGGGTGAGGGAAGCTGCGACCTATAGTTGACCCAACATACGGTGGGTTTTTATGTTGTGACCCATAATCGACCCACTCCTAGGTGGGTTGGGTCGGGTGCGGGTAATTTTAGGCGGGTGTGGGTTGGGTTGGCGGGTTGGGTCGGGTTTGTGCAGCCCAAGGAGTGCTGAGCGGCGCTCTCAGTGAGCGCCTAGAGTCAAACCTATGATCTCCTAGGTCCAAGTTTTAAACCACAATAACACTTGCCCTTAATAATGCTACGGTTGGATTTATCATTCTAAGAAGCCTTCTACGCTCTTTGACAAAAAATCAAAATAGAATTTCTTCAAAAATGAGTAAATTAAGGTTTTGCAAAACCCAAAGAAAATCCCTTCAAGCTCTAAATTTTCCATCAGAAATCTCAAAATCCCGCGATTTATCTGCACAATCATCACCAACTGAAACACTTAAACAATAAAATGAATGTTGAGATTATTAGTCCCACATTGTCTGGGAATCTAGGATCATGCGGTTTATAATCTCCTAGGGACTCTCCAGTCACTGCCAATTGGTTTTGAGTTGGATGCCCGTATTCTAATATGGTATCAGAGCAGACTATTTGTGTCGAGTCAGTTAACCGCACACTTGTTTATCTTGTTTGTAGTCCACCTTAGTTAGATCATACATATCTTTTGACTTAGTCATCTCTTCACCGGCGTAATATTCCAACAATAAAACTGAAAGAAAGAAGAATTCAATCAACTTGACTCATATAGTAAACCTGATCCAAAATTTGCGGAAAACCCGAAAGTTAAATGAAACCATCCAATTGTTTAATAAAATTAAAAGATATTTTTCTTGTTTAGTCCACTAAACCCGACCCGGTTTAGTGGCTAGTCCAGCCAAAACTACTAGTTAATCGGTAGTCCAAAAAAGTTTAAATTAAAGTACATTTACCTATATACCCCGAATATTATAACCATGTGCAGTTCGTCCTTCTTCCTTCTCTTTTTTCAGTTGCGTTCTCTCTCTTCTTCTCTCTTCTTCCTTCCCCGCATATTTTTCTCCGTCTCTCTGAAACAAAAATCAAATTAAAAAATCAACACCATCAGAAACGAAAAATCAACATTAGCATATAAACAAAACAACATTATTAGGTTAAAAAATCGAAAATCACCATTATCATAAACGAAACTGCTTCTTCTTTCAGTTCCTGACCTAATTTTTCATCCAAATCAATTGAAGAAGAAATGGGTAACAGAAGAGAAATTAATAGGATGATTACAGAAGAAATTATTGAAGTATATCCTACACCAGGGAAAAAGAGAAGGAAATCTGATGATGATTCACCAACAAAAGAATCCCCTGCTGATAAATCTCCTACACCAGTGAAAAGAAGAAAGAAATCTACAGATGATTCTCGAACAGAACCCTCCCCTGCTTCTAAATCTCCCACAACAAGAAGTATGAGTAAGGTTCCTCAGGAAGAAGGTAAATCAAATCAAAAACAAAGCCTAATTTGTATTTCATATTGACATGCAATATCCCCAAAACCTGGAAAATGTACTGTTACATATTGAAATGTAGTGTTGTTTAACTAATACATTCTAGGAAATTTCTCGAAATCTACTACTAGGAATTACTCGCTAATATGTGTACTACATATCAATATGTTTTCTTTAATTTTTGCTTCATATTGACATATTGAAAAAATGTAGTGTTACATATTGAAGTGTACTATTACATTCTGATATGTAGTGCCTATTTTTCCTCTTTATGTAGTGCTTATATGTAGTACCATACTGATATGTAGTGCTTTTTTTCCTCTTTAACCTGAAAAAATGTAATGTTACATATTGAAATGTAGTGCTTATGTGCATATAATTATATATGATATGTAGTGCTTATTTTGCCTCTTTATGTGCATATAATTACATAGGATACTTGTCTAATCGCAACACTACTTTTTGGTTTACAGCAGCAAAAACCAAAACAAAGAAAACAACAGCTGCTAATCCTGAAGCAAAAAGCAAAAGAAAGAAAACAGCAGTGGCAACTACTAAAGCAAAGGCGACTAAGGCGACAAACGCTGCTACTCCTTCACCGCCAACAAAGGCTATAAAGTTGAAGAAAGCTGTTACTCCTTCACCGACAGCAATGTGGGCGAAACAACTTGTCCTCAGAGCTGCTAATCCTTCACCAAAAGGGAAAGGGATATCAAAAGTACCCATGAAAGAAGGTATGTAATTGTCTATACTGATATACAATACAAACCATCTTTCCAGAACATGTAATACCTGTGTATAGATATTACATGTTGTTGATACTAGGGGGCGCTGCCCCCTCGACCCCCGTAGATGGTGAATCATATCAGCATGTAGTGGAAAATATGGTGAATCATATCAATATGCTATCAATATACCATTGCATATTGATATGTATTTAACATAAAGCTGATCTCTGTAGCATATCAGTATGCAGTGGAAGATGGTTCTACTAATATGATATCTATACACCACTGCATATCAATATGCAGTGGAAGATGGTTCTACTAATAAGATGGTTCTACTAATATGCTATCAATACACCACTACATATTAATATGTATTTAGCATAAAGCTGATCTCTGTATCATAATATGTATGTACTGCTTATAATATGTATTGGTTAATATATGCATTTAGCATAACAGTATGTAGTGGTAGATACTTATATTTTTGTAGTGGTGTCAACCACTACATAATGATATGTACTGATAATAATACGTAGTTTCAAGTACAACCAATAAAATGTAATGGTATCTTCATTAACTACATATTGATGTTACAACTACATATTGATATGTTGTGTAATGGTTTAAAACTCTTGATATTGTGTAGGTGCTAGTAAGCGTAAGAAAGGAGATAAAAGACCAAGAAGTTTATACTGATCCGGTTTCAAAGGCTTGTGGGGCCTTGTGAATACTATTGTGAATGTAGAAAAACTGAAGTTGAGTAAGTTGCAGTGGCGCCTAATTTCTGAAGCATCATATGGGAATTTGTTTTTAATGTTCTTCCACACAAAGTTTGAACAACAACATTGGCTGAAGCTTGAAGATACACTCACAAAGATGATACGTTGCTACATGAGAGGTGAAGATTCAACCAAGCTTCGATTTTGTTTTCAAAGGCATGGCTTAGCTTATGAACTGATATCCACACCATAAGAAATGGGAGTCATTTATGGGATGCCAAGAGTTGCAGGTAGGGAATATCGTGATTTGTCTCTTACAATGCAGCATAAAAAAAGTGGATGGCGTGAAACTACGTTCTTCAAAAGGGTTTTTCCTGCTGATCTTAAACCTGATGAAAAAGTGACTAGGCCAATTATTGTGAAGGCAATCTTGAAAATCCTAAAAAGAACACCAATCAATATAAAAAAGAAGTCTGACAAAGAAGCTGTTGAAGAAGAAGAGGAAGATGAATATTATGAAGAGGAAGATGCCGAAGATCTTGTTAGACTTATTTGCCTCTTTATGTTCACTTCACTATTCTTTGCAACAAAGGATGCCAACGCCTTGACTTAAAAATATATAGGTTTTGTTCTTGATCTTGAGAAGACCAAGAATATTTCATGGCCTGACCTAATCCACTCTAATTTATAGAGAGAGATGAATGAACATGAGGATAACGTAGAAGATACCAATGGTTGTGCAGTTTATTTGTTGGCAAGATATTGTCTACTTTAAAACTCTTTTGTTTTTCATTGTTTTCTACTTTAAAAACTACATTTTAACACTGCATATCGTTATTTACAGCCATGGTTTGTGAAGCATACTCATTTGGTGGAGCCCGAGCCTATAGTGACAAAGCCTCAGGGGATGTATGTGCCAAGAGTGGCTAGATGGAATCATACAAAGATATGCACTGAGTTCATGAAGGATATTGATCTTTCCGATTATGAGGTAACAAAAACTTGGAATACGTATTTAATATGAAGTACTGATACATATCAATATGTATCCACTACCACTACCAGTATTTTAAAAATGTCATCTTTTCATTTATATGTGATTATTGGCATATCTAATCTATCTAATATGTAGTTTATTTTTAATGAGTAGTTTAATTAATATGTACTTTTTTTTGTACCTTTTGTGTGTTGAATTAGTATGTTTTTTTTGTACTTGTTGTGTGTTGATTTGTACCAGTTCTATCTTGATTTCAAACAAAATATCACACACGAAGAAAAACAGATTCTTTCTCGTATCTCAAGAAGGATTAAAGATAAAGATGATGCTAAACCTGAAGATGATGCCAATTCTGAATCGGAAAAATAGGAAAATGAAAGTCCACATGAAGAACATAAGGAGGAAAATGAAAGTCCACATGAGTCTGTATTGGGGGAAGAGGATTGGAAGATAAGATATGATGATTTGAGGAGTATAGTTTCTGCCAAATGGAACGAAGTGAATACAATGCAGGAAGAGGGCAAAACAATTGACGCTTCAAAGCTGGTGCTAATGATGGAAGAAATTTACATGAAAAAGTTTTCTTTGCAGAAAGAAGCCAGCCTTGATGAAGAATATGTTAGCTTGGGATGTACACCCACTCAAAGAAGCAACCATGAAGATTTGGATGTGGACAAAATAGTTCACGTCGAAGTGCAAGCTTCCGCAAAAGACCAACCAGATGTTAATGCCACATCTGAAGTTGTTTTGTCAGCACCGAAAGAACAAGCAAAGGTTAATGCCACCTGTGAAGTTGAATTGTCAACAACACCTGCAGTATTGAAGTTCCGTGACCTTGAAGTTCTGCATTCTAAGGTTAGAAGATGGGCTAAATCTGATTTGGAGCTAAAATTCAAACAAATAGTAGAGAAAAATAGCAGAGACAATACACCAGTAAGTATTATTCAGCCTAAAAATGTTTATTAATGTTTCTTATACTGTTACATATTTCCATGTACTGTTATATATCAATATGTAGTGGTAGGTACTTACATTGTGGTACTGGTATCTCCACTACATATTGATATGTACTGTTACATATTGCCATTTACTGTCACATATCAATATGTAGTGGTAGATACTTACATTGTGGTACTGGTATCTCCACTACATATTGATATGTAGTGGAAGATACTAATATTGTTGTAAGTGTATCTAGCATTACATATTGATATGTACTGTTACATAAAATCATTATTAAATGATTTTATGTAGTCAAACTTATTTTGAGTTGTTGATATGAGGGGGCGATGCCCCCTAGATCCCCGTGAAGATGGTGAATCAACTTGGGTTAACTTTAATGTAGTATACTCTGACATATTATTAACTTTAATGTAGTTGAAAGTTTCAATTATTTTTTTGCAGATGAATCCACTTGAGGTTAAGCAGGTAGCAGTAAAGGAGTTGCTTACTACTCTAAAAGACACAAAGGATAAATTTGAAGTTATGTCCCAGAAATATGAAGAGCATGACGTTGCATCAGCGGCGGGGGATTTTTTCTCATGGATGTACCTTTGTTTAGTGAGATGTCTAGTTTGGAGCACATCGGCGAGCTCTCTATTAGAGATTATTTAGACATGGTAGTCTCAGGCATTGGAATTTATATCGAAGAGTATGCAGACCTCCTCCCAGATCCAAACGGTGCTCTTTTTGGTCTTGACTTATGACAAGAATTTGATAACCTGTTTGGAAGAGATTTGCAAACCAAAGAATTTCCAAAAGATACACATGAGCACCTAGAACCCAGTGAACTGAACGATCCAGGTGAACTTGCAGCTAAGCAGCATGAACCCAGTGAACTGAAGGACGCAGTTGAAGTTGCAGCTGAGCAACAAGAAAATATCCCACCAAAAAGTTCAGTGGATACTTTGGAGGTTTCATCGCAAGATGTTTTTGATGTTCCATCACAAGATGTTTTGGATGTTCCATCACAAGAAGTTTGCGAGGTGAATGATATGTTCTAAACGTTAATTTGTGCATACATTTCGTAAATTTTTACATTACATGTTTTTTTATGTTGATAAAAAATGCAGGAACCAATCCGGAAACAAAAAATTGTACCAATGAACAAAAAGACGGTCTCACCGCCTGTCAGAAAAAGCTACAGTGAACCAAGTACACCTAAAAGACCAGTTACTCGTGCCAATCCTCCAAAAAAGAAGGATGATATTTACGATAGTGGAAGACAATTCTCTGCCTCGTATAAATCACCAAAGAAGCCAAAAGATGGAGCAATAGAAGCATTACCACTAAACAGAAACAAAAAATTGCGCCGCAAATTTCGGCAACTGAGTAAATCACCATTATATAAAGACATGAAGGATGAACATAAGAGTACCATATCCGCATACTTAAATAAAGCAAAACTTCTTAGGTGATAATTAGATGCAATATTAATATGTATTGTTGCTTTGTATATTTTATTTTGATATACATACTGAGAAAGACATATCAGTATGTTATGTTACTGATATGTTTCACAGATCTTCTCATTATGTAGTGGTAGATACTTACATTGTTGTAGTAGTATATACTAGGACATATTGATATGTACTGTTACATACCAAGATATACATACTAAAACTTTACGTCGTTATTTTCCAGCACAATTGCTTGGAGAATAGGAGAAGGTGGTATTTGTGTGAGTGGAAGTACAGTTGATGACTTGGTACATAATTATTTATTAGAGAAATATCTTCTGAACTACGCACAATACAAACTTAACAACAAGTTTCAAAAGGAGCAGCCGATGCATGAAACAGATAGAAAATACTTGCCTGTCTTGCATCTAGATCCGTACGCTTGGGTAAGTGGTTATCTTACACTGCATATCTGATGCATATTCAAAAACTAAAAAGTATGTTGGGGTAGTTAAGTACATTACATATCGATATTGAACAAAACTTAATTAGATTTAACAATTTAAACTACATATATGGTTTCAGTTCAATGTTGAGAACCCGGATAATCTCAAAGGTGCACAAGAATAATCTGTTATGAAACCAATATTGGATATTGATTCAAGTATCAAAAATATTCTTGTACCAATGTGACATCACAATCTTCATTGGACACTACTTGAATATGACTGCGACAAAATGGTGTTTAACCACTACAATTCTTCCAAGGATGAATGGGGAACAATATGTTATCCAAACGCTACAAAAATGGAAGATTTCATGTACAGACCTATCAACATGTACTTGATCAATAACCATAAATAAACATTGAAGAGTGTAGTAGTCAATGAATGTGATGCACCTCAACAATGGAAAGCGCCAGAATGCCTGCTATTTGTGATGTATTTTTTCAAGATGAAGTCAAAAAATAAATATGTGGGAGTAACTTTGGGTGATGATTATCAGGTGCAGATGAAGATGCGCAAAAAAAGGGTCACTTTATCATACAAATTACTGACTACATCTCCACCATAAGTCAGTTGGGGACAGACACAATAGAGTCTTAAATGCTGAAACTAGCCTGACAGTAGCTGGTTTCTTTTTATTCTTTGTTACTTTGATATGTTCTTGGGTGAACAGATTTATTATTGGTTACATTTCAACAATGTTCAAAAATATATTTTAAATATATCTTTTCCTTTTATTAGTAACTTATTAGTGATTTTATGTTGTTGATACGAGGGGGCGCTGCCCCCTCGACCCCCGTAAATATGGTGTAATCAACTTGGGTTAACTTTAATGTAGTATAGCTATCTTATTAGTAATTTAAACTAATCTTATTACTTCATGTTTGAGTTATGCAACTGTCTGTACATAGTGGAAGATAGTTAGACTACAACCACTACATATCAGTAAGTACTGATTGAATCAGGTTAATATGCACTAACCTGATTGGAACCAAAACTTTTTAAGTATGTAGTGGAACATGGTTACTCGACAACCAGTACATATCAGTAAGTACTGATTGTATTCTTTTAAAGAGTATAATACTAGTAACTAGTGCTAGTATGTAGTATGATAGTAATAACTAGTATAATATGTACTGGTTGTATTCTTGTTACAAAACATCTAGTATGGTTACACTATAACCACTACATATCAGTATGCAGTGGTAGATTCTAACACACAACAATACTGACATGTAATTGCAGTATGTAAAAATACTCACTACTGGTGATAGATACTGACATTTTGATAGACTTAACAACATATTGCAATGTAAAAAACAATATTTTCAGTACACTTGTAACACTACAAGAAAATTGAGCTTTAGAGACTACTTGGATTCGGTTGGTACAGGGCCATTTTTAGTGTGTAGAGATCTATAGCAACCAACATGGCAACAGATAGGCTCTGTGGCTGAAGGCTTATTTGCTAGAGACATGTACCAACCATGTTGTTGGAATAGATATATTTCAACTACTATCAAGTGACTCAAGTTGAAGTTGGCACAAACATTCATTAACCATTAGCTTTTGTTGGTAGAGCACATAATCATTCGTCGTTGAAACATTTAGCCCACACAATTATTGGTGGCTCAAGACTTAAATATTGTTGGTAGAGGTGGCCATTATACAACGATTCCAGCAGCTAAAGGGTTTAACTGACTGAATCTTAGTTGTTGAGGGTGCTGGTGAAGGTTTAGAACCGATATATGTCTCGCTGGAAGAGAGTTTCCTTCCACTGAATTTTAGTTTCTCAAGAATTTTAGCTTCCGTAATGTTTGTTGGATGTGAATTTCAGCTGTTGTTTTTGCAGTTGGCTCAAGGGTTATGTCACCACCTTTTTGCTGGTCAAGGTTTCTAGGCACCGGTTTTTTCGTTGCTTCAAGTGTTAGCTCTGAGTTGGTGAAAATTTATACACACGGTTAATTCAGCTGCTTATAGGTTTGAGCCATTACAAACCAGTGGGTCAAGGTGCTATTACTGTTGCACAAAGGCTTGTCTCCACAGATTTGAGTTTCTAGAGAGTACTTTCTCGAGAATATCATGAGAAAATAAACATTAACTTCATTTTGATAATAATATTCAATTCATTAACATTCAAAATATATTCAAAACATCAAACTACAATATATATATAGAGGACACATGGGCCTTAGCCGCGATTGAGTAACGGCTGAGTCTGGATCTTTATTTAGATATGCTCACTGCAAAAATGCCAGGGTATCTGAAGGAATACCTTCTCATGGTGCAGGGATCATCAGGATCCTAAGCTCCAGTGTGTTCTCTCCAAAAACAATAAATATGGGTCACTCGAGCATTGGTTTGACTAATGTAAATACACCCCCATCTAGTGCCCCACGAGCAGAAGTTATTTACAACAAAATACAATTACCAAATTCAGGGTAAGAACAGAACATTTCAGTAGTTGTCTTCTCATACTGACTTGCATCTAAATAACCAAAAAGCATTAGAATTTTTTTTTATCATTTGAGTTACGCTTTAAAACCAAGTTAAAGAGGAGACTCACATTGACTACAAAGTTCAGAAATGGATCATTTGCTCCTTCCTCATGGTTTAGATGGTGATGAACTTCAACACCATTACTCAGCTCCTCTGCAATAGGTGCTATAGTATCTGGTACAGCGAGATTAGGGACATCTAAGGTGAAAATAAAAACAATATTCAAGTCTCATTAAAGTAAAGAGAGTAGCAGAAAGAAGAATAAAAGAATGAGACCACCAATTTCTTGAGCTGCTGTTGTAATGCTTTCACTTGTTCCGTTAACCAACCAATACATACTCATGCTTCAGAACTTGACCCTTTCACGATACCTAAAAACATCATTTCGAATGTAGTATCCGTTTTCCTGTGAGGCCAGGAAAAATGACTGAACTTCCTTCTTACTTTGTCCTTCCCAGTTGAACATCCTGTAACCTGAAACAATTACCCCATCCTTCGAGAGTATTAAGCATCTGCAGTGTCGTAATCTGTAGAGTTCAACGACAGGATCTTGCGAAAGATTAATTGTTGTTTAAATTAACCAGATACAATCTCGTCTGAACTACGGAACTATCATACTTCAATACTCATTAAAAAAGATACCAACATCCAAAAAATCAAAAATTAACTGAAAAGAGGCTTCATAGAGAATATTAGATTTATCAACATAAAATGGATTCAGCCATATGCTTGTCTATAATTTCTTTAATCATAAGCCCCTTAATAAATTTCAAACAAGAATATCAAAACCCTAAATCAGATCAATATTACTTGAAAAATACAAAAATCAAAATCAATATTAACCGAGCAAGTACTAATTTTTCTAAAGAAATGGAAAACAAAAACAAGACTTCCATAAAGGATTTCAACCAAGGAAACAAACTCATAGTTGAAATGTTAACAGATGCTTTAAAGGCGAAGCACTGAAACATAAGTTTTTTTCTGAGGTTTGTGTGATGCAATAGCTTAACAACCCCCAACCCCTATAAGAGGTATGCAGAAACACATCCTACATTTTGTAAGGCATATGCAGTTGATAACTAGCCAAGTTCAACAAAATATAGATTAGTTAATGACTCGTTATATTAGTAACTAATCATAGATTACACTTAAAAGTTCAGAATAAGCCTAAGCATCAGAAATGGTAAAATATACTGACAAGAAACGAGCTAGTAGCCACGTTACCCGCGGTGATATGCACAACGACATCCATTAGTTAATTTTTTCCTGGATTTTTTTTTTCTATTGTAGAACCTAATAGTTCTAAAGCCTTTTCCTTTTTGGCACAATGGATTCTGTGTTACTTGATTCCTAAGGATAAATAAATACAAAAATGAAAACAAATCAAATTCTTTACCATTGATATGAACATCATTATTTTACAAACTAGGGCTGAGATGAAGTTTTTGTGATTCATACCTTGGAAACCTTATATGTAACATGCTAGTGCTGCAAGTGACCTGTCTACCATCAAAGCTCCATATCATCATCATTATTATCGTCAAAATTCCAACTCATCCTCATCATCAGAATTGTGAAACGACATAATCATCAATTTTCTCTCCATCCGTGCATCGTTCAGCAGCTTGTAAAAGTTAGAGGCGTGGTATTTATGCAGCAAATTAGACATTTCATCATTGTCGTCCTGCAACATACTTCCAGTACCTGTAGGTTCCCTCACCTGGTCCTCCTTCCCTTCTAGCTCCAACGTATATCCAATCGACATATCCTGGCGGAACCCAAACAGCTGAATATGTCTGTGCACTTCAGATACAATATATCTCTCTTATTGTTCTCTTGTTGTTTTGCAATCCTTACAAGAATGGGGAATTTTCTGCTGGGGTTCTAAATTCCGACTCTTAATATTGAAATGTGAACCAACTGTAACCAAAAAAACAAACAAGAACACTCAAATGTATAACCATTTTCAATTAAACAATGAGTTTATACAGGACAAGACAAAAATATAAATCCCAGTAAAAGAATGACCTGTCAACAAAAGAGCAACATTACAAACGCTAAACAATAGTGCTACAAATCCTTGTATCCGAACATATCCATGGACTGGCTATAGCCACGATACTGCGACCTGCCTGAAAAATTCAATAGAAATTAGCTCTCTTAGTATAATACATGCCACATTTAGAACCCAGAAAACAAAGAAATAAAAGGGATGCATAACAATGACTAACAACTTGCCTAATAATCCTAAAAAAACACCAACATATGACGTAGTGTGTCATCAAACTACGATCCATATTAAACACGGGGGGGACAAATCCCAATATCAACTCATCATCAGATATCCCTGCAGTCATAAATACTGATGAAAACTTTAGGACAACAAATAATTGAATCTCATCATTCTTCACTAAAGAATGAAAATTGAGTAAAAGATACCTGTATCGAATGGTTTGTTATTGAAGCTTTACACCGAATCATAGTATTTGATAATCTTGAAAACCAAAGTACCACCATTATGGGCCACATTCTATATAGCATCTAATCAAAACAAATAAATTAAAAAATGTAATTGGAAGGGGTTACCCACCATGGTTTCTAAATAAAATTTGGGGATATCAGTGAACACTCAATCCTTTGCTAGCAACCAGTACACAGTGCTTACACACCAATTTGATTCCAAGAATAAAACAGAGAGATACACAATAAGAGTTACGGACTAGAATGAGAATGTATTCATAGAAAGGTACACCAAACAGATCTAGCACTAGTTCAGAAGAACAAGCATATTTCTCTTGTGACAACTAAAGTTTAACCCCATAAGAGTGACAAATCAGAAATTACTGCAAAAATACAACTAAAGTTCATCTTATAAGGTGATGATTCATAAATTAACCAACATATTACCCATACAATGTTACTCAATGGATTTTGCAATCTAACTTTAAGCTCCTTCCTTTCATCCTATAGGTTTTTCTCCTGCAAAATGAAGTGGTAGAGATCATTTACAGGTTCAAGCTTAAATGTATTGAAATGTAAAGAAAGTCAAAAACGCTTAATGACAGTATTCTACTCCTGCAATAGATTGAAGAAAATTAGATTTTCGAAGTACATACCGATTATATGAGCTAAAAACTTTGAAGAAATTGATTGATTGAGAAGGGAGCGGATATTTGATTAATATTGGATTGAGAAATTGTTAGAGAAAATTTCTGAGAGTATGCGAAGGATTTCTTTAATTTTCTACAAAATCAGAAACCCATTTCTTCCTCTATTCTATAAGTTGTAACCCTAGATCGAACACCAAGGTAACCATCTTCAATAACGAATACCCAATCATAAACACTGTAATCAAAACACTTGATCTGTAATTCTAAGGTCCATCAGTGCCTAGTGGTTCAATCCCTTGAGATCAAGTAATCTTGATCCCGAGCTTTCGCCCAAAACCTTGGAAGAACTTGAGCATCACCTGCAAAATCAAACAAATTAATCAAAGCAATCCCCAATTGCATCACACTGGAGCATTAACGAGACTGTAATTAAAGCACTTGATATGTAATTCTAAAATCGGAAGAAATAAAATCTATAAAGAGACGGGATTGAAGGATTTACCTTCCATTTTTTTTCTTGGATATGTATCGTCATGATTTGTTGTAGATTAAGAAAATGATCTTTTTATCTGTTAATGAAGAAGGTGAAAAGTGTAAGGGAAGAGTTATGCCGCTGTGATAGGAGAGGAGAGAAGATAAGATAAGGGAAGGGAAGAAGTGGATAGTGAAATGAAGGATAAGGTTTAGGGATAGTTTCTAGTGTGTGGTGTACGTGTAATTTTTTTTGGGATAGGTCACCGATCCGTATGACAATCTTTTTGTTTCCGCTGTTTTTATCGTTGGATCAATGCGATGGGTGGGTAGATGAACGGATAGGATGGTTGTTTTAGTGAGTGAGGAGCATGGACTAACCCCATGTTTTTTTTCTTTCCCAATCCGTATCATATGGATATCCACTTAGATGCGACTTAATTCACTTGATTTATCTGGATCCGGTTTATGGCTTATTATTTCTGGATTTGGCTCATTATGTTTGTTTTTAAGTCAGATCTAACTCATCTGAATCAAAAAATATAAGAGTCAGTGACTTGGTATCATAAGTCAGTGATTAGGTATGAGTCAGGTTTTGAGTCAAATCTGACGCAAAATAAATAAACGGTTTGACATTTGACTCATGTCGAGTCGGGATTAACTCAGATACGTACACCGAGTCAGACGCAAACAAATATGTTGTAAACGATGTTATGTTTGAGTGAGTCTTTTCAAAAAAAAATAATAATGAAATAGGGTAGGCAAACACTTGAATCTGGGTATATCAATATTTTACGACTTTTCATTTCTTGAAATATTATTCATGACCTCGGCGGGGAGCTCGGAACCTATGTGCGTGCTTATCTGGTGTACATAGTTATGATACTTCAATTAATAAGATACTCATCAATATCCTAACCCGATTTCCAATTTTTTCGGATGATGTCCCTAAGCGCATCCAATGTAATTGAATGAAGATCAAGAGTTACATGTTGCAAATGGTTCTGAGTAATACTAAATCAAGTTTCCAACAACCAATGAGTGATTTTTAGTTTCTAACACGAACTAGTTAGGTACGAATTCCATAATGTTAAAATAAAATCCACTTGATACATACACCTTAGGCACTAGAAGAATTACAATTGAAGAAAATCATATGCAAAATAATCGGCTAGATGGTTCAAATGGTATCGAGTAAAGCTAAATCAATTTTCCAACTGTGAACGTGTGATCTTGAGTTTCTAAAACAAACATACTTGAGTATGAGTTTTATTATGTTAAAAGAAATTCAACTTGATACACTTTGGGTGTTGGATGTAGTATACTTGACGAAATCACATGTGAAAAAGTTGATACTCTAAATGGTTCCCAATAAAGATAAATCAAGTTTCCAACACTAACCGAGTGATCTTAAATTTCTATATCGCACGAGTTAAGTATATATTTTATCGTGTTAAAATAATTTCCAGGAATTGGTTTATTTTCCCCTTAAATTTTCCATTCCAAGAGACAAAATTTTACAAACTATGGATCACTTTGATTGATTTTGTGTAGTATGCCAAAGTGATTTTAATGCATATTTTGGATTACTAGGTAGATTTTAGGATACAGATCAATATAGTTTTCTGTCAGAAGATTGTTCGGTGGCAAACTATAGTGGAAAAAAAAATAGAAATCTTCCAATGCACTCTGTAGTTGTACAATCTTAACTTTTGTTGAGAGTTGTGGTATAACTGGTCATAGCCTATATGTTATCAATGGTGGGATTCATCGTTTTTGCGAACTCTCAGACTTAAAGTAGTTCGCTTATCATGGCCAGGTTTCGATCTCGGATCCAGTTTCTTTCTCGAATTTCACGAACTTGTGTGTGTTTAATGTTTCAGGGAAAATTCCCATGGAATCTAAAAAATAAATGATGAAACCAGGTTAATCAGATATCAACCTTCTCCGAAACACGAATCATAAAATATGTATAAGAACGAGAATCAATGAACCCCGAGAATGAGTAACCATAGAACTAGGAATACTTCGGAGTTCTGTTATAGATATTCTGATTAATCAGAGACGGAACGAGGCATATTTTGGTTCACATTGGTAGATATTGACCTCCAAATACATTCTGGTCGACCGGATATAGAACAAAAGACGGTTCGGTGGTTTATTCCTAGATTTAGAGTTTATGTGTAGATATTTCAACTAATCGGAGATAGGACAAGGCATGCATGTTTTGGTTTACACTACTAGATATTGATATTTAATAGTATACATTTTGATCAACCAGATATGCATCAACTTTATAAGGTGATGCATTTAAATCATCTAGATGCTCTAGCGATAAACTGGCCAAGATAAATTTTAATTTTTTCAAAAGAAAAAACTTTTCAAACTCTAATATCTTTGCGTACTTAATTAATAAACCATGAAACTAGGTAGTTATCATATCCTGGTGGCTGAAATCTACTAACCATACCAACAAACTAATGTTTTGGTACAAGTGTCTACCAAAATATTGACTTGGTGGATACACATGGTGTCTTGAAGTATTTACCTTCTAGTGTACTTTGTATTTTTCAGACCTTATGGCTGAAAGCTACTAACAACGCTAATAATTTGATGGTTGGTTGAGGTGTCTACCAACATATTTTTTCGTAGGTAATATGAGTGGAAAAAGATATGTACCTTTTAGAGTACGTTTTGGTTTCCTAAACATGATGGCTGGAGGCTAATAACAACAAATACGATATTCTGGTTGTTATGTTGTTCATGTTATAGCCTTGCAACCACTATCGTTGCTGGAAAACTAGTGGTTAAACATTTTCGTCCACCAGATTTGTTTTTAGTTACAAACAGTTATTGCTGAAGAATTCCACTAACTGTAGTTGGTATGAAATAGTTGCTAAAGCCAAGTTTTCTTGTAGTGTAATGTATGTACTATAAAATGAAATACTTATTAACCAAATTTCAGTATGTAAAAACAGTATTTTCAGTACATTGCTGACTGCAAAATGAAATATTTGACTGTAAAATGAAATACTTATTAACCAAATTCAGTTGGTACTGAAAAAATCAGAATGAAAAATGGTAGAATAGAACTTTGGCTAGAGGAAAGAATTGTGGAAAAGGAATCTGGTAACATCATCGATATAACATTCTGCTGTACGTTCAAGCATGTCATAAAAAAAGAAAAGAAAAAGAGAAACCAGAACACTACTTACTTAAAAGTACATTGTATTGTACCATACTTACACCATACTTACTTAATTAAAGACATTATATATGTATCTGAATGAAAATACATACCTGATACAACATTATTCTTCAGCAAGTTCACATTGTCGGATAAGATGGCATGTTGCCTTGTTGTGATGATTCTTCAAATTACAGTTTGAACACTTGGCAGAGTTTCTACTAGTCTCATATGCTGATTTCATACGTTTCCCCTTTTTCCTTCCTGGTGGAGCCCTAATTACTTTTGGTGGGAGAACGTGACCATCTACATGATACTCTTCAGGCCTGTGAGAAAAAAACAGTATCATATAAATGGAATATCAAAAAATTTAGTGGTATCTACCATTACATATCAGTATGTAACATCCATGTGTAAGTAGGTTTATGTTGACAGTTTCAATTGCTATTACATGTGTAAGTGGTATCTAACATTACTGATTAAAGACACATACCTGTCGTGGTTAGGAACGGGTCTAATAGCTATTGAATATAGCTTACGAAAAGTGGTAACTTTGAAATAATCATCAACGTAATCAAGAATCCTTCCTCCATATCTAGTAATAGCTGCAGTAGCGTGCGAGAATGGAAAACCATAAACGCGCCATCGTTGGCAAGTACAAGTTCTTCTCTGTATATCTACCATATGCGATCTGCATAGTATATATTAATATGTTATTTTTCAGTACACATAATATAGAAAGTACATATTAATATGTTCTCATAGAAACATGGTACTTTAAAAAAAAGATAAAGTAAATAACATTCAGATGATAGATATTAGGGCTAAACGCTAACCTTGGAGAATGTACTTCCTAATGATTAGCATCTAACTGGACAACATTCCAGGGACGGCCAATTTGGATGTGTAGTTCAAGCAAGGCTTGATACGTAGGGGTTAGCAGTTATGGGTCCATCAAGAGACTCTCTTCACGACTTAATGACATCATTTCCATCATACGAAGCCTACACGACATATATGCTAATAACATTACAAAAAGAAAACTAATATAAGCTTGTACTTTGACTAAGGAAACTGATACAAACCTGATTGAGTCAATGAACGCACACGCAGGTAATTTCTTCTCTTTGTTAATCCAGTTATTGAACGATTCAACAACACTAGATGAAGTGTAACCATAACTACAGCCTTTAAAGAAAGCACTGGACCACTTTTCTTTGGGAATGTTGCGGCAGTAGTCAGCAACCCAAGGATTTCCCGAATTAACTATTTCTTGAAGACCTTCCTCGTAAGTTCCAAGAGAAAGAGCATATGTCGCCTTTCGGAAAGCATCAGTCACTTCCTTATACTTTTCGTCAGACTTTGCGATAGGTAAGTTTTTGTCCAAATGGAAGTAATAATATCTTTGATGAGAATCAGGGAACTCTTTGGGAATATATTTAACCAACCCTTCACCTCGGTCAGTCAAAAAAGTGATTGGGCGATCATCATTCAAATCCTCCTTCAGTTTCTTGAAAAACCATTCCCAGCTGATATTGTCTTCTCCAGGTACTAAAACAAACGCAAGCAGATAAAACCCTGCAAATAGGAATTAATAGTTATGTTAATCAGAAAAATATTGAAAGTACATATTGACATGCAGTATGGTTTACCTCTTTGTTGATATGTGAAAACCTGACACTACATAAGGACATGTTAAGCAACTAATTGACACTACATATTGACATGTAGTATGGTTTATCTCATACTCAATTGATTGACACTACATAAGGACATTGTCAGATAGTGAAGTAAGGTCAATATGAGTGATCTAACTACCAGACAATACATATCATAAAAAAAAATTACCTTGATTGCCATTAAGACATGTTGCTTCCATGAGACCTCCTTTAAATGTTCCAGTGAGAAAAGTACAGTCACAAGAAATCATGGGACGACATAGTTTATATCCCTCTATACAAGCTCCAAAGCAAACAAAACGTCTGTTGAATCTTTTTATAGCATCATTGAAATCGAATTCAATAAATGACCCAGGGTTTGTTTCCCTAACAACATTCACCCACCAAGCAAGATCAGTGTACGACTTCACATCATTACCAAAAATCTGTTTATGCGATAACTCGATTGCATGATATGCGTGGTGATACTGGATCTCGATGCCACCACCAACTTTAAGATAATCTATGATCTCTGCTGGTGTTATGCGAGGGTTGTGCCTGACCATCTCATGAATTAGAATGTTCATGAGTTTTTTTGTAACTCTTGGATTCTTCAACATATAACCACCACCACAGGTGTGCCTTCCCACATATTTCTTTATCTTAAAAACATCAATATAACTACCAATGGCAGTTGCGTGAAGCTTCCATTAACAACCTTTCACACTACATACGGCGTTGAATCTCTCAAGGTCATTCTTCTTCTTAATTACCTCGTATCCAGTTCTCATGAAGTATTTTTGGCATGATATACATACAACATCAACACTACCATAGAATAATTGATCTGTATCATCAAAAATCTTATCCCAACCATCTGAAAAGAACACTCTTGGAGCTTCATTACCCTCTTTCAAGTAACTATTCTTTGGACTGACAACTAAGTCTGCGTTGATGTCAACTTCCATACGCCTAGAGGAACTAGATGCGCCATTTGAAATTACATCCATGTGCAAATCAAAGAAAGCTGATTGCTTTGAAGAATGTAGTGCAGCGATTCCCTATAGTGTTACATCGGCAAGAATAGGAAGTATCGCTTGATTCTGGAAATAGTTAACCAGAATAGTCGATAGAGTCAACCAGCTCCACATATTACAAATGCAAAATTTCAAATCATGTAAAGTTGAAAACGATGTAACCTCATATGCAAAATGATATTGCTTATGGTATACATGATAATATATGGAGAAGTCTGGTTTTGGAGCAACGTCAGACATGTTAACCCTGTAAAAAAATGACACATACTGAGATGAAACAAAAAGTAAAGTTTGTTGAACAAAAAGAGCATGCTATATACAGTACGTATTGACATGTACTGACTCACATTGATATGTATTAGCATCTACTGTAGGATGAAAAGAGAGCATGCTATAATAGTGGATCATAATCATACGTGTTGGCATCTACTGACTCATAATCATATGTACTGACTCATATTGATATGTATTAGCATCTAATGCAGGATGAAAAAGAGCATGCTATATGCAGTACGTATTTACATGTACTGACTCATATTTATATGTATTGGCATCTACTGCAGGATGAAAAAAAGCATGATATATGCAATACGTATTGACATGTACTGACTCATATTGATATGTATTGGCATCTACTGCATGATGGAAAAGAGCATGCTATATGCAGTATATATTGACATGTACTGACTCATATTGATATGTATTGGCATCTACTATTGAACAAAAAGAGCATACTATATGTAGTACGTATTGACATGTACTTACTCATATTGATATGTATTAGCATCTAATGTTGGATGAAAAAGAGAGCATGCTATAATAGTGGATCATAATCATACGTATTGGCATCTAATGACTCATAATCATATCTATCAGATTACAGAAAATAGAACAGAAATCATACCTTGTTCGAATCTGAGATAAACCTAATTCGCTCAAAATACCTAATTGAAACACAAAAAAATCACGAAAAATTACTTAAAAAACGAACGGAAATTACTTAGAAACTGAATTCACATTGTAAATCATCATAAAAACAGAAATCATAAAAATATAACAATGTACATTATATACAATTATTTTTATAGAAGTCGGATCCGAATAAACCTAATTACTCATCAAGAATTCTAGAACAGCAGAAGAAGAGGATGATTTGAAGGATAAATACCTTGGTTCGAAGCTTAGATGACCTAATTCGAAGCTCAGAAGAACCTAATTCGAATCTCAGATGAAGATGATTGAAAAACAGTACCAGAAATTGATTCTATCCAAAAAAACCGATCTGCTCTGAGAAGAAAAAAAGAAGAAAGAGAACTGATTCATCTGTTTATGTTCCTCACGAGTTGCAGAAGGGTAAGGTGGGAATATTTAAAAGAATATCTTGTGTCATTGGCACGTTTTTGGACTAAGGGATAAAGTTTGTGGTCCAAAAACATGTTTTTGGACTAGCTGATAAATCAATTCTGGTACTGGACTAGCCAGTAACCGGGTATCTTATTTCTGGACTATCCAGTAATTCCTAGAAATTAAAATCTCCAATAGAAATACCAATATCTATAATACCCTTCTTTACATTCTATTCAAATCCGATCGTGTCAATAATGCAGTGGTTTTGTTTGACGAAATGCTTCAACCAGGTTGTAAGTTTTCTCCTAATGGTAGTATTGGTTCTGTTGTTTACGCTGCGATTTTGAATAGTGATCGAACATGGATTGTAGGGAGGAAGGGATTGACTGATGATTAGGCAATTGAATTAGTTTCGAGTTTGGGTAAAAATGGTGTCCTTCCTGATACAATGGTGCTAACAAAAATCATTACTATGTTTTGTAAGAGTGGAAAGATGAATATAGCTTGGGAGCTTTTACATGTTTTGATGAAGATGAATTGTTTTCTCTAAGCATTAATTAATTAGTTAGCAAATCTCAACATCGAGGTTGTTGTATTGAATCACTAGCATCCTAATGATTAATTCTTGGACTAGTGACTTGAACTAAATAAGTCACACAAATTACAACAAAACTCATATTCTCACGATCCATTTTTTTCTATTACTAAGGGCAGACCAGTAATTTTAGATGTATAATGAGTATTAACCATTGATCAGTTTCAATGGATGCGGTTGGATATGGATAAATTCTTTTTTTTTCTTTTTTTTGAAACCAAGATAGTGGGCCTTAACAGATTTTTGGATGAAAGAGTCGGTAGCGCACTTGAATTCTTTAGTAAAATGCAAGATAAAGGTTTGAAAGGGAATGATGTTACATACTTTGTTCTGATCAGTGCCTTTTGCAATGTGAACAATATTGAAAAGGCAATGGAGATTTTTGATGATATGGTGAGAACTTGTCGTGTTCCAGATGTGATTGTTTATTACTCTTTGATAAACGGATTAAGTCGGGCGGGGAGGTTGGATGATGCATGCTCTATAAAGTCTAAGATGCAAGATATTGGTTTTCGTTTGGATCTCTTAGGTTACAATGTTCTAATCAGTGGGTTACTCAAAAAGAATAAATTGGATAAAGCTAAAGAACTTCTCAAGGAGATGATAGATGCATGGATCCAACACGAGGTTACATATAATGCAATAATTTCGGGATCATGCCAATTAGGGAATTTTTCGACTGCCCATCAGGTCATGAAGAGCATGATTGAGAAAGGTTTTGCTCCAACGGTAGTTACTAATGGTGCACTAATCCATGGATACTGCAAAGCCGACAAGTTTGATGATGCCTTGAAGATTTTCAATGATATGGGTTCAAACTCAAAAGTCCCACCCAATACTGAGATATACAATATGCTTGTTGGTTCACTTTTCAAGAAAGAGTAAATTGAATTGGCCATATCGTTACTGGATAAAATGGAAGGTAAAGGACTGATCCCAAATGTAATCACGTACAACGTCGTACTGAAAGGCTTATCTGAGAGAAATCGGTTGGATAAAGCGTTATACATCATGGATAAGATGGCGAAAATGAATTGTAATCCAAACTATGTTACGATGGAGATCCTTACTCGTTGGCTCCCTCAAGTTGGTGAGACAGAAAGATTAAAAGATTTTGTAAAAGGGTACACAAGTTCTGTTTAGAGCACGTAAAGTATAATTTTGTAGAAATATATGTTTTTTCAGTCAATTTCCTTATGAAGATAAACCATAGTATCCACTGGATCACATTGAGACCCATTTCATTAGGAGTGACCTACTTTGAAGATAAACCACAGTATCCACTGGATCACAAGTTCAGCCAGAATTCAGGAGCGATGCCAAGCATCCTAGAAGAGATTTACTTTGAGATACATTTAAGGTAACCAGTGAGATCCAGATGGGTCCAAACATCAATCTTACCTAAAATGTGGCAATTTTAGGTTTGTTAGGCCTATAAATACATATTTTTTTTATTGGATGAGAAATTTTATTAAGATCAAATAATATACACGAAATATAAAATGAAACCCAGAGCATAAATGATTATTACAAAACAAGTTGTAAATAAGCTCCCAAATACTAATTACACTGTTGTAAAAAGGTTTAGTGCAAAACTTTTTAATAAAATAACCCAGGCCTATAAATACTTTAATGTTTTTCTCATGCCTAAAATGAAAAAAACCCCTAATTCGTTTGTTTTTTCACAACTCAAAGAAGGAGAAGCACCCCATTATGTCAAGCATTCCGGATGACATCTAACTTGAAATCATGCTAAGGCTACCTGTAAAATCCATCTTTATATGTAAATGTGTCTGTAAAACTTGGTGTCATATAATTTCTAGCCCTTCTTTTGTTAAGACGCGTCTTAGTTTTACTAGACAAAGTAACAACTATAATCTAATGCTTCGAATTAAAAGTAAGGATAGTTTTAGTTCCTTAAGGTACGATTCATTATCATCTGAAAGTGCTTTTGTTATTCATATGGATTTCCCCTACAAAACATCAGAACATGAGATTAAATTGTTCGGCTCATGTAATGGCTTGATATACGGCTGGAATTGTAGGTTGCGATTATATTTTTTGTGGAACCCATCCACAAAAGAATACAAGATATTACCCAAATGATAGATGCACCTTGGATCCTATGGTTTTGGTTATGATTCCAAGAACGAAGATTACAAGTTAGTAAATATTTTTGATTGTACACAGAGTTTTTCGATAGAGGTTTATTCTTTAAAAACAAACTCGTGGAAAACCCTTCAATCTATCCAATATGGTTCTCTATTTTCTGAAGTGCCTAGGGTATTCTTCAATGGAGCTCTTCATTGGTTAGTGGGTGATCAATCCTCCAAAATGATACTCTCAATGGATATCATAGGAGAGAGGTTCAAGGAACTGAAACTACCAATTACACTTCAAAATAATAACATTATAAATGTGGATGTGTTGGAAAAATTCCTTTGCGTACTTGTTCGTATTAAAAAGATGACATTTAAAGTATAGGTGATGCAACATTATGGAGTCTCAGAATCTTGGGCAAAACTATATACCATTAGATTTTCGAGTGTGGGGTGTAATTCTTGTTTCAATGTGAAGCTTATCGGGTCTGTGACGAAGGGATAGATTTTGTTTAATAACACATGTAGCATAATTTTGTATGACCTGAACTACAAAAATGCTTTGATAACAAAATTATGTAGTATAAAGGTGGAAACAACAGTGAATTATTTCAATAGCTTAGTTTCACTAAACTCTATTACCGTTGTGGGAAGAAGGAAAAAGAGAAAAATCACTGGAAACTTGACGGATAGTAAGACTAAGACGAGAAGTGCAGGTGACAATGCTATTCTATGAAACAAATACCACATATTGAATCTACTTTAGCATTGTCGTCTTCCAAATTGTTTATAGCTTGATGTTATTTGTGTAACCAAAGGGACTGAAACATGGGTTGACAAACTTAAGTACTAATTCTTTTTGTGTTTCTTTTTCTAGCTTTGCGATTATGTCTGACAATTTTTACATGTTTATGATTAAATTGATATAAATCTTTTGAAGTTGAAAGCGCTAAAAAAAGTTTGAGCTTGGGCAAAATACCTCTTTGCATAAGGGCATTTACCAAGTCATACAAGAATCTACATGTTGGAAAATTGGAAATCAATTTACATATTGTTGTGTTATTACCGACTCTCGGCACTCAAAAACTTATATCCAAGTACCACAATAAGTAATTATATTTATGGGGTTGGCAATGATTCATCAAACTATAATTATTAATGTAAAACAAGCAAGTGAAAGAATAAAAAGAGAAAGATGAGAAGAGAATGTGGGATCTCTTTCTCATTTTTCATTTCTTTTATCTATTATACTAACCAAACTTAACTTCTTTCCATTACAAAAGTGGCTATTTATAGTCGACTTAGGAGAGAGAGAGAATGGCACATAAGGTGAAATGTGTCCATCCATGATTAAGCCTATTTCTTAATGGAAAGGCTAGATAAACCTTATCAAGTGTTTAAGTCGGTTGGTCATCCACATTTTCTATAAGCCGACTTTACAATACTCCCCCTTGGATGACCACGGATAAAAATATTATCTCGTTAAAAATTTGCCAGAAAAATTCGATAGGACAAAAATGACGGCTTTAAAGTACTGATGATGGTAGTCACGATCTTTTTTTGTCGTTGAAACAGCATCAGGAAAAACATTTTGGAAAATCATGAGCTTAGAGTGAAGTTGGTCACTGCCATGAAATGATTCCTTTGTCAAAATTACGTCAGGAAAACCACTTAGGACAAAACCTTTGCGCCGCATCCCTGGAAACTCTATGGATATGCATCTCATTAGATGGTGATCACCGTTCTAAGATTGTTATCTCATTAAAAACCTCGTCAAGAAAACCCATTGGGATAAAAACCTGAACGTAGGAAAACATGAGTCCTCATAATAGTATTGAGTCCGCAGATGTTTCCTCGTTAAAACTTTTCCTGGCAAAACCCAGTGGAAAAAAAACCAAGACGAAGGAAAAAGAGAACAACACGTCGAACTTCGGATAGAAGTGGACTCGCATGCCTCATTAAAAAATTGACAAGGAAAACCCAGTGGGACAAAACCTTTACTAAGGAAAAAGAGTGCACAATGTAATGTACAATATGCCCATATCCATAGTCTTCCATGGCTTTACTCCCCCTGATGAGAAGCCTTTTTGGTTGATCATTATGCATGGTAGTACTGCTTAGATTTACGAACCACCCTTTAAAGTCTTCAGCATCTCCAGCTTCCTTTAGTTGAGAAAACCAGTCTTATTTTCTTCTGTGCAATTTCTTAATTATCATCTGGTTGTGCCAGCCTTTATATATTCTCCACTAGCTTTATCTGAACAATCATAATCGATCGGAGGATAAACGAGCATCCTATACAACTAGACTTTAGCTAGGAAAATATTTTAGCTGCTTTAAAAAACCTGCCAAAATCAAAACTTAAACAGTTTGATTAGCTTTTATCTGTGGGAGACATCCAGTGATCCTTTATGCAAAAGATCAAGCTTAATAGTGCCACAAAGATGAAGGAGTTTTCTTCGGACCAATATCTCGATATTGGTGTTGGGTAGAACCAGACTTACGTGTTTACTACATACCCAATATTAGGTACCTATAACATATCTTAGTTAATGTACCATTAATTTACACATCTTTTGTGTAATACAAACCACAGAGTGATACATCTTCTTTGTTGAGATGTAGATCGATCAATCTTAAAAGTAAGAGATCGGATGACTGAAACCAAGTCATCTTGTCCATTTAAAAATGTCTAAACTCTTAAGGTTGACGAAATTAATGGACTTCCATTTACAATGCTCAACCAACAGACCTTGTTTTACCGAGATTTTCATCTCGAACTCCTTCTTTAAGCATTTTTGTGCTTTGGAGAATTCTTCATAAGTTCCAATAAGGTATATGTTGTATACATCAAATATAGTAAATGCACAGTATATGAGCACATAAGATGGTTCACATATCCCTGGATAATAAGCATTCACTTAGACGATTGACCGTATTCGTCTTTATAGGGAAAATGCATATGACATGGTAATTCTACTGATAGGTGAAAACCTTGAGGAATTTGTCTGTGATTATCTGTATCATGTTTTTACACAGATTCACAATAATCACATCCATTAAATGCACGTTTAGTCCTTAAAAGACGCCAGACAAATACCAAAGAGTTAGTTGCATTCATAATAGGCAATATATTACAAAGAAATCCATCTCAAGTTCCTGTAAAAGACTTTGTGCTATTAGTTGATTTTATTTTATTTTTTTCACTATGCACATACACCGACCTATAGCCACTAGGGGTTACATTATCGGATATCAGAACTGCAAACACCCGTATGTGGCCAAGAGTATCTCACATTGTCGAGTGTTCTGGTTGCAGTACCAAAATATGCATTTTATGAGAAATTATTATTCTGCTTGAATCTCTCCTTTACGGTTTAACCAATCATTCCTTTGATGACATTCTTATAGAGAGTGGTTCAACACCAACGTCATCTATGACAGTATCAGTGGATACTTTGACGATATCATCAACAATCATTGGATTACTATCACAAATTTCTCTATTTCATGCATGCCTTAAGGAAATTCTCTCATTTTGAGGTTCCACGGACTTTGCAGATACATTCTCTTGTTAAGTGGACTATATTCAGATAAATTAGATCTTCCTTTGATAATGTTTTTTAGATCACTATCTTTCAATGATTGTGACTGGCTCTTCCTTTCAGGAGGTGAAAAATATTTTAAATCAACTAGTCATCCATGCTCAAGGTGTGTTTTAAATGACACACTAGCTACTATACTCACAGCTTCTCATGAAGTAACTTGATTTGTAATTCCTGAAGATATCAAATCTTCTTCATGTCTTTCATTACTGAAATCATCCAGATGAGATGCATCCTGGTTTATCTTTGTCCAAACCAGGATACTTCACGCCGTTTTTCAGGCGACAACCTTTCCTCCCACAAATAGTGGGAAGACTTTCTCATCAAATTTGCAAATCTTGTAGTAGAATAGTAATAGCAGTGGAATATAGTATGTCTCAAACAGAAAACATGACAATAGTTTCATAATAATAAGTTCAAAATGCACAAGAACATCAAACCATGAACGCCCAAAGCATCACTAGGATGATACAACATCAATGATTGACAAACAAGAGTTTATTTTAAAATCTATACGAGTATAGATACACGGTTACCGTCCAAGTGATATGTTGAGTCATGCATGACTACCATACCATACTCCCATGAAACTGGTTAGTGTCCGAGGAAACTCTTTGTCAAGGTTATCGCTATATAACAAGCGACCTTAATTCCCTCATTATGCTTTCTTATAAGAATCATCTTTCGAACTAAAAATTCATGGATGCTAGGACTGGGATCCTAAAAGAAAACACAAGTGAGAGAACAACTCAATATGGAATGAGATCCATATCTTCCAATCATATGAACTTTGTCGATAATTTCTTTGCAAAGGGGATATCTATCCACAACGATTTTAGTAACTACTCAGAAAATTATCCCACAACCAAGTTATTAATCAGTTAATAAACGATCTTACATCATTCTCCAGAGTATGAGGATACCATAATCCATTTGTACCAAGATTTCGACATGCGGATATTCCTTGCCATGAGATATCAACGCAATGTTTATGGATGTGCTCCTTGTAAGGAGAGATATCAACTCATCACTCAAATAGAATATGTACATTATCTGATTAGATTGGCATACCTTGTACAAGAGGTTTTTCTTCTATACATGTAAACATATTTTTATACAAAATAATCCTTGTGATTACATGGCAAGCCTTGCAAGGATTTTAATTTATGCCGAATCAAGCAAGCATACTCTTCAAAAATCTAGCAACAGAGTAATCTCCAACACCTCAGGCACTTCTCGGTGTGAGAATTTAGATGAGACACAATTAGAATTAACCAACATCGTCAACGATTCTCCCCCTGATCCTTAGGAGGGAATGTCTTATCAATAGAACATACATTTCGGCATTATTCTACCTATTAAGGGAGCAACTCGGTGCAGAAAAATAGTAATAACATGCATCCAAGGAGAGGTGATTAATCAGGTTTCCTCTCTCGTTTACTGTCCAGCTGAAATAAATTAAATAATTTACATTTCCATGTAAAATCAACAGTAAATTGTAAACGGATTTTGTGACTATAGGCACTATCTCAATATCATTATCAGTCCTGCCAAGATGACCGATAGAGATTTAAAACAATGAACAACACTCCAGGTGCATGTACTATGTCTTTTATGTCACAACGATAGCAGATCTTTTCCATGCTCAAAGACGGCTTGTTCAAACCAATCATTAAGCTACCGTCCCATATTTCTCTACTCCTGGTGGTACGGTGGTCATCTGGTTCTTAATCCCGAGAATTATTGTGGTTCCCATATATAAAAATCTGCCTACCACAATTGTATTTTCCTTCTTTGCCAAAGATATTAAATTTATTTGCATAGGTACTATTGCAAATTTAATTCACCAAATTCAATATTTTAAGTAACAGCTCAGGCGACGAGAAGACATGATATTAACTCTAATTATCATTTACAAAAATGAAACACTCATTATCGCTCGACGTTTGTATATCTACGAGGTGCAGTTAACATTTGCAGCACTCGGTGTTGATGACACAACATATACAAAGTGAAAATTAAGCACTAGCTCTTTAAAGATCGCCGATGCATATAATAGGCGCATATAATGCATGTCGTAATATTAGCAGGAACACATAAGGGCGCAATATATGGATCTCTCCTTATTGCTCACCACTATATTATATACGGTGCATATATCTTCTCTAAAATCAAGACGAAGTATTTTCCACAAATATCAATGGTGAAATGGTTCTAACATAATATCGATAAATCTCAAATTTCATCCATTGGGCTCGACGAAACATTAACTTATCAAAGTTGAAATATGAACACATTCTTTATTTCTTAGAACAAATTGTCTCAATATCAAGTGCAGCTTATTTCATGACCATTGATAGAGACTGGCTAACCGTGTTAGCCCAGTGTCCATTTTTCATCGCATTCCGACCTCAAGCAGAACAACATTAAATTCTGGAGATTACTATAGCAAAGGAATACTAAAAAACATTCTATCCCCAAGGATGCAATAATTCCTTGCTCTGTCGATATTAAATACCGTTAACACCAAAAATCATTGGTGTACCAACAAAGGAAAATTTTATTCTCTACACTATCCAAAAGGACGCGGAAAAACCTTCTGTTTTTTGGCGAAAGAGGAAAATAATAAAACGCTGCAAAACTCAAATATTTGGGTAAATTCGAAAAAATACCACAAATATGAGTTGTTGCCAATACGTATCTATTTTGGATATGTTTTCATATACCGTATATTTCAAGTGCTCCAAATAGAACATATCGTATTTATGGGGTGAAGAGAATTATCCTTTTTCCATATCGTCAGCCCAACGCCGATCACCACGGAGCAATTCGTGATGATAAAATGTTGTGTTATTACCGACTCTCGGCACTCAAAAACGTATATTCAAGTACCACAATAAGTAATTGTATTTATGGGGTTTGCAATGATTCATCAAACTATAATTATTAATGTAAAGCAAGCAAGTGAAAGAAGAACAAGAGAAAGGTGAGAAGAGAACGTGGGATCTCTTTCTCATTTTTCATTTCTTTTATCTATTATACTAACCAAACTTAACTTCTTTCCATTACAAAAGGGGGCTATTTAAAGTCGACTTAGGAGAGAGAGAATGCCACGTAGGGTGAAATGTGTCCATTCATGAATAAGCCTATTTCTTAATGGAAAGGCTAGATAAACCTTATCAAGTGTTTAAGTTGGTTGGTCATCCACATTTTCTAGAAGTCGACTGTACAATACATATGAATGAAAAAAAACTTAGGTTAAGTACCTTAGTGGATTTGGGAAATGGGTTTGCTGTTTGGGCCTTATATGATTTCAGTCTTGGTAGTTAGTTCACGTAAGTTTCACTTCAAACTAACAGACACCCAATTAATCCTTGCTTTCTTAGCCTATTTTGAACATGCTATTTAGTATTGTTGAAAAACCCTAGTTACTCATTCCCTCGTTCTTCCAGAATTCAGGAGCGATTCCAAGCATCCCAGAAGAGATTTACTTTGAGATACTATTAAGGTAACCGGTGAGATCCAGACGGGGTCCAGACATCAATCTTACCTAAAATGTGGCAATTTTAGGGTTGTAAGTCCTATAAATACTCTAATGTTCTTCTCATGCCTAAAACGAAAATTCCTAATTCTTCTGTTTTTTCACAACTCGGAGAAGGAGAATCACCCCATTATGTCAATCATTCCGGATGACATCTACCTTGAAATCCTGCTAAGGTTACCTGTGAAATCCATCTTTATATGTAATTGTGTCTGCAAAACTTGGTTTTATATAATTTCTAGCCATGCTTTTGTTAAGACGCATCTTAGTTTTACTAGAAAAACTAACAAATATAATATAATTCTTCAAAGTAAAAATAAGGATAGTTTTAGTTCATTAAGGTACGATTCATTATCATCTGAAAGTGATTTTGTTATTCAGATGGATTTCCCCTACAAAACATCAAAACATGTGATTAAATTGTTCGGCTCATGTAATGGATTTATATACGGTTGGAATTGAAGGTTGTGATTATATTTTTTGCGGAACCCATCCACAAAATAATACAAGTGATTACCCAAATTAGAGATGCACCTTGGATCCCATGGTTTTGGTTATGATTCCAAGAACGACGGTTACAATTTGGTAAATATTTTTGATTCTACACGGAGTTTTTCGATAGTGGTTTATTTGTTAAAATAAAACTCGTGGAAAACCCTTCAATCCATCCGATATGGTTCTATGTTTTATAAGGTGCCTAGGGTATTCTTCAATGGAGCTCTTCATTGGTTAGTGGGTGATCAATCCTCTAAAATGATACTCTCAATAGATATCAACGGAGAGATATTCAAGGAACTGAAACTACCAATTACACTTCAAAAGACTAGCATAAAAAATATGGGAGTATTGGAATATTTCCTTTGTGTACTTGTTCGTATTAAAAAGATGACATTTGAAGTATGGGTAATGCAAGATTATGGAGTCTCAGAATCTTGGGAAAATCTCTATACCATTAGATTTTCGAGTGTGGTATGTAATTCATGTTTCAATGTGAAGCTTATCGAGTCTTTGACGAAGGGCGAGATTTTGGTTAAGAACACATGTAGCATAATTTTGTATGACCTAAACTATAAAACTGCTTTGATAACAAAATTATGTAGTTTAAAGGTGGAAACAATAGTGAATTATTTCGATAGCTTAGTTTCACTAAACTCTATTACCTATGTGGGAAGTAGAAAAAAGAGAAAAATCAATGGAAACTTGACGGAGAGTAAGACTAAGAAGAGAACTGCAGGTGAATACGCTATTCTATGAAACAAATACCACATATTGAATCTACTTCAACATTATCGTCTTCCAAATATTTTGTATCTTGATGTTATTTGTGCAACCAAAGGGACTGAAGCATGGGTTGACAAATTGAAGTACAAATTTCTGTGTTTATTTCTCTAGCTTTGCGATTATGTCTGACAATGTTTTTATTTTTTTATTTTTTTTAAGCATGTCCGACAATGTTTACATGTTTCTGATAAAATTGATGTAACTCTTTTAAAGCTGAAAGCGCTAAAAAAAACTTGAGCTTGAGAAAAAAACCTCTCTGCATAATGGGATTTACCAAGTCATACATGTTGGGAAATTTGGCACCTCGAGCATAGCGGAATATAGGATCACAAATGGCAATTTGAGATTGGAACCAAATATGGGAGAAATAATAAGAGAGACAGAAGATAAACAAGAACACATAACCACAACACAAGATATACGTGGTTCACCTTTACAGGCTACGTCCACGGTCAACACTACCAGAAAAACTTCCACTAAATCAAAGATCATAACATGCTCTTTACGCATCCCAAGATAAGACCCAAGAGTTAACAAGACATACCCGAGAACAATATCGAAGAAACCATAGAAACCAACTCTCTAACCATTCCTCGTACCAGCCTCATGTCTTCTATTCTACACCGTCTTCCTAGCTGATACTAACAGAGGAGAAACATGGAAACACTAGAAACTTATTTTAGGGAAAAGTCCCAAACCCTAAACACTAGAACACAAAAATCCCCTCTCCACAAGGTTTTCTCTCACACGAATATTGACCTTCATGGTAGCACACGATCCTTCCTAAAAAAGAGACCAAAAACCTAAGCACAAGGTTTTATCACTCTTTTAGGTTGGATTTCTATAAACCTATAATTCTAATCGTATATATAGAGAAATTAACTTGTCCCTTAAGAATCCCTAACTTTCGGAACAAGTTTTCCTAACTTGGCTCTTAAGTTAATTCCTAAGCTTTAGGAACAAGCTTTGCACAAGACAAAGTTTGACCAAAAGTCAACTTTACACCACCGACTAACAATTCTCCACCTAGGATCATACTTTCAAGAATGATACGATCGCATGAAATTTCCTTTATCTTCCACCAGAGTTATTCATCATATATATATATACCCGTAGAATTACTTTTGAAGCTCTCAAACCCGAACTTCCATCTTCATAGAACCATATCTTCGATCAAAACACCATGACGTTGATAAAAGTCTTCAAACCACCTTATTCTTGAAGAATACTCGTGAAACTGGCCATGCTTCACAAACATCATAAAAATCTCCTACTACTATCAATAAATCCTTGCATAGATTCCACTATTGATCACCAAGAGAACCATCTAGAAGAATCACCATTAGCTCCACCTAACCAGTAAGCTAATAAAATATTTAACTCTAACTCATAAATAAATAATTAGCTTCAATATCATACTCCAGCACATGTCATGATTAGTGTGTATCTGAAATAAACCATCAGATATTTACACTGTGATTAATAGGCTTAGTCCTTTAAGCGATTCCCATAGCCATCACCACTCTGACATACATTTTACCACCATCACACCCAACATACTCGCTTAGAATATATACCGTGTGAATGCCCATATTACCATGGTCCATGCATCCAAGATCGGGAACGTTCTTGAAATTATGTGCAAGCCATCAATAATTCTTTATCATGAACTCAAGAACATAAATATATAACATCTTTGCATACCTTCGAAGCATTGCTGAACTTGCTTATACATGATACCTCACAACCCCATCCTTTCTTCAAACTTTATAACCCATTCTTTATAATGTATGATTACTAACACTCTTCAAGAAGTAAATATGTATTCCACCTCATTCAGTCTTATTTAGCATCCCATACTACATCATTAAACCAAATAAATAACATGCACCTCTACCAAGTTGAACCTCCGACTTGTAAATCACATCACAAATCCTTCTTTGTGTAAACACTGGTTGAAACATTAACCTCAAAACATATTTCTCCACCCGAACAATAAACCATCGTTCAATTCCAGATTCAATCACACCATCCCATCCTTGGCTCTAATACCAATTGTTGGGGAAATTGGCACCCCGAGCGCAGCGGAAAAATAGGATTACAAAGGGAGATTGGTGATTTGAGCAAAACATGGGAAAACATAACAATAAATAGACAGGAGATAAAGAAGCACACATCCACAACACAAGATATTACTACGTCCATATCCAACACCACCAGAAAAACTCCCATTAAATAAAAGACCATTACATGATGTTCCCGCAACCCAAGACAAGACCCGAGAGTTAACAAGACATATCCGAGAACACCATCGAAGAAACCATATAAACTAACTCTCTAACCATTGCTTGAACCAACCTCATGTCTTCTCTTCTACACCGTCTTCATAGTTGCTACTAACAGAGGAGAAACATGGAAACACTAAAAACTTAGTTTAGGGAAAATCCCCAAACCCTAATTAAACACTAGAACACCAAAATACTTTCTCTCACACTAATATTGACCTTAAAGGTAGCACACGATCCTTCCTAACAAAGATACAAAAAACCTAAGCACAAGGTTTTATCACTCTTCTAGGTTGGATTTCTACAAACCTACAATCACTAAACCAAATTCAGTAATTTGTAAAACTAAATTGTGAGTGTGATAATGTTTGTTAAAAAATATTGTGTGACGTTGATGAAAAGTGTAACAATATATCCCAATTTTATTTGATTTTATGTTTGATTAATTATGTGACACTAGTGAGTGTAACAATCCAAATATTAATAATAAAAATAATTTATTTTATTAATATGAGTAATTATTTTATATATAGAAAAAATCTCCCCCCCCCCCCCCCCCCCCCCATCCACCCACCCAACCAAAGATTAATTATGTCACACTAATTGTGCACACCGAAGATTATAAAACCAAGTCATAAATTCTCTATCTCTTCTTTGTCTTCAATTCTTCTTAGGTCTTCAATAAACACCTGCACATAACTACTTGAATCTCTTGTGATCAAACAAAAGTCAAAAGATCCATGTCAAAACCTTGAACTACTTTGAGTGAATCTTATATCAGAAGAGAATATTCTCAAGCATAAACAAACTAGGTGCAATCAAAGTTCAACTACCGTTATTCAATCAAATCAATATGAAAACTAAATATAAACCGCAATATCTAGTTTCCCACTAACGGGTCGCGCTACGGTTTCTCAATCCCAAAGAAGACTTTAAATTGAGAAGACGTAAGAGATTTCACCTAATTAGATTACTCTCCTCTCTGATAGGAGGCTTCACCAGTAACAAAGACAAAAGAGGAAGTCTATTGTTACAAAGGATTATTTTTACTAGAAATGCAAACTCAAAGTATTTATAGACAAAGAAGTTTGAACACCAAGGAATTTCCAAAACTAAAAATATTCTCAAGATATATTTCATTACTACTCCAAATTTGGTTTTCATAATTCTTGTGAATGCACTGTCCAAAATTACGATCGAAATCTCCTTAGAAAATCTTTAACTAGTAAATGCACATTACTAATTCTTATTTTCCATATATAATTAAAAACCCTAAATTAAAAAGATTATTAACTTATTTAAATTCGATCTTGGGATTTACTTCTTAATTAGTTGTCAAGGAATATATTTGAAAAATAAAAGAATACGCATTAATGCACGTATTCAGAGTGTGTCGACATCTTACTCTTGCAAGTCATTTTTCATACTTACTCACTTGAAACCGATTTACCACAATAACCAAACAAGTTTAGAATTGGTTCGTCTGACTTTCCAGAACTACGTGATTGATCAAGTAACACTCAATCACAAACCAATGGTGTAACGGTTTTACAAAACAAGTTTCGGTTCTACCTCCATGTGAGTACTATGCATAGTCACACTAGATTACCAAAATTCGACTGACTAGGTACTATGATCGGTTCCCCATATATATTTGGTATATAACTTGTATGCATTGCCCATGTTCATTGGATCGGTTCCCCTTTCCCAAAAACGTGTTGCACATGTTCATAGGATCGGTTCCCCTTTCTTCTATAAACCTTGATGCACCTCATAAAAGGATAGGTTCCCCTTGTGATGTACTGCACCTCTGACTAGGACTGTTTCCCCTTCTCCCAATATTTGCCAGACATTCACAAACACGATCATACCCCAGGTGATTACTTAAGATCGGTTTCACTAACAAAAGTCATACAAATACATAAGTCATGCCTCATGCTAATAGTTTTACCAAGAACACAAACAAGTCATGAGCGGTTATACTAATCAAACATATTGGTCGTTCATAAGATATGCAATGAAGAACAACCCTAATAATGCCTGGCAATTTCCTTTTGGTTCATTAAAATATGACAACCAAAATTGACATACCAACGCTTGGTGGGTTCAACCGAGCTATGCTCTAACAATCTACCCCTTTGTCAATTTTAGTGACAAAACTCTTACAATCATATGGATAAAAAAATTACAAGAATTCATTACACATACGCTTGATTCTCGAATCCAACAACACAAAACCTTCATTCATTCAATCCTTAAAATGACGATGTGGACATTATAATAACAAAGATCATACTCCCCCTAAAGGTGAGATAGGTATATTTTCAATCCGCATCTTTTTTATACCAATCATACGATATGTTACTTCCCCTTAGTCTGTGCTTTTCCTCATTCGTTAGATAAATATTTAAATCACCATTGTCCAATTCCCTAGTGACACCAACCAACATAAAATTGATACCAACATCATATGTTTACTCCATATATTTATCCCCCTTTTTGTCACAAAAATAACAAAGAAACTAAAAAATAAAGGACAACGCGAAAAGAATCTTACAAATCTCAAAGTAGACTTGTAACCTGTTGAGTCAAGCACGAGGGTTCCACGTACCATTTTTGATAACCAATATCGAAACCGAAACTACAAAGTAATTATGTTTTGATATGTTATCATGGAAATAATTGGCCGAAGAAATTTTCCCAACTAGTTTTGCAAACCAAAAATCAACTAAGCAACTTAGTTCCTTTTCTAAAACGATTGTATGAATACAACCGCTTTATTCGATAAGATCAAAACAAAGATAAACTCCATTTTTCTCATCGGGTTCTAATTATCCATATAATTTAGACCATTAGATTTTAAACAAGCCAAATACTAGGTTAGTTAACTAGCATTTCCTTGTTTAGGATTTCGACTAGACTTGAATAACTGAAACCTCCACTTTGATAAGTCTAACTAAGATCAGAATTAACTTAGTTTATCTTATCCGTAATCTAATTGGACTAAACAATTCATCCCGTCAACATATTCATTCGTTAAGCCATAAATAATTCATACAAACCAAAATCAACTTGCATAATTATTCACCTTAACCAGAAGCAATTGAAACAACATATATCATTAAAGTTCCACTATTGCACCCAAATTTTGTAATCCTAAACAATTGATACCATACAATAAAGCAAAATAACAATTGTTTTACTTAATTGGAAGCAATTGAAAAAACATAAACATTAAAGCACCGCAATTGTACCAAGCTTTTGTTAGCCTAAACGATTGATATCACACAACAAAGCAAGATAACAAAAGTCTTACTTAACCGGAACCAATTGAATCACACAAACATCCACACACCATAATGGAATAAATATATCAATTGTACCGACAATTTCATTTAAGAAAAAGAAATATATATATATAAAATAAAAATAGGCTTTTCTTAAAACAGGAAAACAATTAACTAACAAGATTGTTACCTCAATTTCGCATCCAACTTTTCCAATATGATCGCATCTTCTTCTTCCAGGGAGAATTGATATCGAAAAACCATTATGTTGTCATCCTTATGCAAAAACAAAAGGATAACAACAACCAACCTTTACCAGAGAAAGGTTCAAAATTGGTTTTAACAATTGCAAGCAAAAGTTGAAAAACCGTCGAAACACATATGATTTTATGCTAAACCAAAACCGATTCAACATATTTTAACTTTTTCACATGTTATTTCTACAGGAATCCATGATGATCCTTTGATAAATCCTACCAACATGGGCTAGAACTTAATCCTGCTAAATAAAAAAGTCACCCAAACCATAAGGGTTCACAATATGTTATGAGATCGAATATCAAGGTAATAAAACCGAAATCAAACATCACAAAAACATACATAACAAATAAATAAAGCATTAAAGTACCGGCTATGAGTTTGGTTCACCAAAATCAAGTGACTCTTAAATGATTTTGGTTCACTAATACTTTCAAGATAACCTATACGAAGTTGACTCTAGTACATTTAAATCAAGTAACTCTTAAATGAGTTTGGTTCAGCCGGTGTCACTGTAGTCTAGTGGTAAACTCATTGGGTGATGATACCAGTGATCTGAGTTCGAAACTCGCTAGCATCAAATTTCTTTACCAAAAAAAAAAAAAAAAAAAAAGAGTTTGGTTCACTAAAATATGACAACCAAACTTGACATACCAACGCTTGGTGAGTTCAACCGAGCTATGCTCTAACAAAATGGACTTCTCAAGTTTTTAGTTAAATGTCCTTGTAATATATCGTTTTGGTGAACTGATCGTTCATTGATGCATCTGCTTGATGACCATGAACTCATCATATTTGGATGCTTTTCTGTTTCTTTGGCAGATATGTGGCATGGATGGACAAGAAAAATTGCAAAGTTTATGCGTAGACTTTTACTATGGTACAGACTGTTATGTTCTTATATACGATGTTAATGTTGCAAATTCATTTGAAATTTTGAATAACTGGAGGGCATATATTCTTAAACAGGTAACTCTCGAATTCTTAGAGGTGTAATTGGATTGAATACATAACTATTATTATGCTACAAACACCTTTGTCATTGGAAAATGCATTTTTACACTATAGAACATTATACAAAATTTTCATCCAGTTCTATGGTAAATCTTTTGGACTCATCAACCTCTAACTATAAAGTTAATACTGCCTCAGCAGTTTATTTCCTCCATCTATTTTGCATTATAAAAGATGTTCAGTTGACATGAAAATATTACTTTTACATCCTATTCCATCAGACCCAGACAACTCTCCCTTTCTTGATTTGGGTAACATGGTTCATGTGGACGGTGGAAATATTAGAGTGGTAACTGAATTAGTGCCTGAGTTTGTATTCTTGGTGTTTTCTATTTTTTATTTCATCTCCATCAACAGTGTATGACTTCCTTGGACTGAATCAGGTGTCATAGACAAAGGCACAAGCATGGTGTGCATTCATAGGAAACATTCTCTTGAGAATTCAGCTAAATAAGGCCTTAACGCAGAAGAATCATTTCAAGTCATAGCAAAGAATGCCCTGAAGAGTGAGGAAGAAGAAGAGATGTAAGTGAATATTAAGCAACAATTTAGTTGAATTTTCTTTTTCTATTGTCTTCATTCAGTTTAAATTAAAGCTCATTGCTTAGTCACCAAACTAAGAGAATTTTGTAATAGAGATCTCAAACACATTTTTAAACTATATTGCTTTAATTGATTGATAAATGTACGGTATCATGCAACCAAAAATTCTGAAAGAATGGTCATAATTACTTTGCTTGTTAGGTCAGACTAACACTACGGGAAAAACATACATTGGCAACCCCCACAAGTGTCGGCGTTGATCTACAACGACACTTATCGATGGATTGCGGAGGGGGGTTGCGGAAGGTCCGCGATTTACTGCAACTTCCAGCTAAGGGTCGTAAACCTAGTTGTGGTTCAAATTTGGACTACCTTGTGGTTCAGTTGTGATTCTCTCTCAATTTTATTTTGGAAGCCTAAAACAACTTCTACAAGAGTTGTCGATCCATGTTTCACTATACCTACAGTAGTTGTATGACATCCATTCACAACAACTTATATGTATAGTAGAAAACCTTATCACAACACACCATTTAGGTTGTCAAACTCTAACATAATTTTCTAGAGTTTCTTTCACAACTTTTACTATGATTGTGATTAGTCCTATCACTACTCTTGTTTGGGTGGTTGAAAAATCTTATACAACTTTTATTTATATTATTATACTTTATTTCAAAACCTTTATCTAGTGTAGTCATAATATCTAACAACAACTTCAGTTTTCGGTAGATGAATGTGTAACTACAACTTTTGTTTGAAGTTGTGTGCATAAAATTATTTTGAAAAAAAATATATAGCTGAAACCAAATTGTCAAAAGTGTTTTACATTCAAATTAACCTGTCTGTTTACCACATTTACATTCATTCAAGTTAACCTTCCAGTGTTAAAGATACACATTGAAAAAATGGCGGTGATATAGATGTTTGTTACCAAAAGTTAAGTTTCCTAAAGACACTCCAAAGTAACAGTCAAGTCAGAAATTTTGAACTACACACAGCACATGATCAATAATATTAAAACATAATTGGTGGCGTTACATCTTTCTCTGACATGCCTTCTTGTCGGAGCAGCTACAACATTCTTCTCTGGTAAGATCCCAAAATTTTTAGCAGGTTTTAGAGTGTCAATTATCAGTGTCTGTTTCTTTGCTGGTCCTCTCTTTCTTGGTGCTGCTGGTGCCGCCTTCTTCTTTCCACCTTTTAGAGCTGCAGGTGGCTCAAACTCATCATGGGTAGGAAGTAGCGGAGCTCCTCAATGAACTGTTATCTTGCTCAGGGCCGTCTCTGACTTTTAGGCGACCCTGTGCGAAAGAACTCCGAACGCCTTTCATGTGAAAAAACTAAAAATTCACAACTTTATTACACAGTGTCATGGTCAAAACGGCAGCATAAAACATTTGAAAGAAAATGTATTTAGATATATGGTAAAGAACATTGAGAAGCTGGGACATTTCAATATAAATGAACAAAAATATATTTTGGTGCACATTTTGCTAACTAGGGAGTAAGCTATGTACACCAACATATTGAAACAAATCCACCAGCCAATTAGCCTTCACTTTAGAGCCTGTTAAGTTACTTTTCTCGCTCTAGTGGTACCTGCATTCAAACAAGAAAAATGCTAATTAGACAAGAAAACTCAAAAAATCAAACAAAAATGCTCCAATATGTTTCATAAATATGCTAAAGTTCATCTTAACGACGAATTAGCATTAACTACATGAACAACATCCATCTCATGCTGATCAAGTCGATAATAAATATATAAAGACATGGTAGTATTTGGGGACTTCCTAACTTGAAAGGTGCTACTGTTCTTCCAAGAAAATAACCAGAGAAAGGAAAGAAAATACAGAGCAATGTAAGCAAAAGTACAAACGTCCACAATTAACGTTAATTAGTTCATCAGTTAGATGAACTATTGATACGTTCACAAGAGTAATAATACTTGTAATTAGTTTTATTAATTTAGCCTGTGTTTTTTTTTTGAAATTTTTGGTTACCCAAAAATATTGGGCAAGTCCAATTTAGCTTAAAAAAATTCACCTTGTGCAGCAGCACGACTTGACGGGCCTCAAAATCGGGCCTGATCTTGCGCACCACCATACATCATCGCCCTTTGTTGCTCATAGAGCTGATTCATGTGCTGACCTCTCTGTTGCATCAAAGGAGGATTATTCACAGAACTAAAATTTCCACCTCCATAACTGTGCATCATCTAAGGAGGGACCATTCCCCCCATCATTTTACCTCCTCCATGCATTGTTTGAGGAATCATTCCCCCCATCATCTGACCTCCAACATACATTGTCTGAGGAGGAACCATTCCCCCCATCATTTGACCTCCGTGCATTTTCTGCTGATTAGGCATACCCATATTGCTCTGGATAGGATGGTTTTGTAGCTGACCACTTGCTATTGGTTGAACGTACATACGCACAACTTGTTTGTTCCCCATTGGCTATCCGCATAGGCCGTTTAGTGATGGTTGGGTGTGCGTGACCACTACCTGAGTCATCTGCATTGGTGGTTGATGGGGATTTGTGACTATATTGTTTGATTCCTTAACCTCCCAGGGTGGTGGTGGGAAGGTATCGCTGCTGCTTTTAGGACCTACAACAGTGAAAGATCAATAGTCATTGACGGACCCGAAAAAACAAGAAAGAAAATTGTTCAATATTACACTGGAAAATATGAATTAACAGAGAACAATGTAGATACATACTGTAAGGAAACTGGGGCTGCTGTTGATTTAATCCCTGAGTAACTTGGCCATTCCACGAAGGATTAGGTTGTTGGATGAACGGTGATTCATATGAAGGTGGGGCACTGCCATTTGTATAAAATGTTTGTTGTTGTTGAGGCTGAAATTGAGATGTTTGAGGGTAAGTTTGTCCATCTCTATAAGTTGGCTGAGAAACTGAGTTTATGTTACTCTGTGAAAACATATTGGTAAGAGAAAGGATGTTGTTCTGCTGAGATGATACAGGTGTGGTGGGATGTGGTGCATCAAGAGGAACAAGATCTAGTAAATTGTCATAATCTTCACCGCTGAGGAGGTCCATTTTTGGATCAACCTTTACTGAAGGGGGAGTGACCGAACTATTAGATGGAGGTACAGGTACCAGCAACGGAACAGGATGGCTTGTACTTGCACCTGAACTGACCCTGCATTGGAAAAACAAATTATACTTGGTCCCTACTGCAGCAAAGGGAAGATTTAATTTGAATCTATGTCGCAAGCTTTTAGTTTACTAACGCATATAACAAACGTAAACAACAATGTGGTTTGTTCCAGAAATAAGTTACAACCATTCCTATAGTTATAAAAAAATGCACAGATGCTAGAGAAAACAAAGAAGAATGAGAAAATCTCTTTACCTCCCATCAGGATGTGGTATCATCTTTAGTCCCAACAACATCATCGATATCCACTAATGACTGAAGAGTTTTTGGTTTCTCTATGGTAACATAGGTTCTTGATTTCTCAAGGCCAGCAGAACCTGATGCGATTGATTCTTGTTTGGGAAGTACATGCTGTGAATCATCATTCAGTGCTAGACCTTGACAGAGAAGCTCTTCATCCCTGATAAAAAGTTCATCATTGCATAACTGTACAATTCAAAGAGAAGATAAGATCCCCAAATCCTTGTAAACAAGCACAAGGGTCTAACAATACAAAATTTGAAAATTTGAAACTAAATAAATCATGCACTTATCTTCTCCACTAATAATCGGAAAATAAAATAAAAATGAGAATTTAGATCATCGCAGAGGGTAAGCCTTGAACCGTCCATATAGCAGGCACCATTTGGAAGTTGGAAAATTAACAAGACAAGCTTTGAAATGTCTGGTTAAACTCTTTGGATGGTTCTAGTTTAATCATAGTTATAACCCAGCAAATCAATAAAAATTAAAGTGAAAGAAATAACACACGCAACATCTTAGCAACCCATGGTCACCGAAAAAACCATCTAAACTAGGTTATAATTTACTTGTTTTTACACAAATCAAATTATAGAAATCAAATTACTATCATCTTATTATGCTTCTCTGGACTCAACCATGAAAAACCCATGTTCCTATTTATCTTAATTCACGTTTTATCAAACAAATTCAGACTTTATGACTCATAAATTGAAAACCCTTGATACACACTATAAACTCAACATCAAGAAATCCAAAAAAAAAATGAGAAAAAATCCCGCAAACCCTGAAATCTTTCACACTAAAAACGTACATATGCGAATAAAGAAGCAAACAATCAAAACCACCACTAAAATTTTCAAAATCCCTAAAGCCAATAACAACCAATCTAAAGGAAATCAGTAGCAACCCTAAAACAGGAATAAACAGAAATGAACCAAGCAAGAACGACAATATCCCTACAATCGGTTTTGTTACCAGATACCAAAAGCACCAATATCAAAGTGTACAGTCCAAATCCCCCATTAAGATTTAAATCCGAAATTGCAAATGAACAGAAAATTTTCCTAAAAAACATCAAAAATTTTACCAACATAAACACGAACTAAAACCCACAGAAAAGATTCAAAAACCAAAGATTAGATAAAACGTTACCACCATGAACAATACAAGATCTCTATAGTCATCAATCTTACCAAAATCCCTTAAAAATAAAGTTTCGGAACTCTTAAACTATTGAGAAAAATATATAGAAAGAATACAAGAACCCTATGCAAAAGAAACAACTGTAAAAATGGAAATATATGAGAAGAAAGAGAAAGGAAAATCAACCTTCAACTCAAGAATCACTGTCACAGTTGAAGGATTAAATGAAATATAAGACCCAATTGAACAGATCGAGCTCACAATGATTAGACCCAATTGAACAGATCGATCTCCAACTGATTAGACCATTTTCTTCTTTTTCGGAAGAATTTGCAGCTTAGGGTTTTGATTTTCATCGCAGATGGAGAGAAGAACCAACCGATAAAAAGATGAAATATAAGACCTAATTGAATAGATCGATCTCCCACTGATTAGATCCAACTGATTAGATCATTTTTTTCTTGTTCAAAAGAATTTGCAGCTTAGGGTTTTGATTTTCATCGCAGATGAAGAAAAAACCAACCGAGAAAAAGAAAGAGAAAAGGGAAAGTGAGGGGAGAAAAAATCTTTATGTTTTTGTATAAAAATAAATTGAACGTTAAAGATTTAGTTAGGGAATGTCACACACACAATGCTTCAAAAAAAAGGGAATGTCACACGGATTAGAGATATCTTTGGACGGTATAAATTTGACTAGGAATTGTCATACGGATCAAGGAAAATATGCTTTTTTGTGTTTTCTTTGTGCTTTCTCTATGTGCTTCCGGGTTGAATTTCGACTAGTCACGTAGATCGTGAAGTAATTTTGACTAGTTATACAGGTCATGAAGTAGCTTTAGTTCACACTAGAAGATTCGGGTTAGCCGGATACACCATTGAAATCGATAAATATGAAGCTCTTTGTGTGTTTTTTTGTGTGGTTTTTTTTGTGCTTTCTCTTTGTGTTTTTGTGCTTTATTTTTTTGCTTTCGTTTTGAATTTCAACTAGGGTTAACATGATACATCATCGAAATCGATAAATATGAAGCTCAATGTCAATTCGAACTTCAAATATGGTATAACGACAAACAAACTATGAATCATGAAACTCCGGGAGGGTTCTGACTTAAAACTTGGCATGGTACATCATCAAAATCGATAAATATGAAGCTCAGAGTTAATTCAAACTTCAAATATGGTATAACAACATAGAAACTATCAATCATGAAGCTCCGGGAGAGTTCTGACTTCAAACGTAGCATGATATATCATCAATATCGATAAATATGAAGCTCATGGTCGATTCGAACTTCAAATATGGTATAATGACATAGAAACTATGAACCAAGAAGCGTCAGGAGGGTTATGACTTCAAACTTAGCATGATACGACATCGAAATCGATAAATATAAAGCTCGGTGTCGATTTGAACTTCAATTATGGTATAACGACATAGAAACTATGAACCAAAAAGATCCTGGAGGGTTATGACTTCAACTTGCTCCGAGCTCTAAACCTTGCCGCGAATGCACTTCTATAAGTCAGAAACTTCATAAGAACGATGAATCCACCCATTTTTAGGTAAGATTCCATCGTATTATTCCCTAAAGCCTTAAACACACCCTTTTTCATCAACTTAGATACTGAACCTGGCTCCGAACTCGAAAACTGGCCGCGAGTAGTATATTGTAAGTTGGAAACTTCGTATAGAAAACTTGGTTAGAACGATGAATCTATCCTTTTACAAGTAAGATTCCATTGGAATATTCTCCGAAACCTTAAACACACACGAATTCGTCAACTTCTTATTGAAAAAACCTTGGATCTCCGAGGTCGAAACCTGGCGAGGAGTGGACTACTGTAACTCAGAAACTTCGTTAGAACGATGAATCTATCCTTTTACAAGTAAGATTCCATTGGAATATTCTCCGAAACCTTAAACACACACGAATTCATCAACTTCGAGAAAGAAACTAGCTCCGAGGTCGAAACCTGGCGAGGAGTGGACTAGTGTAAGTCAGAAACTTCGTTAGAACGATGAATCTATCCTTTTACAAGTAAGATTCCATTGGAATATTCTCCGAAACCTTAAACACACACAACTTCATCAACTTCGAGAAAGAAACTAGCTCCGAGGTCGAAACCTGGCGAGGAGTGGACTAGTGTAAGTCAGAAACTTCGTTAGAACGATGAATCTATCCTTTTACAAGTAAGATTCCATTGGAATATTCTCCGAAACCTTAAACACACACGAATTCGTCAACTTCGAGAAAGAAACTGCTCCGAGGTCGAAACCTGGCGAGGAGTGGACTAGTGTAAGTCCGAAACTTCGTTAGAACGATGAATCTATCCTTTTACAAGTAAGATTCCATTGGAATATTCTCCGAAACCTTAAACACACACGAATTCGTCAACTTCGAGAAAGAAACTAGCTCCGAGGTCGAAACCTGGCGAGGAGTGGACTATCCTTTTACAAGTAAGATTCCATTGGAATATTCTTAAACACACACGTTAACTTCGAAAAGAAACGATGAATCTATCCTTTTCCTTTTACAAGTAAGATTCCATTGGAATATTCTCCGAAACCTTAAACACACACGAATTCGTCAACTTCGAGAAAGAAACTGCTCCGAGGTCGAAACCGATGAATCTATCCTTTTACAAGAGGAGTGGACTAGTGTAAGTCAGAAACTTCGTTAGAACGATGAATCTATCCTTTTACAAGTAAGATTCCATTGGAATATTCTCCGAAACCTTAAACACACACGAATTCGTCAACTTCGAGAAAAAAACTGGCTCCGAGGTCGAAACCTGGCGAGGAGTGGACTAGTGTAAGTCAGAAACTTCGTTAGAACGATGAATCTATCCTTTTACAAGTAAGATTCCATTGGAATATTCTCCGAAACCTTAAACACACACGAAATCGTCAACTTCGAGAAAAAAAACTAGCTCCGAGGTCGAAACCTGGCGAGGAGTGGACTAGTGTAAGTCAGAAACTTCGTTAGAACGATGAATCTATCCTTTTACAAGTAAGATTCCATTGGAATATTCTCCAAAACCTTAAACACACACGAATTCGTCAACTTCGAGAAAGAAACTGGCTCCGAGGTCGAAACCTGGCGAGGAGTGGACTAGTGTAAGTCAGAAACTTCGTTAGAACGATGAATCTATCCTTTTACAAGTAAGATTCCATTGGAATATTCTCTGAAATCTTAAACACACACGAATTCGTCAACTTCGAGAAAGAAACTAAACCGAGGTCTCCGAGGGACTAAAACTTTCGGAACGAGGAGTGGACTAGTGTAAGTCAGAAACTTCGTTAGAACGATGAATCTATCCTTTTACAAGTAAGATTCCATTGGAATATTCTACGAAACCTTAAACACACAAGAATTCGTCAACTTCGAGAAAGAAACTGGCTCCGAGGTCGAAACCTTTTCCTTTTACAAGCGAGAGAGTGGACTAGTGTAAGTCAAAAACTTCGTTAGAACGATGAATCTATCCTTTTACAAGTAAGATTCCATTGGAATATTCTCCGAAACCTTAAACACACACGAATTCGTCAACTTCGAAAAATAAACTGCCTCCGAGGTCGAAACCTGGCGAGGAGTGGACTAGTGTAAGTCAGAAACTTCGTTAGAACGATGAATCTATCCTTTTACAAGTAAGATTCCATTGGAATATTCTTTGAAATCTTAAACACACACGAATTCGTCAACTTCGAAACCTTAAACACACACGAATTCGTCAACTTTTTACAAGAAAGAAATTCTCAAAACTGCTCCACAGGTCAACTTTAGAAACTTGGCGAGAGAGGAGTGGACTAGTGTAAGTCAGAAACTTCGTTAGAACGATGAATCTATCCTTTTACAAGTAAGATTCCATTGGAATATTCTCCGAAAAATGAAACACACACGAATTCGTCAACTTCGAGAAAGAAACTAGGTCTGAGGTCGAAACCTGGACAGGAATTGACTACTGTAAGTCAGAAACTTCGTTAGAACGATGAATCTATCCTTTTACAAGTAAGATTCCATTGGAATATTCTCCGAAACCAAAAACACACACGAATTCGTCAACTTCGAGAAAGAAACCTTTTACAAGCTCCGAGGTCGAAACCACACGGCGAGGAGTGGACTAGTGTAACTCAGAAACTTCGTTAGAACGATGAATCTATCCTTTTACAAGTAAGATTCCATTGGAATATTCTCCGAAACCTTAAACACACACGAATTCGTCAACTTCGAGAAAGAAACTGCTCTCGAGGTCGAAACCTGGCGAGGAGTGGACTAGTGTAAGTCAGAAACTTCGTTAGAACGATGAATCTATCCTTTTACAAGTAAGATTCCATTGGAATATTCTTCGAAACCTTAAACACACACGAATTCGTCAACTTCGAGAAAGAAAATGGCCTCGAGATCGAAACCTGGCGAGGAGTGGACTAGTGTAAGTCAGAAACTTCGTTAGAACGATGAATCTATCCTTTTACAAGTAAGATTCCATTGGAATATTCTCCGAAACCTTAAACACACACGAATTCGTCAACTTCGAGAAAGAAACTGGCTCCGAGGTCGAAACATGGCGAGGAGTGGACTAGTGTAAGTCAGAAACTTCGTTAGAACGATGAATCTATCCTTTTACAAGTAAGATTCCATTGGAATATTCTCCGAAACCTTAAACACACACGAATTCGTCAACTTCGAGAAAGAAACTGGCTCCGAGGTCGAAACCTGGCGAGGAGTGGACTAGTGTAAGTCAGAAACTTCGTTAGAACGATGAATCTATCCTTTTACAAGTAAGATTCCATTGTAATATTCCATTGGAATATTCTCCGAAACCTTAAACACACACAATTCGTCAACTTCGAGAAAGAAAAACTTCCATTGGAAACCGGCGATTCTCGAGGTCGAAACTATCCTTTTACAAGTCGGCACAAGGAGGACTAGTGGACTAGTGTAAGTCGAAAACTTCGTTAGAACGATGAATCTATCATTTTACAAGTAAGATTCCATTGGAATATTCTCCAAACCTTAAACACACACGAATTCATCAACTTCGAGAAAGAAACTAGCTCCGAGGTCGAAACCTGGCGAGGAGTGGACTACTGTAAGTCAGAAACTTCGTTAGAACGATGAATCTATCCTTTTACAAGTAAGATTCCATTGGAATATTCTCCAAAACCTTAAACACACACGAATTCGTCAACTTCGAGAAAGAAACTAGCTCCGAGGTCGAAACCTGGCGAGGAGTGGACTAGTGTAAGTCAGAAACTTCGTTAGAACGATGAATCTATCCTTTTACAAGTAAGATTCCATTGGAATATTCTCCGAAACCTTAAACACACATGAATTCGTCAAATGAATCTATCCTTTTACAAGTAAGATTCCATTGGAATATTCTCCGAAACCTTAAACACACACGAATTCGTCAACTTCGAGAAAGAAACTAGCTCGAGGTCGAAACCTGCGAGGAGTGGACTAGTGTAAGTCAGAAACTTCGTTAGAACGATGAATCTATCCTTTTACAAGTAAGATTCCATTGGAATATTTTTCGAAACCTTAAACACACACGAATTCGTCAACTTCGAGAAAAACTAGAAACTGAGTGGACTAGTGTAAGTCGAGGTCGAAACCCTTTTACGAGGAGTGGACTAGTGTAAGTCAGAAACTTCGTTAGAACGATGAATCTATCCTTTTACAAGTAAGATTCCATTGGAATATTCTCCTAAACCTTAAACACACACGAATTCGTCAACTTCGAGAAAGAAACTGGCTCCGAGGTCGAAACCTGGCGAGGAGTGGACTAGTGTAAGTCAGAAACTTCGTTAGAACGATGAATCTATCCTTTTACAAGTAAGATTCCATTGGAATATTCTCCGAAACCTTAAACACACACGAATTCGTCAACATCTTCGAAAAGAAACTGCTCCGAGGTCGAAACTCTGGCGAGGGAGTGGACTAGTGTAAGTCAGAAACTTCGTTAGAACGATGAATCTATCCTTTTACAAGTAAGATTCCATTGGAATATTCTCCGAAACCTTAAACACACACGAATTCGTCAACTTCGAGAAAGAAAAACTCCGAGGTCTCCGAGGTCGAAACTTGGTTAGAACGAGGAATCTATCCTTTTACAAGTGGAATATTCTCTAGTTCGTCAACTTCGAGAAAAAACTAGCTCAAAAACTTCGTTAAAACGATGAATCTATCCTTTTACAAGTAAGATTCCATTGGAATATTCTCTGAAACCTTAAACACACACGAATTCGTCAACTTCGAAAAAGAAACTGCCTCCGAGGTCGAAACCTGGCGAGGAGTGGACTAGTGTAAGTCAGAAACTTCGTTAGAACGATGAATCTATCCTTTTACAAGTAAGATTCCATTGGAATATTCTCCGAAACCTTAAACACACACACGAATTCGTCAACTTCGAGAAAGAAACTGGCTTCGAGGTCGAAACCTGGCGAGGAGTGGACTACTTTAAGTCAGAAACTTCGTTAGAACGATGAATCTATCCTTTTACAAGTAAGATTCCATTGGAATATTCTCCGAAACCTTAGACACACACACACGAATTCGTCAACTTCGAGAAAGAAACTGGCTCCGAGGTCGAAACCTGGCGAGGAGTGGACTAGTGTAAGTCAGAAACTTCGTTAGAACGATGAATCTATCCTTTTACAAGTAAGATTCCATTGGAATATTCTTCGAAACCTTAAACACACACGAATTCGTCAACTTCGAGAAAGAAAGATTCCATTGGAATATTTTTACAAAAGATTCCAAATATTCTTCGAAACTTGGCGAGGAGTGGACTAGTGTAAGTCGAAACTTCGTTAGAACGATGAATCTATCCTTTTACAAGTAAGATTCCATTGGAATATTCTCCGAAACCTTAAACACACACGAATTCGTCAACTTCGAGAAAAAACTAGCTCCGAGGTCGAAACCTGGCGAGGAGTGGACTAGTGTAAGTCAGAAACTTCGTTAGAACGATGAATCTATCCTTTTACAAGTAAGATTCCATTGGAATATTCTCCGAAACCTTAAACACACAAGAATTCGTCAACTTCGAGAAAGAAAAACTTCGGCGATCCTTTTACAAGAAGGTATTCGAAACCTTAAACACACACGAATTCGAGAAAGAGTGGACTAGTGTAAGTCAGAAACTTCGTTAGAACGATGAATCTATCCTTTTACAAGTAAGATTCCATTGGAATATTCTCCGAAACCTTAAACACACACGAATTCGTCAACTTCGAGAAAGAAACTGGCTTTGAGGTCGAAACCTGGCGAGGAGTGGACTAGTGTAAGTCAGAAACTTCGTTAGAACGATGAATCTATCCTTTTACAAGTAAGATTCCATTGGAATATTCTCCGAAACCTTAAACACACACGAATTCGTCAACTTCGAGAAAGAAACTGGCTCCGAGGTCGATACTAGGTGAGAGGAGTGGACTATTGTAAGTCAGAAACTTCGTTAGAACGATGAATCTATCCTTTTACAAGTAAGATTCCATTGGAATATTCTCCGAAACCTTAAACACACACGAATTCGTCAACTTCGAGAAAGAAACTAGCTCCGAGGTCGAAACCTGGCGAGGAGTGGACTAGTGTAAGTCAGAAACTTCGTTAGAACGATGAATCTATCCTTTTACAAGTAAGATTCCATTGGAATATTCTCCGAAACCTTAAACACACACGAATTCGTCAACTTCGAGAAATTCCATTGAAATTCTCCGCTCACACACGAATTCGAGAAAGAAACTAGTCGAAACCTGGCGAGGAGTGGACTAGTGTCCTTTTACAAGTAAGTCAGAAACTTCGTTAGAACGATGAATCTATCCTTTTACAAGTAAGATTCCATTGGAATATTCTCCGAAACCTTAAACACACACGAATTCGTCAACTTCGAGAAAGAAACTAGCTCCGAGGTCGAAACCTGGCGAGGAGTGGACTAGTGTAAGTCAGAAACTTCGTTAGAACGATGAATCTATCCTTTTACAAGTAAGATTCCATTGGAATATTCTCCGAAACCTTAAACACACACGAATTCGTCAACTTCGAGAAAGAAACTGCTCCGAGGTCGAAACTGGCGAGGAGTGGACTAGTGTAACTCGAAACTTCGTTAGAACGATGAATCTATCCTTTTACAAGTAAGATTCCATTGGAATATTCTCCGAAACCTTAAACACACACGAATTCGTCAACTTCGAGAAAGAAACTAGCTCCGAGGTCGAAACCTGGCGAGGAGTGGACTAGTGTAAGTCAGAAACTTCGTTAGAACGATGAATCTATCCTTTTACAAGTAAGATTCCATTGGAATATTCTCCGAAACCTTAAACACACACAAACTTCGTCAAACTTCGAAACTTCGAAAGAAAAACTTAGAACGATGAATCTCCGAGGTTCCATTGAAACTGGCGAGGAGTGGACTAGTGTAAGTCAGAAACTTCGTTAGAACGATGAATCTATCCTTTTATAAGTAAGATTCCATTGGAATATTCTCCGAAACCTTAAACACACACGAATTCGTCAACTTCGAGAAAGAAACTAGCTCCGAGGTCGAAACATTCTTTGAAACCTTAAACACACACGAATTCGTCAACTTCGTTAGAACGATGAATCTATCCTTTTACAAGTAAGATTCCATTGGAATATTCTCCGAAACCTTAAACACACACGAATTCGTCAACTTCGAGAAAGAAACTGGCTCCGAGGTCGAAACCTGGCGAGGAGTGGACTAGTGTAAGTCCGAAACTTCGTTAGAACGATGAATCTATCCTTTTACAAGTAAGATTCCATTGGAATATTCTCCGAAACCTTAAACACACACGAATTCGTCAACTTCGAGAAAGAAACATAGAACTCTATCCTTTTACAAGAGGTCGAAACTCTAGTGTAAGTCGAAAACTTCGTTAGAACGATGAATCTATCCTTTTACAAGAGATTCCATTGGAATATTCTCCGACTAAACACACACGAATTCGTCAACTTCGAGAAAGAAACTGAAACTTCGTTAAACTTCGAAACGATGAATCTATCCTTTTACAAGTAAGATTCCATTGGAATATTCTCCGAAACCTTAAACACACACGAATTCGTCAACTTCGAGAAAGAAACTGGCTCCGAGGTCGAAACTGGCGAGGAGTGGACTAGTGTAACTCAGAAACTTCGTTAGAACGATGAATCTATCCTTTTACAAGTAAGATTCCATTGGAATATTCTCCGAAACCTTAAACACACACGAATTCGTCAACTTCGAGAAAGAAACTGGCTCCGAGGTGGACTAGTGAAAAACTTCGTTAGAACGAGGAATCTGGACTAATATTCTCTCGAAACCTTAAACACAAACACACGAGTCACTTCGAAAAGAAACTTCGTTAGAACGATGAATCTATCCTTTTACAAGTAAGATTCCATTGGAATATTCTCCGAAACCTTAAACACACACGAATTCGTCAACTTCGAGAAAGAAACTACACACACCGAGGTCGAAACGAAACTGGCGAGGAGTGGACTAGTGTAAGTCGAAACTTCGTTAGAACGATGAATCTATCCTTTTACAAGTAAGATTCCATTGGAATATTCTCCGAAACCTTAAACACACACGAATTCGTCAACTTCGAGAAAGAAACTAGCTCCGAGGTCGAAACCTGGCGAGGAGTGGACTAGTGTAAGTCAGAAACTTCGTTAGAACGATGAATCTATCCTTTTACAAGTAAGATTCCATTGGAATATTCTCCGAAACCTTAAACACACACGAATTCGTCAACTTCGAGAAAGAAACTAGCTCCGAGGTCGAAACCTGGCGAGGAGTGGACTAGTGTAAGTCAGAAACTTCGTTAGAACGATGAATCTATCCTTTTACAAGTAAGATTCCATTGGAATATTCTCCGAAACCTTAAACACACACGAATTCGTCAACTTCGAGAAAGAAACTGGCTCCGAGGTCGAAACCTCGCGAGGAGTGGACTACTGTAAGTTAGAAATTTTGTTAGAACGATGAATCTATCCTTTTACAAGTAAGATTCCATTGGAATATTCTCTGAAACCTTAAACACACACGAATTCGTCAACTTCGAGAAAGAAACTGCTCTAGTGTAAGTCGAAAACTTTCGTTAGAACGAGGAGTGGACTTGGAATATAAAACCTCGAAAACTTCGTTAGAACGATGAATCTATCCTTTTACAAGTAAGATTCCATTGGAATATTCTCCCTTAAACACACACGAATTCGTCAAACCTTAAACACACACGAATTCGTCAACTTCGAGAAAAAATTCCATTGGAATATTCTCCGAGGTCGAAACTCCGAGGTCGAGGAGAGTGGACTAATGTAAGTCAGAAACTTCGTTAGAACGATGAATCTATCCTTTTACAAGTAAGATTCCATTGGAATATTCACCGAAACCTTAAACACACACGAATTCATCAACTTCGAGAAAAAACTAGCTCCGAGGTCGAAACCTGGACTAGGAGTGGACTAGTGTAAGTCAGAAATTTCGTTAGAACGATGAATCTATCCTTTTACAAGTAAGATTCCATTGGAATATTCTCCGAAACCTTAAACACACAAGAATTCGTCAACTTCGAGAAAGAAACTGGCTCCGAGGTCGAAACCTGGCGAGGAGTGGACTAGTGTAAGTCAGAAACTTCGTTAGAACGATGAATCTATCCTTTTACAAGTAAGATTCCATTGGAATATTCTCCGAAACCTTAAACACACACGAATTCGTCAACTTCGAGAAAGAAACTAGCTCCGAGGTCGAAACCTGGAGAGGAGTGGACTAGTGTAAGTCAAAAACTTCGTTAGAACGATGAATCTATCCTTTTACAAGTAAGATTCCATTGGAATATTCTCCGAAACCTTAAACACACACGAATTCGTCAACTTCGAGAAAGAAACTGGCTCCGAGGTCGAAACCTGGCGAGGAGTGGACTAGTGTAAGTCAGAAACTTCGTTAGAACGATGAATCTATCCTTTTACAAGTAAGATTCCATTGGAATATTCTCCGAAACCTTATACATTTTGATAAAAAAAATCACAAAAATCCAAAACTTGTGAACTGGGCGGATGGTTGATAGGTTGAACTAACACACAATAGGTTCAAGTTCGAGTCCCCTCAACACTATTCTTCTTTTTCTTCATATTTTGTTTATCTTCGACGACTCTTGCGACTAGTTGTGATAGGATTATGAATTACATATCTGGAAAAGGTTGTGAAAGCTAAATGGCATCACAACTGTTTTGCTTAAAGGGTTGTAATTTGTTCTTTGGTCGCAACCCTTTGGTATTGGGGGTTAGTACTGGTGCCCTTCTACGACACTTCCTTTGAAAAAAGTTGCAAAACATAGGATGTTCTACGACATTTAGCAAAGAGTTGTGAAACTCCAGTTGTAGATGTATATTTTTCCTGTAGTGTAATTATTTTGTATAAATGATTGTGAGTGAACTTGTCCATGATGTTGTTGTTTCTTGGTTACTATTGCATATACTTGCCAGACACTATTAATGTTGAAGGTGGGAGTCAATAGAGTCCTCAGAATGCTTCACGCTCTGATTATTTGTTAATTGTGTTTGTTAATTCACTCTAAAAAAGATGAGTTTATAAGAGTTAGTGCTTTTCTTCTTCTTCTATCTTTTTTTGTTTTTGTGTATTTACTAATCTTGAACTATATATTAGCGTCTATTGCTACCAGATGTTTTTCCAGTTTATACTAGTTCATTTTGTACGTTTTTATACTTGTATGCTATGTGCAAGAAGACCTTCATTGGACCTCTTCTGCACCACATATATCCTAAATCATATATGGAGGTATAATTGATCTTCTTTGATAAATCCGAAAAAGAAAACAAGGCAAGGATATATCATCTGTTTAAGTAGACTCATTGATGGGCTAGCTCATTGTCAAGTGATATTGGCAGTCAGGTTATTGTTATGAAATAATGGTGTAAACTGCACTGATCTGGTGTGATTATTGGAAATTATAGTGCATCAACCAATCTTAACTTTCATTGGTCCAATTTTTGGCAACTTGTGAATTTGTAGTATATGCATATTTTAAATGTAACTTTTACATTTATGCAATATAATTGTTTCATTTTTACTTGGATGTGAACAGAGATCTGTAAATTTTTTTACTATTCTGGTTCTACTATGCGCGTGCAGGAATCCCGAATTACGGAATGAAAATTTTATATATTTTTTTATTGTTTATTCCTGAGAGTCGTGACACTAATATTTGTGAAACTTTTGTAACATATATAAGTGTGATTTTAAATAATTAAAGTCACACTTATTAGTGTGACCACTAGTGTCACTACGGGAAAATTAGTAATCTACAACTGTAGATTTACAACTCGTAAATTAAAAGTTGTAAAATGTAGTATGTTTTACAACTGTTTCCAACAAAAGCGTTGTCAAAGTAAAATATTTCCAACTCTTAGGACCAACGAGTTCCTAAGAGTAGTGACGAGAATCAGAACCACAACTTGTTGGGTGAAAAGGGTTGCAGAGAGAAGTGACCACCTTTAGAATTTACGACTCATATCCTAACTGTAGTGAATGATTTTAAAACAACACTAATAAGGGTCGTTGAAGATAAGAAAAAAATAAAATTAGAAAAATGTTCTTGTAGAGAATCGAACCCAAGCTTACTAGGTGTTAGTACAAGATGTCAACCATCCTTGCGGGTTCAAAATACTGGTAGATTTGTGCTTTGTCTTTTAATCAACATTCGCAACCTTTATAAAGGTTGTAAAATGAAAATTGACTAGGAAAAAAATTAGGCTAGGGTGAGATTCGAACTTGGGCCTCCTCAGTGTAGGACTTGGATTCCAACCACCAGTCCATAGTTACATGTATGATTAACAAAGTACATCTACGTTAATATTTAAGAATAATTTCAACTGAGCCTTAAAAAAATGGGCAACAAGTGCGTCATTTTGCCTGAAACATACAAGGCTTTCTCTGAATATTACAAGGACGAATGCAATCACATTTCAATCAACACTCACATCACCAGGTTGTATATCTCAAAATGTAAATGAATGAAACAAGTGGAGGTGTATATTTATATGCTCAAAGTAGCGGATTCATGCAAATTTTGGTAAAGCAAACACAACAGTCATGAAGAAGCTGCAAATGCTCAAAGTTTCAGAGATTATAGGAATGTGTTACCTGTTTTTCTAGCCAACTGCAGAATTAGAGACCAACTCAATAAATCCCCTTTTCTCTCCTCCTTTATCCGGGCTTGAGACCGGCAATGAAATTATTCAATGGCGGAGTTAAAAAGGGGGGGTTCATCTGAAGAGAAACATTCAATATATCATACAAACAATATTATAAGTCATCAACATAGCATAATTTTAATGATAAAACAAGTCCATACCAATTCATACTACACATAAAATGAAATGTTATTACATATGACTTTTTCCTAGATTTGTAATTAGATCAGCTATTTGATTTGCAGAAACTCTAACTTTTTCCTTTGCAGCAATGAAGATAGCATCTGAGGCCCATGTAAAAGCTCCACATTCTTCACATACTAGGTAAGCTATGTGCTTATTGTGTTGATTGTTGTATATTTTTAGGTTGAGTTTGTTATTGCAGGTTGAAGAGAAGCACAACTGACTGTGTAGTGGAAAATTTTTAAAAGAGTGATCATCTTCTCCACAAGCATCACAGCTTTTCACTCATGGTAACAACAATAACTTGGCTTTGCAAGGGTCAGAAGCATCAGTAAACCATTCAAAATAGGTGCAGGTAGGTATGGTGCACTTGAAAAACATTTTTCCATAGGTTTCAGTTGTTTTAGATTGCAGAAATGATCTCACACCATTACAAGGAACATGCTTACACCTAGAATAGAGCCAAGGACACACTTTTGTCTCATGAATCCCTTGTTCACACATAGCACACTCAGTTAGGGGTTTTTTCATTCTCATGTTACTGTTGTTGCTACTACTTCTACCTGGAGAATCTTTCACACCTCCACCCATGACTAATTCAGTGTTTTTAAAGCCTAATTGAAGAAAATTTCTCCAGAAGCCTAATTTTTTAAAATTTCTGAACCCTAAGTGTTTTTAAAGGCTAATTCAGTGATGGATAATTTACACATGATTGATTAGTGTTGATTAATAGATCTATTGAAGCTAGGACTAAATTTAATTGTATCATCATTCTCAGATCAATAGCAATTAAATAGAACGGGAAATCAGAAAAATAATAAAACCCTAAAATGGGTTATAGAATCAAACCTTCTTTTCCTTAACATAAGGTGTTGGTGGTGAAGAAATCTTCAGCTCTATCTATTGATGGGTTTTAAATTTTCGTGGTTAAAGAGATGAAGGAGGAGGTTCTGCGGGAGATGGAGGAGAAAAAATAAAAAACGACCGAAAAGAAGATAAGTGGAGGAGAATAAGTGATGGGGAGATTGAATAGATAAGAAGAAAAAGATAAATAGATCTTCTAAGATCTTCTGCAACCCTTAGAAGAGTTGTAAAATGAAAAATAACTATGAAAAAAAAGATCCTGGTGAGGGTCGAACATGAGTCTCCGCTGTCCAATATAACATTCCAACCATCCTGCCACATTTATACATGTAATTATATTTACATTCTTTTATATATTAGACCAAAATTTTAAATCAGCCTTTAAAAAAAAGGTCAGCAAATGCACCATTTTGCCTGAAGCATGAATTATGTCCAATGCCTGCAATCACATTTCAATCAATAATCACAGTACCAGATTCATGGAAGTTTTAGTGAACTATACAAGGCCTGCAATCACATTTCAAATTCCATGAAGAAGTTGCAAAATCTTAAAGTTGTGAATTATATTAACTGCAATAAAAGTAAGACATTGACTGCAAAATAAGAAAAGACATTCCAGAAAATAAAACTGCAACATCAGATACCATCACATGATTATATGTAACCAATTTAAGAAAATATGCATTTAGAACTCAATAAATCTCATTTTCTCTCCTCCTTTACCCGGGCTTGAGACCGGCATTGAAATGATATATCATTTCAATGGCGGAGTTAAAAAGGGGAGTTCATCTCCAGAGAAACATATAGCATATCATACCAACAATATTGCAATTCATAATTAAAGAAAAAATAAAATCTGAATATATTCGAAAGAAACAAAATAGGTTCAGAGCATCAGTGGAAAAGAAAATAGTAATTATACCCACCATTAGCGACACTTCTTTTTCTTTTTCTTATTCTTCTTGTTTTTCTTCTTTGTTGTAACCACTAAGATAGGTTCAACATCAGTTCTTGCATAAATCTCCGTCTCATCATCCATTTGTAAGCCAAGAGTTGAAGGTTCCATTGGATGACAACTTGTGTCTTCCTGTTCATTGTATTCCTCTAATTCATGGAAACCCCTTGGTGGTGGTTTCAACATCACAAACCAATTCGATGAATCCGACTCTCGAGAATAGAAAACTTGTCGGGCTTGTGACGCTAAAATGAATGGATCATTTTGATATTGGTTCTTATGCTGACGTAAGTTGACCAATGTAAAACCTTTTTCTAGCTTGACAGCAAAATAGGTGTGAGCCCAGTCACATTTGAATATGGGAATTTGAAACATATGTTGGTAGTCCAACACGAGAATTTCTTCTAAAACTCCATAGAAACCACTGCTTATTTGTGATGATGCAACTAAAGATTTTGATTCAATTGAAACACCACTGTTTTGCGTGACTCTTTGAATATCCTTAGTAACAAACCTTGACCCATTTATTTGCAAGCCTTTATATGATACACATTTTTCTAAAGGACCATGTGACAACCACCGTACTGTATTTGATACTGACATGCCTTGACCAATTTGCATTTTAACCTATCAATAAAATTTAGTTAGCAGAACACAAATGACCACAATAATGGGCGCAAACTCTATGTTTTGGCTTGGTAAGATCTAATTAAGAAGTGAATGACAGATTCATCCCTAGTGGTGAAATATAACTATTGTTTTGTGGGTAATTCTAAAAAGAGGTACTACGTACTCAGGAAAAATTAATGAATCTAATAAATTGCAAACATATATAACAAATAACCAAGTGGCGTTGCACGTACCTTCTGCTTTAACCAATCTGCAAATGTTTCCGAGTGTATGGAAAGGAGTTGGTCTTCACTGGAAGTATCGGAAGATCTTAACTCATCCATATGCATTCTAATAAGAAAAAATTTAATGTGGAAAATATTCGTAAAACACAAGTGCTTATACTGCTAACAATTTTAAATGAACATATAACAGTCCTAGATACTTACTTACATTATATATGGTTCAATTGATGCCGTGTTAAAAAGCACATATCTATGAGCGATCTTTAGCATATCACTACCAATACAAACTTGAACACCTCTAGAAAGAGGACGCCCTGCCGGTGTGGAATCATGTTGAATGTCTTCATTATGGCTTTAATTTACTCCTCCATCAGAATGTTTGTCCCCATTAATATCAAAATACCTGACGCACTCCATTCCCAGGTAACACTCTGCTATACATGCTTCAGGTTGTGCGTAATTATTTACGTATTCTTTGAATGTCTTCATATACCTGCGACAAACCAAACTTCTAATTATTAGAACCAAACTCCCATTTACACAGAACAAAACTATAACATTGTACTTAAAATAACTAAAAAAAATATTCATACTAATGAAACAATTACCTTTCAAATGGATACATCCAACGATATTGTACGGGTCCACCTAAACGCACTTCTCGAGCTAGGTGAATTTTCAAGTGTACCATCACATCAAAAAATGATGGAGGGAAGTACATCTCCAACATACACAAAGTCTCAGCAATTTCATCTTCAAGTTCTAACAATCTAGTGAGATCAACAGCCCTTTGGCATATTTCGTTAAAATAAGAACATAACCGATTTATGGCATTACTTGGCCCATCAGGTGAAAGTCCTTTCAAAGCTACAGGTAATATTTGTTGCATCATAACATGGTAATCATGAGCCTTAAGGACACCCAAGAAACCATCTTTTGAGAAATGCCTCCTAAGATCAGAACTATACCCATATGGAACCTTCAAATTTCTCATCCTATTATAGAATACAGCCTTTCCCTTATCGCTTAAGTTACATGGTGCTGGTGGAAGCCAAGTTTTGCCATTTTTGAATGTTACATGCAATTCTTCTTTGATTCCCATACTTTTCAGATCATTACGGGAGTTTAAGCCATTTTTTTTTTAATATTCAATAAAGTACCAATGACACTCTCACATACGTTTTTTTCCGTATGCATAACATCAATATTGTGTCGTAGTAACAATTCCTAGGAAGGAAGTAATAACATAAAAAGTATGAGCAAGTCACTTGAGTTGTACATTTCATAAATGAGATTTAACATGCAGATAGGAATATAAGACCCAAAAGAAGATAATTTGAGGTTATAAGTTACCTTCCAATAAGGCAAGTCGAAAAATATTGACCGCTTGTTGAATATCGGATGGTCATCATCCCGTGCACCCGAACTAGCACCAGCACTTGTACCAGCATCAGTAGCCACTTTCCTTTTCCGCTTCCCGCAGTTAGATTTACCGTCACTTGCCCTTGCTGCCACACTACTCTCACCATTTTTCTTCTTCTTATTCTTCTTCTTTTCCTCTTTCTCTTTCCTTTTCTCCACCTCGTTCTGCTTCGCTTTTCCAAAGTCATTTACAATACTTCTCTGACGTTCTAAAGCCTCAGCACTAGACATAGTACGTGGCTTTTCCTTCGTCTCCATCTCTCCGTTGAAACATGCTTTCTTCTTAGTCGATCGAAGAGGATGATTATGAGGTAGAAATCTCCTATGATTCATGTAAACATTTTTACGACTAAAAGGCAACCAGGTTGAAAGAGTATTATCACCACAAATAGGGCAGGCTGACTTCCCTTTATATGTATATCCATATAGGTTACCATAAGCAGAAAAATCATTTATCGTCCACATTAATAATGCCTTCAAATTTAACATTGTCTTACTAAATGCATCATAAACCTCCACGCCGTTTTCCCATAACTTAATCAGATCATCAATCAGGGGTTGCAAGTATATATCGATGTCTCTACCTGGTTATTTCTTTCCTGGAATCAGCAAGCTTAAAATAATATTGTCGCCTTGCATACACTGCTGAGGGGGAAGATTATATACCACAATCATCACCGTCCAACAACTGTGGGTTGGGGAAAGATCGATAAACGGATTAAATCCATCAGCAGCAAGCCCAAGATGCAAATTACGCGATTCTGAAGAAAACTCGGGGAACTTTGTGTCTATGTGTTTCCAAGCCAAAGAATCCGTTGGATGACGCATCTTCCCATCTTTACTTTTATGAGTCGCATGCCATATCAACTGCTGAGCTAGCTCTGCTGATTTATACATTCTCCTTAATCTCGGCACAATGGGGAAGTATCTAAGCACCTTCACTGGTATCTTCTTTTTGGGCTTGTCTACCATGTCAGCATCATCCATGTTAGATGTGTCTTCCTTCCACCTAGAATAGTGACATTTAGGACATTCATCCTCGTCTTTCAAATCATTTCTAAACAAACAACAATCATTCGGACATGCGTGTATTTTCTCTTAAGTGATTTGAAACGCTTTCAGCAACTTTTTCACTTCATAAGTTGATTTAGGAAGACAATTACCTGGGGGCAACGCAGAACCAATTTTCTTGAGAAGATCATCAAAAGCCCTTCGAGATAAACCATTTACTGTCTTGTGCCTATACAACTCAGTAGTCATGCTTAGATTTGTGTGTGTAGTACAACCAGGGTATAAAGGGAAGTCAGCCTCTTCAATCTCGTTCATCAGCAACCCTTCGTCCTGCCTAGGTTCACAAACCCCTTTCCCTGGTTCGACATCACCTTCAACATTAGCATTTGTCCACATCTGGTAGAAAGTACATTCATGTGTTGCTCCCTATTCATGAACATTATTAAAATTGCTAATCTTCTCCTCGTGAAGAACCCACTCGGTGTAAGTTGGATCCATACCCCGTTTTAGCAAGTGCATATGTATTGTACCAGGAGGAAGTGGCGCATCAAGATTCTTACAATCCACACAAGGACAACTAAACTTAGAAGGATTTCCAATTTTCTCATGAGCCAACTCTACGAACTTCTTTACTGCATCCTGGTATGGAACTCCCCCTACATTAAAACTGCAATGGTTAGACGTACTAAGATCGATTAGTCTCATTATGGGACATATATACCCTGTAGAGACAATTATGACTTGGATTAACCTTGGCCAACAAACCCAATCCTTGTTCATCATTTTACAAGTCAAGAGTCAGTCCTGGTTGAGTTTATTATGATTCTTCATTTCCTTCCCACTGTCAATGAAAAACATTCTCATATTAAAAGACATATAAACTTTTTACTTTGTTATTTTCTTGCCAGGAAGGATTGAGCATACATACCATCAGTTAGCTAGACTTCTTTTGACCAAAATTTCTACTTCACCTGCTCCCCTATTCAGTTAGCTAAATCTGCAAAAATTAATCAATTGAAAATTATCGACCGACTGTACGTAGTAGTTCAATCTTTCCTTTCAGCATTGCCTAAAGATTAATCAATTGAAAATCCATCAATTCAATCAAATAAGATCAGTTTAGAAAATGGGTATCATTGAATTTATGATATGGGTTGGCTTCAAAATTAATTTCAACCCAAAAAATTTAATGCAACTGTTTGAAATGATTTAATTTATGGAAACCCTAAAAATTTAATTCAACCCAAATTTAATGCTACCAAATCATCAAACGAATAAATGCAATGATTGAATTTTTTTTAAAACGAATTTAATACAACCCAATCATCGAACCCTAAAACGAATTAAATGCAATCACTTACAGACCCATGAAACAGATCGAGAAGGTACTAATAGAGCTTCAGAAGCTCGATCTGTTGATGGAACTGAAAGCAGGTGACGCCGAGAATAGCCTAATCCAAATTGTTAACAAAGGTTAAGAAACTGGATGTGTTTGCTCGATCTGTTGATGATGTTGGGTGATGGTGGTTTGACTGATGGTTTCGCGAGGTTCATGTTGTTCGAAAAAGAATAAAAGAAGATAAGGATAAGAAAAATAAAAGAAGTGGTGAATGAGGTTAAGGAAAGAAAGGGAAATGCTAAAAGGGCAAAAATGGACGGTTAGAGATTGATAAAAAAATTAAAGGGACGGTTAGAGATTGAAATGGAAGTTGTGATGCCCAAATTTTTTCTCATGGGCCTTTCACAACTCTTAAAAATAGTCGTCGTTGGAGTTTTTTCGTCCTGCAAAAGTTTTTCAATTTTGGTAAAAAAAATAATTTCACTTCTGCTATTTTTTTTTTAAATTCTGCTAAAGTTTTTCAATTCTGCTAAATTTTTTCAATTCTGCTAATTTTTTTTTTAATTCTGCTAATAATCCATCGTTAGTATGATGTTTGCGAATTCACGTGTCTTTAGGGTTTATTAGAATATTCCCATGGAATCTTGCCCGTGAACTGAAAGAGATCCATCGTTACTGCGAAGTTTCGCTCTCATAGTAGTCCTCTCCTTGCCAGGTTTCGAACTCGGAGCCAGTTTCCTTCCTGAAGTTTGCGAATTCACGTGTCTTTAGGATTTATTAGAATATTCCCATGGAATCTTGCCCGGGAACTGAAAGAGATCCATCGTTACTACGAAGTTTCACTCTCATAGTAGTCCTCTCCTTGCCAGGTTTCGAACTCGGAGCCAGTTTCCTTCTCGAAGTATGCGAATTCACGTGATTTTAGGGTTTATTAGAATATTACCATGGAATCTTGCCCGGGAAATGAAAGAGATCCATCGTTACTGCGAAGTTTCACTCTCATAGTAGTCCTCTCCTTGCCAGGTTTCGAACTCGGAGCCAGTTTCCTTCTCGAAGTTTGCGAATTCACGTGACTTTAGGGTTTATTAGAATATTCCCATGGAATCTTGCCCGTGAACTGAAAGAGATCCATCGTTACTGTGAAGTTTCGCTCTCATAGTAGTCCTCTCCTATCCAGGTTTCGAACTCGGAGCCAGTTACCTTCTCGATGTATGCGAATTCACGTGTCTTTAGGGTTTATTAGAATATTCCCATGGAATCTTGCCCGGGAACTGAAAGAGATCCATCGTTACTGCGAAGTTTGACTCTCATAGTAGTCCTCTCCTTGCCAGGTTTCGAACTCGGAGCCAGTTTCCTTCTCGAAGTATGCGAATTCACGTGATTTTAGGGTTTATTAGAATATTCCCATGGAATCTTGCCCGGGAACTGAAAGAGTTCCATCGTTACTGCGAAGTTTCACTCTCATAGTAGTCCTCTCCTTGCCAGGTTTCGAACTCGGAGCCAGTTTCCTTCTCGAAGTTTGCGAATTCACGTGACTTTAGGGTTTATTAGAATATTCCCATGGAATCTTGCCCATGAAATGAAAGAGATCCATCGTTACTGCGAAGTTTCGTTCTCATAGTAGTCCTCTCCTTGCTAGGTTTCGAACTCGGAGCCAGTTTCCTTCTCGAAGTATGCGAATTCATGTGTCTTTAGGGTTTATTAGAATATTCCCATGGAATCTTTCCCGTGAACTGAAAGAGATCCATCGTTACTGCGAACTTTGACTCTCATAGTAGTCCTTTCCTTGCCAGGTTTCGAACTCGGAGCCAGTTTCCTTCTCGAAGTATGCGAATTGACGTGTCTTTAGGGTTTATTAGAATATTCCCATGGAATCTTGCCCGTGAACTGAAATAGATCTATCGTTACTGCGAAGTTTCGCTCTCATAGTATTCCTCTCCTTTCCAAGTTTCGAACTCGGAGCCAGTTTCCTTCTCGAAGTTTGCGAATTCACGTGTCTTTAGGGTTTATTAGAATATTCCCATGGAATCTTGCCCGGGAACTGAAATAGATCCATCGTTACTGCGATGTTTCACTCTCATAGTAGTCCTCTCCTTTCCAGGTTTCGAACTCGAAGCCAGTTTCCTTCTCGAAGTATGCGAATTCACGTGTATTTAGGGTTTATTAGAATATTCCCATGGAATCTTGCCCGTGAACTGAAAGAGATCCATCGTTACTGTGAAGTTTCACTCTCATAGTAGTCCTCTCCTTGCCAGGTTTCGAACTTGGAGCCAGTTTCTTTCTCGAAGTTTGCGAATTCGCGTGTCTTTAGGGTTTATTAGAATATTCCCATGGAATCTTGCCCGTGAACTGAAAGAGATCCATCGTTACTACGAAGTTTCGCTCTCATAGTATTCCTCTCCTTGCCAGGTTTCGAACTCGGAGCCAGTTTCCTTCTCGAAGAATTTGCGAATTCACGTGTCTTTAGGGTTTATTAGAATATTCCCATGGAATCTTGCCCGTGAACTGAAAGAGATCCATCGTTACTGCGAAGTTTCACTCTCATAGTAGTCCTCTCCTGCTAATTTGAAAGTCAGAACCCATTTCAGACGTTTACGATTCATAGTTCGTCGTCAGGTTTGAAGCCGAAGCCATTAGAATTTAGAGTTTATGCCTATAATGGTTTTATTGTAATTTTTTGTAATCCAACGAACCAAATTTAAGGAAATCAAATCACAAGCCAATCTAACGGTGGGAAGCCTTGTTTGGTTTACCAAATTTTGTGTTTTCTTCTCAATCTGTATGCCTTGTTTGAACCAATGGGATTCTCCAAATTTTAATCTAACGGCTTTAAACAATATCATGCGGATTGTGTTTTTCCCACCCAAACTGCCCGCCTAAATTTGGGAACATACTTCTAAATTGGGTTTCCCACCCAAACAACCCCCAAATGAGAAGACTTTTGACCATCGACCAAAAATTTCTTCTCATTTCTCTCATTTTTTTTCTTCTCTCTCTTTGTGTCGTTTTTGGCACTGTCTCTGAGAAGATTTTCTCTGCAACTTCATCTCAAATCCTAACTTCATCTCAAATCCTACTTCATCTGTAACCCTAACTTCATATCAAACTCCGATCGATATCTCAATAAACCCAACTTCACCTCAATCTCAGATACCAAACCCTAGCTTCAACTGCGTCGATTTACATCTTAACTCAAACTCAGGTGTAAATCTCACCTGTAAAGATGTATTTTTCATCTTCTATTGATTTGATTTCTCATGTGAATTTGTTTTTCATTATCTTCGTGATATCCTGATTAGGGTTTTGTTTTCGGAACCGAGTTAGGTTTTATATTCTGAACCGATTCATATGATTTATTTAATTTTGTTTGGTTATATAGAGAATACCCTTTGTAATAAGTTGTGTAATCGTCACTGACAGTATGATTTTATCCAGAAAACATCTTAAATTTCTGTGACTCGGACGAGTCAGAACCGATTCATGCTTGTTCTTCAATCTTTTTTACTAATTGTTGTGTTTTCTGACCTGATTCTTAACATGCAATATGTAAGTTTTGAATTATAGTTAATATTATGAACATGTAGTAGTTTAATTTTGAATAAATTACCAAATTTGTGTTTTCTTCTTAATCCTGTTAACATGATGCTTGTTTTTGATACCATCTTATATGTTTTTGCAATATTTGATGAGAGCTAGGGCACTCTCTATCTTATGAGCGAAACAATTGCTTAATTTGTTCTTGAGAAATGGACTTACTCATAGGATAGCGAGTGCACCGACTCATTTAGAAATGCTTCTAATTTGGTATCAGTACAATATTTTCTTGATGTTTGAATGCAATATGTGGTTACATTTTGCTTGGTGGTTGCTTGATTTTGTTTTCTTTAGTTTTGAAAATTGATACTGTAAGTATAATTGTCGCATAGCTTCAGTGACTCTCATGTGTTATTTTGTCTTGTACAATGTTCGTGTTGTGCTGATTTCTTATCTGATGGGGTATGGTAGAATGTTTGTAGTTTTGACTATTTGGTTCTGTTTTTTATAGTAGATGCGTACGTGTGGAAGAAGGTGAAGACCAATTTGTCTGCAATGGTAAACAAAAAGGTAAAGACTTACATATCTTATGGTTCAGCTTATGTATTTGGTGTAAATGATGTTCTTTCTATCCTGTTGATTAACTTACTTTACTTTATGTTACAGGTGATCAATGAAGCAAAGAGCAAAAAGTCGGTACCAACTCCCAAAAAGGTAGTAAACAAGCAAGCCAAAAGCGTCCGTTTGTCTCATTTCAAGGTAGTAACAATTCTCATAAGATACTCGCCTTAGATGAGCTAGAGGAAGAAGAAAGAGAGATGAGGCTGGCAGCACTGAAACCAGAGAATGACACTGTCAATGAGTGGGAAGAGTTCGTAAAACATGTTTTCTCGTAGGAATTCAGAGTAAGTGTTTATAACACAATAAATTATTTTTTTTAGTGTTAAGCCCTTGCACGTTCACTGTTCTTGGTGATGTGTTGTTATTTAACGATGTTCCGTATTTTATCAGAAAAAAAGATCGCGGATGCAACAAATTAGACAGAAACACACCACTCCACACACTATCAGTAGACTAGGTTATGCGAGACTCAAGGCTAAAATGGTATGTTCTATATTTTTATTCCTATGTTCATTATAGGTTCACTATATTCAAATTGTTCATATGTTAACTAGCTGGATTAACATATTGTTTACAGCAACAGGAGATGAAAACACAAGAAGAGATTGATAGAGTCCAACTTTGGAAAACAGGTCACAAACAGAAGGAGGGAAAAGAACCTAATCCGGGTGTTGTGGAAGCTTTGGTGAGAACTAAACTTATAGTTACCTTATTTCATTGTTTCTTACTTTGGTTTATGTGTTTGAATGATGCAAAAATATGACTAGTCGGGTTACATATTTACTAATACAGGAAAAGATTGAAAGAGCAGCAGAAGAACATGGTGCTGATTTTGGATCATCTGTGACTGATGATATTATTTCCAAAGCTCTTGGTGACGACAAACCAGGGAAACTGAGAGGAATTGGGTACGTAGCGACAAAGACAAAGATGGCGGTCAAGACACATTATAAGAAGATCATCAAAGAGTGTCGGGATAGCATGAAGGAAGTGAACGAGAGACTTGCACAGTTAGAGGTGAGAACATACTCATTCATTTAAAATTTTTTTAGTTGATGAATTGAAACTTGCCTCTCATACTGCCGGTTTGGTGTTGGTGTAGGAAAAGACGTCGAGTTGTGTCTGTCGTGGTGGATCACACTTGCACAGCGTCAGTCCAAAGGTTAGTGTGTTTAAATGTTGGTACAATTGCACATCGCCAGTACAAATCTATTTCTTTGCATTATGCCAATTTCTTATATATGTTGTTGTTGTATTTATCATGTAGTCTGGAAATGCTAGCAATGTTATTGCTAGCACTAGCAAGACTGTTCCCCACCATGAAAATGACAGTCTAATCAGCAGACCAACGGCGAAGGAAGCACTAGGGAAGGGTAAAGCTTGCAGGTTACTCAGTTGGTACAATGAGAACGAGGTTGTTGCTGATGCGGTTATTGCTGAAACATATCCAAAGATGGAGTGCCATGGATACCCAATAGGTTTTGCAGCATATAAAGTAACTGTGATTACGTCTTATGTTGATGATGCCTTTCTCTACATGCAATCCGGTGAGTTGAAGCGCGTAATAGACGTTGTAGGAACTTATACCACATGGGCCAAGGATCTGATATTGCCTTCCATCTGACTTGTTATTCTGTTTGGGGAGTGCTTGTTGAAAATACAATTTGGTTCTTTTTTTGTTGCTCTTATCGGTCAAACTGTTGCTCTTATCAGTGAAACAATGTGTGTTTTTTTTATGTGGAAACAATGTTTAAGGAATCATTCAAGGGTGTGAATGATCTTGCAAGTTTAAGTTTTTCATTTTTGAATGAATGGTGGTGGTACAGTTTTAGTGAATTGAAAACCAATTTATATGTCGATCAAAAAAAATAAAAAACAATTTATATATATATATATATATATTTTTTGTAAAATGTAAATTAATCACAACACCTAAAAGAGGTTGTAATTGGATATACCTATTCTGGAAATAAGGTTATACTACATAGAGCATAGGTTGTCAAACAATTAATTACAATCAAAATAGGAGTTGTGACACTGGATTTATACTACACAAACAAGAATTGTGATACCTTTTTCTGCTACACGGTGTATTGGTTGTCAAATAATTGATTATAACCAAACTAAGAGTTGTTTAAATAAAGTTATACTACACAAACAAGGATGGTGAAACAATTTATTATAACCAAACCAAGGGTTGTGACTATGAAGTTATACTACATAAACAATGGTTGTGAAACATATTTCTGCTACATAATAATGCAGTAGTGAAATTAAAATTATACTACACAAAACATTGTTGTGATACCTGTTTCTGCTACACAGGTTTTTGTTGTGAAATAAATAATTACTACTAATATATTAATTGTACAAAGGGGTTATACTACACTAACAAAGGTTGTGATACTTATTTCTATTACAAAGGATTTTGTTGTGAAAAAAATAATTACAACTAATATTATAATTGTGAAAATAGGTTATACTACACTAGCGAAGGTTGTGATGCGAGTTTCTTCTACACATACCTTTGGTTGTGAAACAAGACTTGATTAAGTCATACAACTAAAATCATGGTTGGGAGAAGAGTGATACACAACTATTAGTGGAGTTGCGTTACAAATTTCTAAGACATATAACTCAGTTGTGAAACTAATGATGACAACTACTTGAAGAGTTGTGTGAGACATTGCCCAGTAATTTGGATTCACTTTCCCAACTGAAAAAAGTGTGGTATACAATGGAACGACAACCTTGTTTACGACTAGTATTGACGAGTTGCAAAGAATTGAAGACTTTCTACACCCCCCCCCCCTTGTGCAACCCATGGATATCCGTCGTCGTATATCATATGACAACTCTTTTCTGGAGTTGTTGATCGATGTTTTTCCCGTAGTGTGTGTAACAAGAAAATAACACCATATTTATTACACTAATAAATGTGATAATAAATAAGATGTCACACATATTTGTGCAACAAAACGTCTGTTTTGGTGTAGTGAATTCTAATCATATATATAGAGAAACTAACTTGTACCTTAAGAAACCATAGTTTTGGGAACAAGTTTTCCAAACTTGGCTCTTAAGTTAATTCATATGCTTTAGGAACAAGCTTTTCCCAAGACAAAGTTTGACCAAAAGTCAACTTTACATCCCCGACTAACAATACAAGAATCTACAACATCACTGGATTCTAGATGCTGGAGATTTGGTAGTTAATCTTGTTATATATTAAATCATCTATTGGAAATATATTCATGTATATATATTAGTTATCGGCTAACAATTGATATGGTATGCATTCTTTAATAATATAAGGTGGAAATTTCTGAGGAACCCAAGTTTGATTCCTCTCTCTTTTATAAACCCGTCATTAAGATAGTATATATTTGTATCCCAAAATATAATATCTATGGTTAAGATTAATAGTTTTAGATTGATCATTTTTATGTAAGACTAAATTAACCTTTATAAAGAACATCCAATTGGGGGATATTTAATGTAATTGGGGGATATTGATTATTTCCCCCAACCAAGGGTGGATGATAAGGGGTGACTTTTGAGTATGAGAATACCAAAATACACTTTCTCCTAAAATTTAAAATCTAAAAACCAAATTCAATTATCCCATATTTCTACAATCAATTCCGGCACTCATTAGGTTTAGGTTTTGAATTTATTTTTTTCTTCCATCTTCTTCTTCATCCGTTCTACGTCGAGGATGATTCAAAAATTTCTTCATCGATTAACTTACCCGGATCATAACCATGCCTCCAAGAAAGAAATCAGATGCCCAATCGAAGTAAAAATCGATTGCTCAACAAAAATTAGAACAAAGGATTGCTTTGATTGATCAAGATCAAGAAGAAGAAGAACAAGAGTCTTCGGACGATCAAATTCTCGTAAACATGGCTTCCGTAAGAAGGTAAGTTATTTTGAAGTATTTTATAAGTGTTTGAATCGATTTATAACAGTGGGTTTGAGTTAGAATCGATAGAATCGCGAACCCCAACTCAAACAGTTGAGTTTCAGAGAGTACCAACATTGATTTTAGTATGAATCTAGTACCGTTAGTAGTTTACGACATTCAATCTATAAAGAATACAATGCCAGTATTTAGCTACGGTAATGATCTTAGTATGAATTATGTGCTGGTATTGATTTGAATTTATTCGTGTATGCCTGCAGTATACTTTAAGTACATAGGAAAACCCTTGGAATTTGTTATCAATGCCGGCATATAATTTAGGTTGAATGCGATGCCGGTACACAAGTTGTATTTTACCCAGGTGGTTATGTGTAGTGATCTCACTATAATTTGGATTTTCAGTGACAGTTTGAATCTCTAAGGATAGAGATAATTTTGGATAGGTAGAAGAAATTAGATGAATTATAGGGATAAGAAGAAGAAGACATTGATAGAGAAGAAATTACAGAGAAATTTAGGGAAGAAGATAAAGTTTATATTTCATTAGCTATTTTGCAAAGGAGTACAACCGTCTGTATAAAAGCCAAGACGCAACATTAGTCTCGTACACAGCACGAGCCACTTATAAGAATAACAATACCGAGACTACTAATGGCACCCGTCTTGGTTTTCCTCATGTAGGTACATGAATAATACCCACTCCTCGGAATCATCCTTGTCCTCAAGGATGAGAACCAAGTTGCAAAACCCTTAACCACAACAAGTACATGTCGTTCCGAGTAGAGCCCGTTAGGAGATAATGAAACAATGACCTCTAGTTTTCCTTGTAGGGACCAGAACATTAGAAATCCAAGCCCAGCATTGATTCCTGCTGGTCGGACTCTTTTCCCATAACTCCTTGTACACATCAAGGGACGGGAACTTTAATTCTAACAAGGAGGCCACTGATGATTCCTTGAATTCAGCTTGGACAAGGGAAGCCTTAGTGATGCACTGGCTTCTCGACCTTGACAGACTTAAGACCCAGTCCGTAGAACCTTGGTGACTGTCATGTGAACTTGAAGATCCATTCTTGGACATGATTTCTACTTCAACAAAAATCATTAAACTACCTACTTCTCCAGGTTTTAAATTACTGTAGAGAATACGTCATGATTGACTTGAATATCTCTTGCACTGTCTATCCATATTTCAGTTATTTCCCAGTCCCACAAAGTCTGAACTTCTCCACCACCAGCTCTTGTTAAACCTAATTGCAAGATGTTCTTGGTACAAACTAGTATATCCAGGATATAGTAAGTCTCATGACTACTGTAGATCGAAACAAGGTGAATGACCACTAAGGAATAATAGAAGTTTGCATGGACCCAAATTATCACCAGCAACATAGCTTTACCTATAGAATTGTATCTCATGAGAAATAATGTCGTAAGGATGCAATTCGTTGTACTTTTGCTGTTAGCTGCGTAAACTGAAGCCGTAACTGATATCCCTTTACTGACATCACCACCACTACATAAAGATGGAGCCAACATTATCCCACTACTATGACCATCAATACCTTAACCAAAAATTTCACAGTCGTTAAGTTGTAGAAGCGTTTTCATGGTTCCCATAATTCTTTCGCAGTATCCCATTCTTCTACAATACACCGTATCTCGAACCCACAAGGCTATCACTTTTCTAACACAAGGAAGGAGGTATCCAAGAGAAACAACATTAACCAAAATGAGAAGTTCCCCTACAACCCAAAGATTTCTACTATTCTTAATTTCCACCACCCAAAGCCATCCTGCTCTCCATTTATTAGCTTCTGGTGGTTGGTGCACCAGAATCCACACCTGACCCTTGATCACAAGACTTTATAAGAAAAACAAAAAATTATACTCTTGGGGAATGACTAGCTTCTCTAGTAGTAACATATTGCAGTTGTTTATAGATGTCATTGACTCTATGAACACCTTCCATGTCACTGCCATTTGTATATGAAATCCTGGATTCTTCCACCCGCCGTTGCATAATCAGCCTTTGTGAAATGACATCATCAGTTTCCAATGGCATTTGAAGAATCAAGAATACCCAGAAACTTTCACCTGTCTGCGAAATTTCTCACCCAACTTACGACAACCACTTGTTGCACCTTATGAGTTAATAACTTTGAGCACCTGTAAGGATATTTTTTCATATGATGCATAATAGGTTCTGATAAATCGTTTGAAACAAGCACCATGATTCACACCAAGCAAAAACATATGATAAAATAGAACGCAGTGCTGCAAATCTGAGAATCCAAAAAGAATGATAGATATCATGTCGAGTGAAAGGATTTTGCATTTAAAACCCTCTACAAACAATCGATCAAAAATTTCTTGTGCCATTCTGTAATCATCTTTCCTTGTCCAGAGAACATCATAATGTGGCGGTATTTCGTCAGGAAACTTCTTAACATTACCACTGCCATTATTTGCATAATAATGAGACCACCTTCTTGAGCCAAACAACTTCGCTCTATCAATTACTCGTCCAGCAAAAACCAGGACACCCTAAGAATTTTCATTACTTGCACACATAAGAACTGATCTCAACTTCATTATTCCAGCGTACTTATGGAGAATATGAATTAAGACCAAAAATGAAGCATCAAGTCCTTTCGATTGAGAACTCCAGAGTATGGTTTCACTCATACTTCCTCTATCAAGCAATAAAACACCACCACCATACCTAGTGATATTATCACTTTGTGACACTTTCAAAAATAGTTTCCAAGCAACACAACTGTCAAAAATTTTAACAACTACAAACACAATTGAATTCATGACCCTTGAATCTAATTGGTACTCAAGATTCAGAACAATTTCATAAACAATTTTCCCATTGTAATCACCCCATAGAATTGAACCAATTATTTCCCCACTAATATGAGTATCATTAACAAACACAGAAATGATTGATGGTACTAAACTAAAATCTGATTGATACCTTAAGATATGTAACACTGGACAATTCAATTTCACATAAGAACTCCAAACTGTAGTTGTACACTTACCACGAGCGGATGTCGACCAGAAGAGGATGATAACAATCCTGACAGTGTAAATTGTTCGGGAGATGGAACAACTCTTTCAAGTAATAAACATTTTTGTAATTGTTCACTTCGACTGTGTAAGTATGACACGGACAGAAAATTGAACAATAGGCGGCTAAACATTTCAGTAAGCACTTCCAGAACATGATTTTCAACAGTTTACCTCGATCAAACAACATCTCAGTAAAATTGAATTCAATCGTTGTATCACACATAGAGGTACCTTGTGTTACTGGTTGAATAAGTAAATCCTTGACAACATCAGAACCGATACTAGGTAAGAATTTATCCGAAACATTGAAATCGATGTGAACATTCTCTTGATAATCCAGAATTGAATCTATAGTTACATCAAATTTGAGTTTCGATCGAATTTTACCCTCATCTGTTGTTGTAAGAGTGGAAGAATTTTGAGAAAAATCATATGTTAAACTAGAATCAAGTGGAATTGATTTCAAATCTCCATCGATTTTTCCCTCGAGCACCTTCGACTCCGATTCACTAGATATGTTCGAATAATTCATTGTTGGAGAACCTAAAATTTTATGAGAACTTTCCGGTGTAGGACCTTTACCAGCAAAAACTCTATCCTGTTTGGCACGGCATTCACGAATTAACTCTCGTATTGACTGTAAATACCTTGCTGATGGTTGTTCATGGTATTGATCAACCTTCTTGAGCAGTTCTGCTTGTTTAAGAGCCAGCTCCTCCTGTCTTTAGTAGAATTCCTTTTGAGTTATATCTAACTCATCAATCGTTCGGTTCAGTTCATCAAACGCAACGTTGTTGGCCATGGAAGCAGTCGGAGAATCGACTTCTTTGATACCAATTGTAGTGATCTCACTACAATTTGGAGTTTCACTGAGAGTTTGAATCTCTAAGGATTGAGATGATTTGGGATAGATAGAAGAAATTAGAGGATTGGGGAAAGAATTAGATGAATTATAGGGATAAGAATAAGAAGACATTGATAGAGAAGAAATTACAGAGAAATTTGGGGAAGAAGATAAAGCTTACATTTCATTAGATGCTTTGCAAAGGAGTACAACCGTCTGTATAAAAGCCTAGACGCAACACTAGTCTCGTGCATAGCATGAGATACTTGCAAGAATAACACTACTAACGGCACCCATGTTGGTTTGCCTCATGTAGGTCCATGACATTATGGAATTCAAAACCTATTACGTTTTGAGTTTTTTGGTTTTCAGTTACCTGCCCGCACAGTTAATTAATGGGATTAATTAATGGGATATTTAAAAATTAAGGGTTGGTACCTGGACCCGTCGTTGACCATTCAAGTCTACGCTTGACCAGTTTATTTTTCATTTTATCGAATTTTAATTCTAAATATATTTGAAGTTACCAAATTATCCCTAACACTTCATTTCTCTTTAGCTTTGGTACCCAAAACTAATTGAAAAATTAACCTAGCTTTGGTTGAAATATTATACCTTGACTTGTTAAGGACTTGTTAAATCAAACTGTTGACTTAATAAAGAAATAATCATTTTTATTACTAAATTTGACCATTCAAAGTCTTATACGCTTTGATGTTGTTGCATTCTTTACATCCTTAGTTTATTTTTAGAGGAAAGACATTTTATTAACAAAATGACATGGTTATGCAAATTTTAATTCTAAATATATTTGAAGTTACCAAATTATCCCTAAAACCTGACTTCATTTGTCTTCATTTCTCTTTGTCATTCAATTCTGATCTCCAACAAACCATATATAACCCCATGTATCACCATTTAAAAAAAAAAAAAAACAACTACATCACTTAGTTGGTTTCTCTAAAACTAAAAATTACAATGGGTTCCAACTTCTAAAATTTCTCAAAACCCATATCAAAAATTCACAAATCGTCCACAACAACAATAACTTCAAATGAAGTTTCAAACCAAGAAACAAACCATATGAATCCCTATTTTCTTTATTCATTATTTTTGATTTAAATTTTCTTCCTTGTTAATTTTTTAATCGTACGTAACTACTAGTGTTCATTATCCAATTTTTCCTAGAAAAACGGAAGAACCCCAGATTTTTCTTTTTGTATGGAGAAAACTTCAATAATTTTTCTTGTTTCTCTGCAACTCCAAAACATTTAAAAGCCTGAACCTTCTCTCCTCTCTCCTCAACCTTCTCTTTAGCTTCTTGGATATGGAAATGCATCTTACACGGCATAGAACACATAAAAAAATACTCTATTTGGGAAGTAGGGAATGGTCTCTCTATTAACATTTGGAATGACAAATGGTTACCCAATAGAGAACAACCATTGTCAAACTGCATTACTTTTAATCCAAATATAACACTTGTGTCTGATTTGATAAATCATGACACTAAGAAGTGGAATGAAACTTTACTCCTTTCTCTTTTCGATAGAAACCTAGTATCTGAAATTATGAATATCAGATTATATTGTTCAGCTGATGGTAGGTTGAAAAAGGATAAATTAAGATGGCTTTTAACTAGGAATGGTGAATTTTCGGTGAAATCTTTGCATGCTAAGTTGTTAAACCCATTGGGTTCAATCTCTAATGAAACTAAAATCTTTTGGAGAGGTGTATGAAGCATGGACACCTCTCAAAGGATCAAGTTGTTTACTTGGAAGTGTCTCCAAGACACTTTACCAACAACACAAAAATTAGGGATACATCTGGAGGTTGAAACACAATGCATTTTCTGCGAAAAGGCTATTGAATCAACTTTGCATATGTTCTTTGAATGTGAGTATGCAACTGCAGTCTGGAACTTAGCCCCAATGGCTATGCAGGGAGTAATTTCTAATTCTATAAACATTACAATGATTGGATGAAAGGAGATACAAAATCTATTTCAATGTCTTTGGCTGCAACCAAATGCTGGTTCATTTGGAAAGAGAGATGCTTAAGAGTGTTTGAAAAACAAGAAAGAACACCTGAACAACTGGCAGTTGACATTGCTCGTCACTTCAATTACTGGCATCCTCACAGTACAAACATTAACTTACACGAGCACAGAACAATAATTGCAAAAAATATACACTGGATTTTCCTTAGTAGAAACACCCTGAAACTGAATTGTGATGCTTCTTGGGTATCAAAAAATACTAATGCAGGTTTTGGTTTTGTGTTGCATAACTGGTTAGGAACAGGCAATGGAGAAGGAATGGGCATCTCCAGATCTTCAACAGCTAAAGAAGCGGAAGCTTTAGCACTGCTGCACACAACAAGATGGGCCACTCAAAACAACCTACAAAATCTGGTCATTGAAGGTGATAATCAAGCAACAATAAGTTTTCTACAAGGGAAAGATATTTCAATCCAATGGCAATGCTTAGAAATCTTAGAAGAAGTAAAAACTACAGCTGCAACTTTAGTTTCTTTTAAGGGCTTCCAACATGTTGACAGACGCGCAAACAAAGTAGCTGATCTTTCGGCTAAAAAGGGAAGAAAAGAAGATAGAAACGAATGTTGGTTAAATTCTGTACCTAGGTTTTTAATTCCTTCAATAGCTTTTGACTCTGTCAAAGCTCAAAATCTGTGTAACTTATTATCTTTTGTAAGCACTTCAGAAGGTATTAATTCTGCAATTTCAGTCATCGGATGAGCAAATCAATCTGATTTGATCTCCAATGAGTCTGAATCAATGGATTAATCCCCTTCCTTTGGTAATCTATTATACTTTCAAAAAAAAAACATTTAAAAGCCGTGATTAGGTAAACATTTGAAAGTAGATCAGATTTAAACGATTGGATGGCTAATAGATTCTTAAACCAATTTGAAGATCGGAGCAAAAAATTAGTTAATGGAGATTCACGGATTCACCCAAAACATTTAAAACCCATGATTAGGTAAACATTTGAGAGAAGATAATCAACTCAGTTGGTTAGAAGTTATCATTAGATTTGTAAATATTTGATTCCTTGTTCATACGGAGAATTTGAAGAAAAGGGAAAAGGCTACACAGTATGTTAACAATCTCCATCAACAACAATTCATGCCCATAACATGTTTGCCGGTAACGATCATCGTATGGGCTTGAAGAAGGTTAAATGTGGAATTAGATTCTCGAAAAGTTGGGTCTTTTGGGTTGATTCACGTACCAGTTGGTCGGTAGTGCATTGCAATTGAGAAAGAAAATAAACAAGCTCAGTAGGAACCCGGAAGAAGATGGTGGCTTTTGTTAAGGGGTAAATTCGTAAGATTTTCTTTTAATACAAATTAGAAAAAAACAAAATAAAACTTAGTCAAACGTGGACCTGAACGGTCAACGGCAGGTCTGGGTACCAACCCTTAATTTTTCGATTATTGGGTACCAAAGCTAGGTGTTGGACATTTGCTGGGTACCAAACGTTAAATATCCCTTAATTAATTCTCGAGCATGCCGGTACTGCTAACGGCATAGTATGTTGCTTAAATTTCTCTGCCGTCACATGATGTAAAGTTTCCAGCAGGAAACTTAAAAAAAAATTCACCTGACTACCGGCATTGATATATTTCTATCGATCATGTCAGCATTTAGTTACGGCATTGAATGTTAGTTACCAACCATGCCGGGATAATTTTTACGGCATGGTCTTCATCACTTCCGGCGATGTAAAAACAATTATTTCCGACAAGACTTTCTGGTGGTAGTTCCGGCGTTATTTTTATCCATAGATCCACGCCGTATACAGTTCTGCGTGGTAGTTAATTAATTTTTCTATGCCGGTATTTAGCTTTGGAAGGCACTGCTTCCTGTATGTTTCTCATGTAGTACCGACATAGTCGTAGTATGATTACTATGCCGATATATAGGCTTCCGACATTGTATTCATAAAACTACTATGCCGGCTCAGAGCTTTTTCAACTGAAAAATGGTGGGCTCAAAGAAAAAAAATCAAATATTTCAACCTCTTAGCATCTTTACCCGTTTGTTGGGGATGCTTGTATGTTGTGCAAGTTTACTTTCTTGTGTAGGTTCTTCACATAACTCTCCTTGCTCGTAAAAATCATCATTCAATGGTGTTAGTTCCACAAATAGTTGCAATTGTGAGTTGTTTTCATTAGCTGAAGATTCAAGATATGCTCCTTGTTGTGGTTGAGCTAAAGATTCAGCAGCAATAATTCTCTCTTCACAATCATCCTCCATTTTCACCAAATAAAAGTTCCCTCCCAAATTTTTTTTTCTCCTTCTACTCTCACCTCACTCACCCAAATACAAATAAAAACACACACTAATCTTTTATCAACTAATCTTATGATTTTCCTAATTATAAATATTTACTAATCCGGATTCGTGAGGGGTAGATTAGGTATTAAAAAAAACTTAGATATAGGGTGACCCGAAATGGATATTTGGATCCCGTTTTTATCCTTTATTTATATCCCCAATTAATTTTATTATCCCCAATTGCGCGTTCAAAGGAAAAGGCGGGCAAAATGGATTTTCGCTATCTATTTACTAGACTTTAATATTATATTTATGCATATGAAATAGGGAATAAAATAATATAAAATAACAATTACCTCCACCGAATATTTTGTCCATAATATCAGGGACGGACCTTTGCACATACCTCCACCGAATATTTTGTCCATAATTTTTTTTTTTTCTCAACATGGGCTAATAGCCTTGGTCCAGTATATCATTTTATTTTTTAGGCTATTGGGCTGTCAAAACTACCTGGGCTAAAGCCCGAGTTAGCCCAGACGTGGGTGCGTCAGTGCATAATATCTCTTTACTTGTATATAGTACAAAGAAATAGTTATGTGATACTAATAAACAATAATATCTCGTGCAGTTTCTCTCATTTCTATGTTTTCCTTGTTGCTCCAGCGCATTAATTTCTTGTGGTTTGCTAATTTTTTTGATTAAAATTTTATTGAATTTTAATAACCAAAATGATTTGTGACTCCCGGTTTCTCTACTCACAATGCTCCCAATGTTAGGTGGCATCTAGGTATGCTTCATTCTCACTTTACAAAAAATAAAATAAAAAATTGGTCAATCAATTGTGTAAAACGGTTATTATTTGGAATCCCGAAATCAACATCTGCAATCACCCTTCTACTACTAAGATTTTAATTTCCGTGATCTCCGATTTAACATACTAAACCTTGTTTTTTATAAATCCTTTCCCTTCATCAAAGCTAACCCATGATTTAGCATCCCTTGGTTATGTCAAATCTCTTAAGAACTCTTTTCTCCCTACAGGAAGTAATTAACTATCCCCACATCAACTTAGAAAATTGAAGATGAATTAACTAGGAACAACACAAGAAACAATAAGTTTGAGTAACAATAAAACAAAGTCTCTGAAAATCCCAATATGAATTGTGATCTTACATTCCATCAAAACCCCTTTTCTAGATCAAATATTTGAATATTAATGGTGAAAGTGCTAATAAGTAATAAGGAATCAAAAGCTAAAAATTGAATGAAGATAGTTGCGTTCTTATCAAAAATTTAATTTTGCTTGAATGAGCAATATACATTGATTTATGAGTAATAGAAGTTACATAAGGTAAATCTCCACCATCAAGAGGTTAAATGATTTTTCCATCACAAAAATTGAGGTAGTTTTTTCAGAATTAACTAATGAACTTCCGAATCCATTATTATTTAGCTTAAGCCTTCAAATCGTGTAAATAGAGACCTTTGCTTTAGATGGTAGATTTATTTTTGTTCTTAAGAAGAGAAACACAATCACGATACCTTTCACCCACTTCCGTGTTTAGACAGTGACGGGATAATATAATTTCTTTAAATTTTTTTATGAAAAAACCATGCGGATGCCACCTAACATTGGGAGAAGTGGGAGTAGAGAAACTGGGAGTCACAAATCATTTTCCTTTTAATAAGTATACATATCCTCAGGCATCCGGTATTCTAATTTTAAAAAATTAATGAATCCCCTATCAGCTAATCAAAGATATAATTTAAGTGGAAATTTCTGAACCCAAGTTTGGCTCCTTTCTCTTTTAGAAACCCATCATTAAGATGCTATATATTTTAGCCCAAAATTTACGATCTACGGTTAAGATTAGTAGTCTCAGATTAGATTTATAAACCCATATTTTCAGATGAACTTAATTAACCTTCATTAGTTAATTATGATTAATATAAAGGGTTAATTAGTATTTGGGTCGTAAGTTTTGGTATGTATTTGAGTTTGGGTCGTAAGTTTGTCCGTTTTTGAGTTTGGGTCGTTGACCCCGTTAGTCAACCGGTCAAACTGTTAGTGTAAGTCAACTTCAGTTAGTAACGTATTTACGCATTTTGTCGAGGCTCTAGAGACTTCGTTAGAAGTCGGAATTAAGTGTTTGACCCCATATTAGAAAGAATAAATAACCACCTTCCAAACTCACTTAAAAAATCCAGATTCCGAGTTCAAATGGTCAATCAAAAGTATTCGCAAACAAGGTCACAAAATTGCGTAGCTACAGATTTCAGCTCAGGCAAGCTACTTTCCGGGGAACATATCTCCTAAACGATAAATCCGAGTGCTATGAAATTTTAACTCATTAAAGACAAGACATAGAGGAACGGTTTTCGTTAAGAAAGTGTCTCCTAATTCCTACCTATTGGTACCAGTTTCGCAGACAACTAGGGGCAGAAAACTGTGTCAGAAATACGGTTTTTCAACTTTCATATCACAATCTGGTTGTCTGCGAAAGTTGAAAAACCGGCACCATTAGGTAGGGAACTAGGCCACAAATTCTTAACGAAAAACGTTCCTCTATGTCTTGTCTTTAATTAGTTAAAAGGGATTAGCAATCGGATTTTTCGTTTAGGAGATATGTTCCCCGGAAAATAGCTGTCCTGAGCTGAAATCTGTAGCTACGCAGTTTTGTGACCTTGTTTGCGCATACTTTTGATTGACCATTTGAACTCGGAATCTGGATTTTTTAAGTGAGTTTGGAAGGTGGTTATTTCTTCTTTCTAATATGGGGTCAAACACTTAATTCCGACTTCTAACGAAGTCTCTAGAGCCTCGACAAAATGCGTAAATACGTTACTAACTGAAGTTGACTTACACTAACAGTTTGACCGGTTGACTAACGGGGTCAACGACCCAAACTCAAAAACGGACAAACTTACGACCCAAACTCAAAGACATACCAAAACTTACGACCCAAATACTAATTAACCCTAATATAAAATTATTTTTAAAAAGAAAAACGTTAATTGGATGGTCAATTAGTGGACGGTTTTTGCGGGCAGTTAATTAACAAAATTTCGTTAATTGACTTAATTGTGTAACGAAATATTCTATCTCATATTATAACCTAATATATTTAGGATTTCTTAATTATGGTGGATAGTATATATGTTAACAAAATTTGGACGTGGTTTATCTTCCCTAATTTTTCAAGCTTTTCTTTGTATACATACATAAATGATTTTTTGTTCTCATTAAATCATCCTATATTTTCCGTTTTCTATTCCTTTTTTTTTTCTCTATATCTGATCAAATAAAACAAAATCAGATATTTTATATGAAGTGCATTTTGATCGAAGCTAATTAGGAGATATGTGTTCTTATCCAACGCCGATTAAATATATACTCTGTGTAAAAAATGTATGACCCGTATCATTCAAACGACCTACTTGTTTCATGCAAAGTTGCATCTATGCCGGTAGGCCACTATAAGTTACAGCTTGAAAAGAAGCTACTTCAATTTACGATAATTTGATTTTTCCTACGGAAACTAGGTGATATTTGGAATTATCACATGCTATAAATGTGTGAAAGTTTGATCTATTACATTAAAAATGGATGATAATTGTAGGACCTCCACGGACCACCGCACCCTCTTTGGGAACGACCATATAGCACTGATACTGTCCCCACTTGACCACCTTGAGGTTAGGTGTGGGCTTTTAATCCAAAAGACCTCAGTACTATGTAGGGAGAGTGTCTAGCTTATATATCACCATATGGAACTTGTCTTCCTACATGTGGGACTATCCTTAGATATCCCATGTGTGACTCACATGTGTGTATTTGAGCCACATAACTCCAACAATCTTCACCTTGGCTAGAATACACACCACCTCTCCACCTCCGTCCATATGCTACCAATCGGATAATGATTACTGCCACCAGATGCTCTTGGAACACTACTCATACTTTGATCTTTCCCGGCTCCACCTGCGACCTTATGACTACCAGATGCTCTTGGAACACTACTCATACTTTGAGCTTTCCCGGCTCCATCGGTGACCTTCTGACTACCGGCATTCCATAACCACTCATCATCCCGACTCCCTACAACTCCACCTTGCTCTGATACCATTTTGTAGGACCTACGTGTCTAGCTTATATATCACCATATGGAACTTTTCTTCCTCCATGTGGGACTATCCTTAGCTATCTTATTTGTGTATTTGAGCCACACAACTCCAACAATAATTCCATTTTTCACTTGGGAAGTAGGTGATAGTTGGAATTTTCATAAGAAATCTGGTGATCTTCTTTAATTATTGGTCGATTACTGAAAAGTGAAAAGTATAATTTTCCTTTATCTACTTCACAGATAATTAGAATTTTAAGTGAAAACCAGAATTTTCTTAAATCTAATTTGATAATGAGAGTTTTACTTAAAGAGCTATAGGTAAATCATCATCTTAATTAGTAAGCTTTTTAATTGTTATCTTGATAAGTAAGCTTTTCATTTCCTTCATTCGTGTCAAAAAGGTGGTCTTAATTGGCAACCATAGAGTGTGTTGGATCGTGCCTAAGTTCTACAATATGTGGTTGTTGAGAGTCCAATTTTGAATGGAACTCTAAAAACCATGTGATAAAAATCTTGGTCTAGTTTGTAGGCTAAGGAAGTAGAACTCAATTTGGAGTTGGTCACTTAGAGGTTAAGTTATATATCTAGCTAACTAGTATAAATAGGGGTAGTGTTTATGAGATAATCCAACCTAGAAGAGTTGTAAATCCTTGTGCTTAGGATTTTGGTCTCTTTGGTAGGGAGGATTGAGTGCTACCGTGAAGGTCAGTATCGGTGTGAGATAAAAGCTTGTAGAGAGAGGATTTTTGTGTTCTAGTATGTCGGGTTCAGGGCTTCGCCCTAAACCAAGTTTCTAGACGGTTTCCATGTTTCTCCTCTGTTACTAGAAACGAAGAAGACGGTGTAGAAGAGAATACATGAGGCTGGTTTGAGGAATGGTTAGAGAATTGGTTTCTATGGTTTCTTCGATGGTGTTCTCGGGTATGTCTTGTTAACTATTTGGTTCTTGTGTTGGGTTCCGTAAAGAGAATGTAATGGTCTTTAATTTAATGGAAGTTTTTCTGATGGTGTTGGCCGTGGATGTAGCCTGTAAAGGTAAACCGCGTATATCTTGTGTTATGGTTGTGTGTGCTTGTTTATCTTCTTGTAACTGCATCTTTTCTGATGGTTACATTCAAATGAAGATAAATACTAAAACTTACTCTAACATTCAAGATTTGAAGATAAACAAGATCTAAAAGAACATAAAAGTAAAGATTGACACAAGCTTATAACGTGGTTCGTCCATGATGACCTACATCCATGGGAAAGAAGATAGTTTCTTTATTGATTATAAGGTCTTACCCTTGAAAGAGTTACAAATCTCACTTAGATATCTCGATCACTCTTTCTCTTTCTAGATCTCTCTCAGGAATTCTCTTTAGAAATACCATATAATAATACATAATATAACTCTCCTATTTCCTGCTACATGGGTTGGTATTTATAGATAAATAATACTCTTGAAGGCCAGGACTCGTCGAGCTCTCGGATTCATCCTACATCTCCTTCACTTCTTCGGACAGGTCCTATACTATCCCTCATGGTGGTATTCTGGGTTCTCCTCCGAGTTATCTCTCCCTGTTTATGGTGGTCAGGCCTCGTGGAGCTCTTCTTCAAAGGTACTCGTGCGGATCCACTCACGAGCTGTAGTATAGATCGCCCGAGTTCTCTGCTACGTCATAGGCTCGCTCTCACTCCTTATGATCCTTCATTAAATGAAATGCTACATTTTAGACTTGACCGACTGAATTGATTAGACCACTCCTTCACACACGTTGTTCATGCGATGCTAGTGGCAGGCATCTCGATTCAGACGAGATCAGCTTTATAGAGAATAATTCGGTGCTCCTACCTTATCATCTCATCATGAAGTCATCCCTTGAGATATTGACAGGTGGCCATCGGGTATATTACCCTCATATTTTGCTCCTTTTCTTTGCAACTTGCCAAGGGAATGAAGGAAAGAAAACTCCGAAATTGTTTCTGCTTTTCCGCCACGTGCGAGATCTCCATCAAGTCCACGTTTTAATACTCTCCTTTACTCATCGGTTTTAAGGAGTCGGTTGGTTATCCCCTGGTTAAATGGAGATCCCTTTCTCCTTGTGGTTAATGTTTTTTATCGCGCCCTGATTCTTTTGGATAAGTCCTGGATAGTTTTTCGAGGAACTTACCTTCGTATAAATCTCCTTGTGGTGGGGGATTCGGATTTTATTTCCTCTTACTCTTCTTCCTGAGGGGTTGTCATGAGTGTTTTACCATATCTGATGAGCATGCCCCCTCTTGTCCTTCTTGTCGAGGAATTGTCGGTTCATGTTTCTTTAATCATGATAGTATGTCCTCTCTTTTGTCTATCTTTTGTTACTTATTGATCTGGTTTCTAGATCATAACCGATGTCTCCTATGGGGGGATCATTTTATCTTATTTGTTTCTTGCTCCGTTGGTGTTTTAGAGGGCCCGATTTGCCTGCTAGAGTACAATGCTCTATGTTAGGAGACTTCATATTTGTCATTGTTCTTTTTCTTACTGGCAAGCTTGGTAACACTTTTGCGAGGTTCTTCTTCGTGCGCTTGGCCTTTGGAACATATTGTGTTTGTTACATAGGTTTGCATTTAACAGTTTTTGTTTGTGCAACCTGTCCTTCTCTTCCCATATGATGGGTATAAGTCGTCCGAGTTGCTGGGGATGCTAAGGTATAAAACACCATTTTCGTCTTCTAAGTGTATGTATGTATACCTTACCCCTTGTCATCAGATACGTCAGCTATATGGTTTCTTGGATGGAAAAGTTATCATCTTAAGGCTTCTCTAAACCGAGATGGTAAAGGAACGATGCTCCTACTGTCGTCTAGGGAAAGGTTCGGACATGTATTGGCAGGGAAGCTCATAGTAAATTATGGTGGTGGGGTGCTCCTCCGAGTTGGGTACTGTAGAATATCCTCATCCGAGGTTAGTGGTATATGTAGAGAGATTTCTCTTTCATCAGGATGTTATTTGTTATGTGATGTGCCCCGAAGGTTTTTAGTATAATGGATACTTGGGATTATTAATATATTTTTTTTGTCCAACCGTGGGTGACAGAGTCTCGGAGTGATCAGTTCCTTATATGATTAAGTCACACTAGTGGAAAATAGGGTTTTAACTACCCACATCCGTGACTCTCATTGACCGTAGTTTGAACCCAGACTCATCATGTCTGTCTGCGATTCAAAACAAACACGGAAAAGTTCCCAATCGGTTAAAAAAAGTCTTTGAATATTTATTATTTTAGCTTTATTCTGTGACCCATGCCGCTACGGATGATTAGTGATGTATCTGTGGTTAGATGAATGGTTAGAGATACTTGAGATTTGAGCCATTGATCTAGATAAGATGGATATCTGGATCCTGAAGAAGAGACTTCGTTATTATCGAGGATAAATATCTCCTCTTCTTCTTTACTAGACTAGATGCGCACCTTATCTTTCTTCTTCATTCATAGACTACTCTTCTCCATCTCCTCTATATTCATCTCCCTGCTAGGATATTAACTTGATGCTACTTGTAATACTCCTAGGTACGACTCTCTTCTCCATCTTCTAACTACTTTAATTTCCACATCCCCTTTATCTTCATCTAGAACTATGAAAACCCTATCTTCGTTTTTTTATCATCACAATCAGAAAACCCTAACTTTCTCCCTCGAAAATCAGCAGGTATAAACCTTAATTATTCTCAATTCTCACATTTCACCACTAACATTTCTGAATTTTAACTTTAATTTTAAAGATCTACACTTCCGTTCTGATCAGTTTGTGGTTTTACTTTGCAGATTGTTTTAGAGGTTAAACAATTTTAGATGTTTCGTACAAGGAGAGAAGAAAAAAAACCCTTTACTTTTCCAATCTAGGATTTTAATAAATTCTGTTTATTTTCGATGATTTTTATTTTTTGGGGATTTCTTTCTCTTCGTGGTATTGAAATTGCTTATTTCTATTTCTAATCCTTGGAATTATTAATTTCTTTAAGACAGTAAGTTTTGTGTAATATTTTTGCGAATAAATCCTAAGCCACATTCTACTTTTATGATCTTTTTCACAGCAGTACCATCACTGCTGCTCAATCTCAGGTGATTTCAATGTCCCCATCTATTCTTATTTGAGGATGTAGATAGTTTCCAGTCTTTTTATTGATTTCTTACATTTCTTCGATCTGTGTTGCAGGTGGATTCTTAGTTTGCATGACAATTTCTTGGTAAGTTACTTCAAAACTAAATATATCAGATTATCGAATTTAATCATGCTCAGACCTTTGCTGACCAATTATGAGTTTTAATTTTCTTTTTGTGGCTAGACTATTGCAAAATATAGTATTTATATTGGTGAGAATATTAATTGTTGAAATTCGTAGTTCCATCTGCACACTGGTAACATGAGGTTAAAATTAAGAATCTCTCTTCATTAATTGTGCTTGTGATGTCATGTTTGGAAGGAACGAATTATTTCCATTAATTGTGCCGATTAGCTCGATTGTGCCAATAATAATTTGTAAATTCAGATTCTATTGTATTTAGAACTAGCTTAGTATCCATTTTACATGTACACGTTGAATGTTTAGCTTCTCATTTTAGGATCCGCCCATTGAAATGATACAACACTTTATAGAAGCCAGGGGTTTATCAAGTACTTGTGCAACAACATAGTGGATGAAAGTTTTTTCTTTGTGTATGGGGTTATGTTGAAATGATGTATGCAGTAGCAGTTTTGGGTTTAAAAGTATTATTGTAGCCTAAGGAAAGTCTAAGGTCTGATTGTAATGGAAACAAGATAGGGATATATGTTATACTTTGGAAACTAAAGTCGAATCATAGATGGTGTATATGGGGTTGGTCTTGCTAACTAATTTGATGATTTGTCTTATAATTCTGTTGTAGTACATTTATCTTATCATTTTGTTGTAGTATCAATTTGGAGTTGCTTCTTTCTTACGTGTATATCTTTCTGATTTGTAGGCGGAAGATTTCCACCCAGTTCTATCCCAAAACGTGGAGCTTGCAACAAATAGGTACGTTTGAGATACACATTTCATCTCCCTTGGGCAGTTTACCTACTAAATTACCTAGTGCTTGCCACTCGAAGCAAATATCTTAAATTCTTGTATTGCATATTGTTTGTATGGGAAAGAATATCGTATCTGCCTATCAGACACTCATGTGTATGCCAACTATGGTGCTACATTATGGCGAGTTTATTTTATCCCATAATCAGCTGGTGGAATATAATCATTGATAGTAGTGCAAGTACAACCTGGTTAAATTTGTTGTTATAGATCAATGCAAATAACTAAAAAATAGAAACATAAAAAGGTGGATGAAACAATAAAAATTATATAGGTAGGTGCAATATTTTACACAAAAAACAATGACCTGACAGTGTTTAGGTTCCCTTACTTCTAAAACTGATGGATGTAGTGTCAAAATGCATGTGTTAAACTGCTGAATTAGTTTCTCAGTCTCTAAAAAGAGAATCTATGTGATTTTAGGTCTGCTAAATCGTTCTTGATCAGTTGAACAAGGATCTATTTTGATCCCCTAATGAATTGAGGATTTCACTAATGCATTTCCATCATTCCAGACATTGTAATGCGCTCAACTACAAATTTATATCTAGGAACGCAGATGTTATGGAAGGAATCCTTGTTGTCTTGGGAGAAATGTATGGTTTGAATATTCATGCACCTGTTTTGAATAATGTCGTAGACTAATTATTATTTCTCTAGCAATCTTTTCCATGATCGTAAGGCTGAAAACTAGTGTTTCTTTCATGTGCAGGTCTTACAGCTTGTCTCCATATGTGAGTTCTTAAGTGATTTTTTCAAAACAAAGCTAAGTTTTTCAGCCTCTACTGATTTGTAGTCAATCATCACGGCATTCAAATCTGTGCAGCATAATCTTAAATCCCTTTAAGCTATATTCTAAATTCTCTTATCAAGCTAGTTGATAGTTCTAAAAGTTGACAGAGAGAAAGCTAGTATGCAAGTTATCTTAGCACATTTTTCCATCCCTTTTTGTGTAATTTTAAACCCAATGGGTAAAATGAATGAATGTGGAATTCAAAGTATGAGTTTAAATTTGAATTTCAGTTTGGGTTTTATTCGTTAACTTGACTTTGACTTGACTTTACTTGACTTGTGCAGTCAGATTTACCCATTCAGGCTGAATCTATATATTTTTTTATATTATAATCTAAATCTGAGACCCAAGGCTAAGGGTCTGTACCTCCTGACCCTTAAAATCAGTCGCTATTTTGAGACCCACGGTTAAGGGTCGTACGAAACCGAGACGCTTTATCAGAGACCCCAACAAAGACGGTTAAAAATGGTTGTATAAGTTGTATATATGACTTGTCCTGATGGTCGTGAAACTTTTATTTTCCACTAGTGTCATCGCTTACCGTGGTGGACATGAAATATGGTTATTTCCCTTTTGGCCGTTTGGTACCAGGTTGATTTAATCATGTCCTCTTGTAGGTTACACTTGTCCATGGTTGTGTGGTTCAGTATATGAGCCACCCGTTTGTCAACCAATGTTTGGAGGGTGATAGGTCGGTAAAGCGATCCTTCCCTTAGCCAAAGGTTAGGACCTTGATTCTGAGCATCTCCTGTTATGGCAGGACATCATCCGATTGCTGGGTCGCGATGGAATTACCCTACGTCTGTATCTATAATAGGTAGCTTAGGGTGTCACCGCGTCATCATGCTTCATTTGGCAAGATGGCATTGCCTCAGGTCTATGTTCGTATCAGGCAGCTTAGGTATTTACCCGCATCATTCGTTGCATAATGGAAGGTATGGCTAACACCATGCCATAGTCTTGATGGGATTGTTTGGATATGCAAATTTGTACACGGTGAGAAACAATATAGGGACATCAAGCAAAAAGTCTAAAAAACATAGCTATTGCGAAAAATAAATAAAGTGAAAAATAAAAAATAACAAAAAACGAAGAAAATAAGAAATGATTAAAACAAAAAAGTTTAATTTTATTACTTCGAAAAGAGGGTTGTGAACCCTAGTTACATTTTAGTAAGGTATCATGACCTATGACGTGAGGATTCTAATCCTAATGCTTCATCATGCTATAATAAGATTTTCCTCAGGAATGAGTAGCTAGACTTCTAGGAGGGAAAATACATCTTTCCGAGCTATCATCTCTCTCCGTTGTGTGGCTCGACGAGTGTCAGGTCCTAAACCATTCAGGTGTTATATGGCTTAAGATACTTGATGTTCCAGGGGCACTATAGATCTTCCCCATTCCCATTGAGTAACCTGTAATCTCTATTGCCTGCTTTTGCAATAACCGTTAGTGGCCCTTCCCAGATAGGAGAAAATTCTCCTGATTCACGCTGATATGGTGGAATCACGCGCCATATGTTATCTCCTATTTCGAAGTGTCTTACATGGACTCGTTTGTTATATTCCCAGGCCAGCTTCCGATGGTATTTTTCCATCTTTTGTAAGGATATTTCTCGGTTTTCCTCGAGATCGTCTAGCTTAGATAGTATCATGTCCTAGGTGAGGTTTTTCTCCCATGCCTCAGTTTTAGTCATTGAGATCATTGCTTCTGTGTGTATGATCGCTTCCGTTCCATAAGTTAGGGTGAAGGGAGTCATAATTCTTGTGGACTCTCTTTCGGTAGTCCTTTAGGCCCATAAAACATTATGCAATTTTTCACACCAGCTCGCTCCTTGACCATCTAGCTTCTTCTTGAGTATGTCGGTGATGGTTTTGTTAGTTTCCTCTACATGACCATTACTCTCAGGGTAGATGGGTGTGGATTTGAGCTTTATGCTTTTGAAGCAATTGAAAAGTAGGTCGATATTTTTTCCACCGAGTTGTGCCCCATTATCCGAGACAATGGCTGCCGGGATACCGAAACGACAAATGATGTGCTCGAAGAGGAATTTGAAGACATCGTGGTCGCGAATGTGCCTCAAGGCGGAAGCTTCCACCTATTCGGTGAAGTAATCTGTGGTTACGATGAGGTATTTTCGCTGTCCCGTGCCAGTTCGGAGTGGTCCGAAAATGTTGACTCCATACTTGGCAAATGGCCAAGGGATGAGCACATATTTTAGATCTATTGACGTTTCATGCATTCTTTTGCCGAATTTTTGGAATTCTAATCATGACTTTGTGATCTACTTAGATTCCTCGTTCATACGAGGCCATAAATAACCTTGGAGCCTGGCGTTGTGAGCTAGAGTTCTTCCACCGCTATGGTTGATGGCATACCCGTGGTGTATTTCCCTTAGAATTTTCTGACCCTCTGAGAATGAGAGGCATCTGAGAAGAGGTCCCATATACGATTTTTTATAAAGTATGGTATCTCTTAAATGGTAGTTCCCTGATCGGTAGATGATCTTGTGCGCGAGCTGCTGATCACTAGGGAGGGTTCCATCGGATAAGTATTTCAGGATTGAGGTTCTCCAATCCTTTTCAAGCCAAGATTGTGGTTCAACTACCATATTTATATTAAAGGTTTCCCTTTCTTCCGGAATTGGTATGGAATGGATTGATACCCTCTCGATCCTTATGGTTGATATTGTAGGATCTGCTGTCATGGAGGCGATGAAGGTAATGTTTGGTATTTGTTCAATATAACTCCTTGAGAGGTCAAGGTATTGTTGTAAACAGGCATCCAAGGCTTGGTATACCCCATTTATATGTCGTATTATGAGCTGAGAATCACTCGTGAGTCTGACATCGTCTATGCCCATCTCAATGGTAACTCTTAGAGCGTGTATGACAGCTTCTTACTCCATTATGTTATTTTTGGATGGGAACTCGAGCCTTAGGTTGTAGACAATCCGTCATCCTGTTGGGATCGTAAATACCATCCCGATGCCAGATCCTTCCAAAATGAACGACCCGTCAATGAAGTCCTCCCATTGTTTGGGATGTTCCGAGCGAACCATCTCGGGTGGATCCTCCAGTTCGTCCTCCATTCCGGGGATATCTTCTACTTCTTTCGTTTCTTCTAGTGGTAAGTCGGCTAGGAAATCCTCCACGACCTGTGTTTTAATGGAGGTCTGGGTTTGCTAGTGCACTCCGTACTGCTTGATTTGGGCCCCCTATTTGGAGATCCTCCATGCTCTATTGGCATGGTCAAATACGGATTCTATCGGTGATTTTGTGATAACCGTGATTGTGTGGGTATTGAAGTACGTTCGCAGTTTTTGCATCGCGTACACCAGGGACAACACGATCTTTTCTAGTTTCGAATAATTCTTCTCTGCTGATGTCAGAGTCTTGCTTATGAAGTAGATGGGTCTCTACCCTCCGTTGTCTATGCGAGTCAGCACTGCGCTAATCGAGATGTTGGTGGCGGAGATATAGATGTATATGTTCTCTCCTAGGCTGGGCTTTTTAAGGACTGGCAAGTCGGCCAAATATTTTGTTTTTTTTTGAATGCGTGTTCACACTCGGTACTCCATGAGAATTTTTTGCCTTACTTCAGAGTATTAAAAAATTCTTTGCACTTATTTGAGGATCGGGCTATGAACCTTCCTAAGGCTTCTAATCGTCCATTGAGCCATTGTACATCTTTGATAGTGGCTGGCGAGGGAATTTCGAGTATGGCATGTACCTTGGCAGGGTCCACTTTGATGCCTCGTTTGGTGACCAAGTATCCTAGGAATTTCCCAGATGTAACCCCGAAGGCACATTTGGCTGGGTTAATTTTCATGTTAAAATTTCTCATTTGTTCAAAGATATCCCTGAGATCGCTTTCGCGGTCCTTCTTGAATTTTCTTTTGACGATCATATCGTCGACATAGACTTCTAATGTTTTATGTACCCACCTGTCAAACATTTTTTACACCATTCTCTGGTACGTCTCCCCGGCATTTTTTGAGTCCGAAGGGCATCTTGGTGTAATATTATAATCCTCGAGTAGTGAAGAAAGCAGTATTCTCTTGGTCTTCCTCAGCCAGAGGAATCTGGTTATATCTATAGTATCCTTCCTTCAGGGATAGTAACCCATAGCCTAATGTTTCTTCAACCAACTGGTCGATGTTAGGTAGTGAGAAGCTGTCCTTTGGACATGCTTTATTTAGGTCACTGAAGTCGATACAGATTGGCACCCCTCCATTTTTCTTTGGCACGATTACCATGTTAGATATCCATGTTGGATATTGCACTTCTCGGATGACTCATGCGGCCTCCATCTTTTTAAATTATTTTTGAATCTCCTCGTGATATTGTGATGCCACTTTGCGCATATTTTGTCTCACATGCTTGTGCTTTGGATTTATTTTTAGGTGGTGGCAACAGACATATGGGTCTATTCTTGGCATGTATTCCATTTGCCAAGAGAAGACATCGGAGTACTCCTTGAGTACTTGAAATAATTTTTCTTCATCCTCTTTGTCTAGGAGGGTACCTATTCTTACTATGCCCGGATTCTCGGGTGTCCTTATATTGACCTCCTTTGTGGGTTCCGAAGCAGAATTTTTTTTGTTGTTGTTCATAGACCTCGGATAGGTTCTGTATGGGTCCAATAGGTATGTACCTAGCCGTGGCGGGCACTTCTTTGTTGGATCATCTCGATTCGTTTATTGTTGCTATGTAAGCGTTTATCTCGGCCTGATCTTTAGCGATCTTGGATCTATTCTTTCTAGACTTTTGAGAATTTATTTTATTCTCACCATTTTGTACCTCCATGGCATAGCAGTATCTTGCTTCATCCGAGTCTCCCCTTATTTCAACGACAACATCGGGAGTGGGAAATCTCAGCCTTTGGTGGTATTTGGAAGCCACTCCTTTGATCCCATGGATCCATGACCTTCCAATTATGGTTGTATATGGCGAGATTACGTCTACAATCCAGAAAGTAGTTAAGGTAAGGATTTTCCCTACTATAATCTCCAACGTGATTTCGCCTCGAGGTCGTGTAGACAAGCCATTGAATCCAAATATGTTATAGGTCGAAGGAATCAGATATTCGTCTCGGAGGCCCATTTGATTGAATATTTCGTAAAACAAGATCTCGACAGAGCTCCCTCCGTCTATTATGATCTTAGGCATCTCCCAGGGTAGTAAACTGATATTTTTTTCTTTCTATCCTTCTTGTTCGGGGATCGCGATGGCCATCGTAACCATTAGGGGATCATTGTGGTTATGCCCCTCGTCTGGTGCCTCCGAAGCTGAGAAGCTAATAGGTATTTCCATCCACTCCTTCATTGGAGGTTATTTTGTTGTATTAAAAACCTCATTTCCTTTAAAGTCCCTTTTGTGGATTCGCCCTGTGATGCCTCCTTCGTGTTTGGTGGTAGCTGAGTGCGATATCGTGTTGCATCCCAGATACTGTGACTTCCGTGATATTTCCACACGATGGACTGGTGCTCTTACCGTGGGTTGGATCACTGGTTGCGTGATGTACTCCTGAAGTTTTCCTTCGTTTATCATTTCTTGTATCATCTTTTTCAGATCTATGCAAGAATTTGAGTTATGGATGAGAAATTGGTGGGATTCGCAGAAGTCAGGGCGGTTCTTGGTCCTCTCTGGCTGTTGGCCTCAGTTCCATGGATAGGTCACCTTGTATTTCCCCTCGATCATTTTTAAGACCTCGGCTATAGGAACATTCAGCTTCGTGTAGACAGGGTCTACGAATTTTTCCTTCTTACTTCGGGTTTGATCTATCCCTTTCTATCTTCCACTCTGATGTTTATCGAACTGGGTTGCACCGTTGTTGGTTCGTCCTTCACCTCGGGTAGGTACCTGGAAGTTTTGTGTAACTACCATATTTGCACCTCGGGTGTCCCCTTTGACTAATTTGTCATAAGTGCCATCTTGTAGTTCTTCTAGAGCTATGTAATCCTCTTGGATTTCCTTTAATTTTCCTAAATTGGTTGGCGGGGTTTCGTACATGCGAACAAACATCGGATCCATCTTTCTCATGATATTCTTAAAGCCTAAGATCGCATAAGCCTCTGGGACCCTTCCGATTTCAGCACATAGTTTCCTCCATCAGGTCACTAGTGATCGGAGTGGTTCATTTGGCCCTCAGGCTAATTGAAACAGCGTATCGATCTCTGGCTTGACCCTACTGTTATGTATGTATATTTCCAAGAATAACTCGGATAGGTGGGCAAAGGACCTGACCGACTCCTTCTGGAGGTTATTGAACCACAACAAGGATTCGTCTTTTAGACTAGCGGGAAAGAATCTACACATTACTAAGTCATAATGGCTCCACTGTGTTAGCATCATTCGATATGACCTGAGATGTTCTATAGCATCGCCTTTCCCGTTAAAGGGAGTTATGAAGGTTGGGAGCGAGCATTTCTTCGGGAAGGGCTAAGCTAATAGGTGCATCACTAGGGGAGATTGTCTTGCTTCTTGTATTACCTCCACGAGCTTATTACTATCTTGCCTTCCTGTTACTTCACTTCACATTACTTCGAGCTGGCATATTCGGTTCTACAATTTCTAGGAGCCTTCCTTCGGCCTTTTTCTTACTTCCTTGTGCCCTCTCGGGTGAGAAGGAAATTTTTGACTTGCGATATCGTGATCGCCCCGAATCCTCGTCCGATAATTCTGCTTGGGAGACTATTTTGCAGGGAATAGGTTTCGACACCTCGCTTCTCCTTGGGTTATTTGTTACGAGTTTACTTTATTCTTTTCTATTTGATGCTTAGGATCGACATCGGATTATCCTTCAGATGGGTTGTCCTCTATCTCCAGTAATCCTGTACTCCCCTTGGGAAAGCGGTATGCCGTCTCCTCGTTAGAGGTATCGGGAATGTTGACTCTTTCATCATCCTGCAGTTTTTCAAAAGGGTTTTCCTTCTCGGGGACTTCTTCCTATGGGATGGTGGGCACCTTATTCTTGGTTTTTCGCTTCAACCATCGGTTCCTCCGTTCTAGCCTTCTGTTATGTTTCTCCAATTTTGTTATTCATTATTCCTGCGCTTCTTGAGCTTTTAGGAGGGAAGTGAGTACGACCTTTGTATCGTCCGAGCTAGAATCGCTAGCCTTTCTGAGTTTATTGTTTACTATTTGCCTTGGCAAACGTTCCAACCCTCCTAGTTGAGTTAGACGAATATCATCTTATCCCTCGAAGGGGTTTTCACCTCCCTCCGAGATAGAGTTATGTGTTAATCCTTCCCGGAATTGGTCATCCGGTTGTCCCTCTTCTAGGGGTGCACCGTTGTGCATGGATTCACCGAGTTCCATCTCGTCTAGGCCGTATGGTATGGCTCCACCATTTTCTCCTTGGCTCGTACGAGCTGAACGCCTCGTTACCATTGCCTTTCCTGCGATTCATGCAATAATACTCAATTTTTTTTTCCTTTAGAAAAGTGAGACCCTAGTTTTGCAGGTCATGTGCAATTTCTAAGTCATAATTTGAACTTGAAAAATAAGTACAGGAAGACTTTAAAGCGAATTCTGAAGACATGTGAAGATGTCAAAACATTCTCTTTCATGCATAAGACTTTTAGTGATGGAAAAAGGTGTTTTGTTTGTTTATCTTCTTAAGATAAAGTACCTATCCCCATGCGTCATGCTTATGTTAGAAAGAATCTAATCATGATGATGAAACATATCTTTCCATTTTTTAGGAAGTTTTTTTCCACCAGGCTTTGATCTTTTGATTTCGAACAAACATTGAGTGTGAAGAATGAGTGTATACTCGTTAACCCCTCCTCTTGACTCAGAGTAGAATTCCTAAGAAGAAGATTATGAGTTATATGGAGTTTTATGCGAAAATGGAAAAGCCACTACTTAACAGTTTTCCTTTTGAACCTTCATAAGAATTTGACTTTCATAAGAGGTTTACTGGTGGAGATCTTCCCTGCTCGTTCATAGAGAAGATCGTTTAGGTGTTGAAGTTTTGAAAACTCCATGTTCACCACGATCTTCTACTCTCCTGAGCACCTTGAGGAAGATAATAACTATTTTTAAGAAAATAAAGATCTTAAAAAACGTTAGAAATACGTAGATTTGTCGATTCTTAAGGTTCTTCTAGACTACACAGATCGTGTTGAGTCCGATCTCAACTCTTGAATTATTTGACAGAAAGCTACCCAATGGTTTGAGAAGCACCATTTTCAAAAATACACTAAACTTATATAGAGCTTTTGATAGAGAGGTATATTATATCTTCATAATCCCTGTTTCTAGCGCAAAAATGTAACTGCGTCTTTTCTGATGGTTATATCCAAATGAAGATAAATACTAAAACTTACTCTAACATTCAAGATTCAAAGATAAATAAGATGTAAAAGAGCATAAAAGTAAAGATTGACACAAGCATATAACGTGGTTCGGCCATGAATACCTACATCCACGGGAAAGAAGATAGTTTCTTTATTGATTATAAGGTCTTACCCTTGAAAGAGTTACAAATCTCACTTAGATCTCTCACTCTTTCTCTGTCTAGATCTATCTCAGGAATTCTCTATAGAAATACCATCTAATAATACATAAGATAACTTGCCCATTTCCTGTTATATGGGTTGGTATTTATAGAAAAATAATACTCGTGAAAGCCAGGCCTCGTCGAGCTCTCGGAGTCATCCTATATCTCCTTCACTTCTTCGGACAGGTCATATATTATCCCTTGTGGTGGTATTCTAGTTTCTTCTCCGAGTAATATCTCCTTATTCATGGTGGTCAGGCCTTGTGAAGCTATTCTTCAAAGGTCCTCGTACTGCTCCACTCACGAGTTATAGTATAGATCGCCCGAGTTCTCTGCTACGTCATACGCTCTGACTCCTTCTGATCCTCCATTAAACACATGGATGCTTTTTAGACTTGAAAGATTGAATCGATTAGACCACTCCTTCACACGCGTCATTCATGCGATGCTAGTGGAAGGCATCTCGATTCAGACGATATCATCTTTATGGAGAATGATTCGGTGCTCCTACCTTATCATCTCATCATGAAGTCATCCCTTGAGATGTTGACATGTGGCCATCGAGTATTTTACCCTCACACTTTTGTCTCTATTATTATTTCTCCCATGATTGGTTCAAATCACCAATATCCCTTTATGATCCTGTGATTCCGCTGTGCTCGGGGTGCCAATTTTTCCAACAATTGGTGTGATTGAAACTGGAATTGAACGATGGTTTATTGTTCGGGTGGAGAAATATGTTCCAACCTATGTTTACACAAAGACGGATTTGTGATGTGATTTACAAACTGGAGGTTCAACTTGGTAGAAGTGTATGTTCTTCGTTTTTTTTTATGATGTAGTATAGGATGCAGAATAACACGGAATGGGGTGGAATACATATATACTTCTTGAAGAGTGTTAGTAATCATACACTATAAAGAATGGGTTACAAAGTTTGAAGAAAGGATGGGGATGTGAAATCTCATGTAGAAGAAAGTCCAGCAACGCTTCGAAGTTATGCACGAGATGTTATAGATTTATGTTCTTAAATCTATGTTAAAGTATTCTTGATGGCTTGCATGTAATATCAAGAATGTTCCCTATCTCGGATGCATGTACCACGATAATATGGGCATTCACACAGTATATATTCTGAGCGAGTATGTTGGGTATGATGGTGGTAAAAAGTATGTCAGATTTGTGATGGCTTTGTGAATCACTCAAATGATTTAAGCCTTCTAATCACAGTGGAAATATCTGATGGTTTGTTTTTGATACACGGTAATCATGACATATGCTGGAGTATGATATTGAAAATAATTCTTCCTTTCTGGGTTAGAATTCAATATGTGCTTAGCTTACTGGTTAGGTGGAGCTAATGGTGATTCTTATGGATGGTTCTCTTAGTGATCAATGGTGGAGTCTATGTAAGGATTCATTGATGGTGGTAGAATATTTTCATGGTGTTTGGCCAGTTTCACAAGTGTTCTTCATAAATAAGATGGTTTGAAGACTTTTATCAACGTCATGGTGTTTTTGGTCAAAGAGATGGTTCTATAAAGATGGAAGTTCGGGTGCGATCTTCATAAGTGAATTACGGACGGTTTGGTTCCTTATAGAGGATATGTAAGCAGCCTCTGGTGCAATAGACGTTGGAAGACAAAGGATATTTCTTGTACTGATTGTCTCATGCATGAATGCATGATCCGAGGTGGAGAATTGTTTGACGGTTCCTAAGTTCTAGAATATGTGGTTGTTGAGAGTCCAATTTTGAATGGAACTCTAAAAACCATGTGATAAAAATCTTGGTCTAGTTTGTAGGCTAAGGAAGTAGAACTCAATTTGGAGTTGGTCACTTAGAGGTTAAGTTATATCTCTAGATAACTAGTATAAATAGGGGTTCTTGGTAGTTTTTATGAGATAATCCAACCTATAAGAGTGGTAAATCCTTGTTCTTAGTATTTTGGTCTATTTGGTAGGGAGGATTGAGTGCTACCGTGAAGTTCAGTATTGGTGTGAGAGAAAAACTTGCAGAGAGATGATTTTGGTGTTCTAGTATGTCAGGTTTAGGGCTTCGCCCTAAACAAAGTTTCTAGACGGTTTCCAAGTTTCTCCTCTGTTACTAGAAGCGGCGAAGACGATGTAGAATAGAAGACATGAGGTTGGTTTGAGGAATGGTTAGAGAATTGGTTTCTATGGTTTCTTAGATGGTGTTCTCGGGTATGTCTTGTTAACTCTTTGGTTCTTGTCTTGGGTTGCGGAAAGAGCATGTAATGGTATTTGATTTAATGGAAGTTTTTATGGTGGTGTTGGCCGTGGATGTAGCATGTAAAGGTGAACCACGTATAGCTTGTGTTGTGGTTGTGTGTGCTTGTTTATCTTATGTCTCTCTTATTATATCTCCCATGATTGGTTTAAATCATCAATTGCCCTTTGTGTTCGTGTGATTCCGCTGCGCTCGGGGTGCCAATTTTCCCAACAGAGTAACTATGCATTAAGACAACCATTTGTTCTGCCCTTTGGCTGCATAACTGAATTAAAGAAATCTCTTGAATACCATCAAAACAAGCATTTTACAAGAGGGGATGATATTTGAGAGTTTTACCATTTACTAAAAAATTCATATTTTTAAGGTTGAATAGAGAAAATTATAGGACTTCACTAATTAATGGACCACTTATCATGTCTTCATCCCAATATATTAGCTGAAACAATAACATCTTGTAACAGTTGTTATTAGTTTGTTGATACGAATCATCACAGCTGCACAATACTTTTATCCTTCCTTGAAGATGCTCATCAATGTCTCGCATCTGTATAGTGTGCGACATTTATCATTGTGCGATTGGAGCCGTATTTTGAAGACGATAACTCTTGCACCGTCTGACTGGTATTCTTATGACGAAGTCATCGACATGAAGTTGAATACACGCTGCATTTTTTAATCACACATGAACCTGTTTAGAATATTTTATTGAAGATAAAACAAGTTATTTTAAAACACATAGGTGTAGTCCAGGAAAGTTGCAATTATCACAACTAAAACATGTGAAAATTGAAGTTTTCATAACTGATACACATGAAAAATGCAGGTACTGCTGGTGATAATGGTTATTTTCAAGGCTGCCAAAGGTGAAATTTGTACCTTTCACAACAACAAAATGAAAAATCGGCATTTTTCACATCTAGGAGAAGGTGAAAATTGTAAGTTTCACGATAAAAAAATGTAAAACCAGAATTTTCTCATCATTTAAATGATACTACAATGACACATTGTGTATAAGCTCCATCGTAACTAAAGAATCTAATATCAAAAAAATTATAAGACGAAGGCGTTCTTAATAGAAATAGGCAAATACATGTTTTACTTTGGAACTAGTTTCGCTGAATGAATCGTTTTATCACAAAGTAGTGCCGCCTAGTTAGTAATCCCTAAATTAAAACACAAACATGTATTAATCATAGTTTCAGTTATCATGCCGAGTCTAAAATAAATAGCAATAACTTCCTAAATATAGCATCAAAAAACAGTATAAATCATGAAAGCAAAAACAATAATTAATCCAAGAAACTAACTACACAGTATGATAGTAGGGACAAAAAGGTGATAATGGATGTAATCCTTTCAACATTTCTTCACTTCAAACCAGCAGACCTATTGACTTAAGACTTAATCCATTTTATTAATTGTTTAAGAACAAGCAAAACACATATGATTACAACATGAGCAATGCTTTTATGGTTATAATAGATGTCGCATAAAATATCTACACAACAAAATCAAGTAATGAATATAACCCAAAAAACACCAATCAAAAACCTAAAAAAAATGGTGAAAACTGGTGTTTTTGTTTGATCACGAATCCCGGATGGTGATAATCAAGAACAAATCTTTAAAGAAACCAAACCGGAAAAAATAACAACCGAACAAATATTCTGAAATACAACAACAAATTGAAGCTCTAAACTACGTTGGTTGAAATATAGAGTATAAGGTGATATTTTTTTTTCCGTCTCTATAATTTCTTCGCTCTGTAATTCGTTAACTTCCGTTCAAGAAGAGGAACATTTTGAAACCAGAGAAGATGATGGACGTGATAAACGAAGATGAGCGTAATTTTGGGAATTATCCAGAATATTATGGCATCTATATTTTCACGGCGGTAATTTCTCTTTTAATTTTAAAAATTTCGGAAATTAACTATATATTTAAAGAAAAAGGTTAATTCTGTAAAGTAATAATAATATTACAGTATTATCCAAGAACATTCTTTCAGCTATTCCTATATACTCAATGGGAATAAGCAAATTACCAAAGGGTGTGATTAATCATATTTCTCATATTCAACGTGCCTTATGGTGGGGACATGACGTTCACACAAGAAAATGTCATTTTATCAACTGGGACAAAATGGCTAGAGCAAAGAAGATGGAGGACTAGGTTTAAGAAATATGGAGCAAGTGAATATTTCACTAGTTTCTAAACTAGTTTGGAGATTCTTAACTTCTGAAGATGTTGTTTGGGTTAGAATATATTAAACAAAATATCTTCAATCTACTTCTTTTTGGGATTGTGAACCAAACTCAGGAGATTCAAAAACATGGAAGGATATGCTATCAGTAAGAGAGATTTTCACAAACAATTGCTGCTGGTTCATTGGTTCTGGTGATTCAAAACATATATGGAATGATCCTTGGGTTCCAAACATTCCGGGATTCAGGCCAACTAAATTGAATCACTCAAATATGCAGGTGGAAGTTGTCTCAGATTTATTCATCCCAGGTCAGAGAATGTGGAATATTGATTTGTTATGGAAGCTGTTCTCGGTAGATCAGGTAGAATCAATTTCGACTATCTATATTCCTCAAGATGAATCGATTGAAGATAAATTGGTTTGGCTAAAAACAAAGTCTGGAACTTTCACTGCAAAATCGTGTTATAAAGTGTTGGCAGATGAAGTAGCGACTACTTCAACTATTTCATCTTTTCCATGGAAACAATTTTGAAAAAAGATGAAAACGCTACCAAAAATTCATACTTTCATCTGGAAGGTCCTTCACAATGGTTTAGCGGTTTATGGGAATTTATCAAGGTTTAACATGCATATTCAGAATGAATGTCTGTTGTGTAACTCGGGAGAGGAGACTGTGCATCATCTGCTCTTCTCATGCCAATTTTCCAGGGAAGTTTTTCAATCCAGTCCAATATTTATTGATACGCTAACTGGGAACACTCTGATGGATATAATTCAATCTTGTATGAGTCAATCTGATCAGGGAATTATGCTAAACTTAGGCTCTTGCATCTTATGGAATATATGGAAAAATAGAAACGATAGAGTTTTTAAACAATGTGACTCAGTCAGTTGATATTTGCATTCACAAAGCTCTGCAAGATTTCAAAAACTTTGATCTTCACCATGCTCTGAATTTTTTCTCTTCAGTTCAACTCAACCAGCATGATGAAAACTAGTGGCAAACTCCTCCTCCCTATTATATTAAGATCAATGTGGATGCTGCTTATGCAGATGGAAAAGGTACGGCAGCGGCTGTTGCAACAGATTCTTCTGGTAGACATTTGGGCAGTGGAGCATTTTGTTTTGACTCTTTCTCTTCTATGGTTGCTGAAGCGAAAGCCTATGGTCTTGGTACTCAGTTGGCGAGAAGAATTCAGGGTTCAAAAATCATAATTGAAGGGGATGCTGAAGACATTCCTAAAGCTATTATAGGGAACACGAATGATATTCCGTGGAGTATTCGTTCCACTGTTCTCTCCATAAGAGATCGCGTCAAGGATTTTAGTGAGATTAGTTTCACGTCAGTCCCTAGAGACGCAAATTCAATTGCTCATGACTTAGTTCAATTTGCAATTTTAAACTTTCAAAACAGATGGTGGATTCACAGTGAACCACCTTATTGTATTATGCAACGTCTCAACTCTTTTGAGGATTAATACAAGTTATTATCTGTTTCCTTCACAAAAAAAATATATTAGTAGTTACGGGTTCTATATATAGAACATCTTAATGATTGAGTATATTATATTAGAGAAACCGGCTAGAGATATTTTCCCCCTATAATTTAATGATAAAATCCTAAATATATTTACCAATATCTTATTGGCTGTTGGCTGATATGTACTAGTTAGGTTAAAATTCTTGTAAAAGGAGAAGAATAAAGAAGAATACACAAAGTAAGGGGAAGAAGAGAGAGAGATTTCTTATTAATGTGTGTGTTTACAAAGGTTTGAGACTCTATTTATAGAGTTTACATACTTGGTGCCCAAGTAATGGGGTCCTACTAAAGTGGGCATCTACCTAATAAACTTCCGTTTATAACACTCCCCCTAGATGACCACTGTATCTAAGCAATTGCCTCCTTAAAACCTTTGTCAGGAAAATCCAAAAGGGACAAAACCTTATCGAATGGAAAAGAGTACAATTGTGAGAAAACTTAGAACAGAGTTGGACATGCATATGTTGCCTCATTAAAACCTTGACAAGGAAAACCCAGTGGGACAAAACCTTGACGAAGGAAAAAGAGTACAACGTGATAGTCCAGAAAAATACCTTTTCCTAGGATGCTCCCCCTGATAAGTACTTCATTTAAATCTTGGCTTCCAAATCTTCAGGTCGACATTTCCCAATTTCAATAAACGAATTTCTTGAATTGTGGAGATAACAATGCTTTAGTGAGAAATCTTCCAGTTGATGAAGTCTTCTTTTGTGTTAGTCTTCTATTGGTAGTGTTCTCGAGTCATCACGCTTCTTTAAATGCATTGAGGACTTGTTTCTTGGATTGATAGTTTCTCGAAGATGATTTGCGAAAGTAGTTGATGTAATTTCCTCAACAAAGTGCCAAGATGTAGATAAATTACCATAAACTAAATTTGTGGTCATACCTTATGTGGATCGGAATGACATCCAAATTACTAAGGGATTGTTATGTTGATTTGGCCTAACAAAATGCCTAGTTAATGGTGGGAATCCACCAAATAACCGAAATTTGATTCAACTCCCCCTTGGATGACCACCATGTTGAATTAATTTGGCTCACTGAAACCTTACCAGTAAAACCCAATGGGAAAAATTTTGGACAAAGGAAAAAGAGCACAATATCAACATTTTGAAAGAAAATTAAATGTCAACAAGATGTTGCCTCGTTAAAAATGTCAGTAAAACCACATGGGAAAAAACCTGAAACGAAGGAAAAAGATTACAACTTTTGAAGAGTTATGGATGCTAACTCAACTATATGAGTATTACAAAAAATGAGCATCAAAATCACAACTCTAGTCTATCTCAACGACGAGTTTAAGCTAGCATAATTCTAACTGCAGATTTAAGAAAGGAAAGAAATAGAATTTATGCTGCTAAAGCGTGGATTTTTTTGTTTTTAAGGACTCCTCAAGAGACCCATAATATTGATAGCATCAACTAATTAATCCGGATTCTTGGTTTTATACCAAATTCTAAAAACACATAGAGGATTTTTCGACTTGACATAATCAAATCAGGTGGCTGCCTAAATATGTTCCCAACCACATTTCTTGTGTAAATGCAATGCTATTCCTTCAAGGACTACCACGCCAAAAGCATCATACATGGAGAACAAAAAATTATTGAATCAATCCTTGGGTCTAAGAAAAATAGAACCCTCAAATCGTTTTTACAACGAACATATTTCTCAGACAACACATTATGACTACACCAACCAATAAGTAATAGGTTTGGCAATTTTAAGGTGTTAAGTCTTGGATCCAAATTTGTGTTAACCAAGAAATAATAATCCAATCTAATTTGGATTGTATGCCAACCAATCACATATGTCGATATTTCTCTGCAGAGGGATTCACAACCACCATCATTAATTTCAGTAGCTACTTTAAATAAATATTCGACAATCATGACCTAACACAATTCTCTGGTGTATACACACTTTAAAAAATTCAAATTTTACTGGTACCAGTTCCTGCGGGCATTATAATCTCCTCCTCGTCAAATGAGGAGATATTAATTTTGAGAATGTGAATCATATTATGATAGGCTATATCGGAGCACTATCTGTAGCATGTTGCAAAACGCTACATTTTTGCTAGAAGTGATTGGATTTTCCTCTTAAAGAGGCAAACGCTTATATAAAAGCAAATGAGACATTTTACGCCCAGTTAATAGCATCCTTTTTTTATTTAGTCATGATGGGAGAGAAACTGATATAACATTGAAGTTAATTAACACCAACTTTTGTTGGTAGTGTATAGTCTCCCCCTGATTGGGGCGAAAATATTTTCATATCATAAAACGAAAACAAGTTTCGTAAAGTATTATCCGATTAATTCGAAGACATATACTTATAATAATTTGAAGATAGATACTTTTGAATAGTCATTATACATTTACCATCCATCATGGAGTTTGCTGGTAGTAGCCAAAAACATATAGAATACGCAAATAAATCTCCAAAATTTAAGTTTTTCGGAATAAAATTATGGACTTTCTTTATCAAAAGTAAATTAAATTAAGATCAATATATAGTCACTATAATGACTAATAATATTGGCTAATATTCCGGGTGCGCACCTATTGATCTTTAATGTCCGACCGTAATCCAACTATAAGTGGAACAAATCTGAATATTGGGGATTATTACCGAGAAAAACAAAAAATAAATTGAAATTACTCAATATCTTTAAAATCCACTCTTTCTAGTTGATGAATGGTTTCATGTAAAGTGAAATGGAATCCAATGGTTTATTATTTTAAGAAAACCATACATATTTGATCGTAAATTTTTTTTGTTTGAAACGATCAATCTTCCAGAATAGGGAAAAATCAACCCATTATTGGCAAAATTTTAAAAGATTTGCCAATCTATGTTCTCTCATCTTATAAAAATGATGGAGAAAAACCAATACCGATGGGTCTATACGGCATACAAAAATTGCATCGACAAAAAGGAAAAAAAAATGTCGCAATAGTCATCGCATCTGGAAAATCCACTCTTTGGTTGACAAATGGTTTCTTGTAAAAAAATAAATATAAACCATATAGAGTAAATCACATGATCCTTGTCTAACGACAAGAATACCAAGTTTAATTGGCCGTAGGTTTTTCAACCATGCATGTGATTATATACCGCAAAGGTAATTAAATTGCGACAATACCAATATTGGTGATTATTTATTAATTTTCTCTATATAAAAATAAATAGAGAAAGATAATTAATGCAACTTGCTTGGAAAAATCCGTCACCAAGGCTCCATAATTATGGTCCAGTCTTAGGATTAAACTAAAAGAGTTTAATTGCACCCAAGACACAAAAACAGCCATAGAAAAAGAAGGCGTCATCGGCCATAATTAATATAATCGTAAAATGGAAATAAAACAAAATAAATCAAGTATTTAATCAAACAGTGAAAGATGCAAAGATGGAAAGAAGAAAGGAAACTCCATTGTATAACAGAGTCACGCTTTATATGTAGATGGTGCCTTGTACCCACATCATTATTGATGTTAATCAAACGTAAATCTACATGAAGACAAAGCAAGTGTTAGTGGAGATATATGTATTATAAAATCTATAAAATATTATGTACACATCTAGAGACATCCACCGTATATACTTCATATGGGTGTATGCAAAAGACTATAAGCAGATTGAAAACCAAACGGTGGATTAACACGTATAAAATAGATTTAAGAGCAAAGGTTAAGGTATATTTCTCTGTGATGCTTTTCTGTTTCCATGATCAGTTGGTGGAGCAACGTAGCTGATAACGTCTTGTAAAAGGAGAAGAATAAAGAAGAATACACAAAGTAAGGGGAAGAAGAGAGAGAGATTTCTTATTAATGTGTGTGTTTACAAAGGTTTGAGACTCTATTTATAGAGTTTACATACTTGGTGGCCAAGTAATGAGGTCCTACTAAAGTGGTCATCTACCTAATAAACTTCCGTTTATAACAAAAATTTAGTTTTATGAAATTAAATACTAGAATCAAAAGTATTTTAAGAGTTTTATTAACCAATATCTTTAAAAATCGAAGTTAATTATTATGACCAAATAGGAAAATTTTAATGCTTCCATTCCATTGGTGGTACGTTGCTGTTGTAATTTTTTTGCCAACAAGTTTAGGCCAAAATTAAGTAATAAACCCCAAACATTTTCAAATTTCAGAGTTAAATATTATTTTACTACAAATCAATATCTTAATGTTGATTTTTTTTTTGAAGCATATCTTAATGTTGATATGTTACCGGAAATAGTCTTATTTAGATGCAAAACATTAAAGCCTGAAATAATTTTCAAGATATTGGCATTAATGGATATTCTGATACTAATAAATATCATTACCAAACAAGAAACATTATTTCAGAGATTGTTAGAAAAAAAAACATAAAACAGATCCAAAAAATGGGTGGAATGATCAGACTTTTCATTGTTCTAACAATTCTTTTTCATATATCCCTATTGCTAAACTCAGTCATTGCTGTTAATCCAAGTGGGTTTAGCATGAAGATCTTTCATAGAGACTCCAAAGAATCGCCTTTATATCCAGGCGATCATTTAACACAAGAAGAAAGATTCGAAAGACTTATCCAACAATCAAAATATAGAGCACGTTACATTGGGCTGAAAATATCAAGTTTAAATAACTCGATAAACCCACGTCTTCCTGTGACTTACGACGGTGCTGGACCATATGTTGCAATGGTGGGAATAGGTACTTTTGTTGGTTCAGAACCTTACAAGCAACACTATTTAATGGTTGATACTGGTAGCGACCTTACATGGATTCAATGTGAAGGTGCTATTTCTTCTTTTCCTCAACTACAACCCCTTTATCCTGCAACAAATTCAAGTACTTATCAACCTCTTAGGTGTTATAATAATAGAAGAAAGCATTCCAGCCAAAACCCTGATTGCTACCGAGGATTATGTGATGATCAAGGCATGTGTACTTACCAAACAAATTACGAAGACAGTACAGTTACATCAGGTAAATTGGCTAAAGAAAAATTCACTGTCAATTCAGATAACCATGCCCTTGCAACTTTTAATATTGTCATGGGTTGTGGCCTTAATCAAGTGAACGTTTCTGGTGGCCGTCTTGAAGTTTTTTCTGGATATCTCGGTCTAAATGGAGGACCTAAGTCTTTACTAAAACAATTAAATTTAGGTGAATTTGAATACTGCCTGAGGCCATCTACCGATGGTACACAAGGAACCGATACGTACTTAAGATTTGGTTCAGACACGAGACTTGGTGGTGGAGTTGGACAAGCATACAGAACTGGCTTATATGACCAGGGCACAGGTCAATATTATTTGGTTTTAGATGATATTAGTGTAAATTGGAGTAGCGTCGGATTTCAAAGAGGCGATTTCGAGTTTAACAAGGATACCCGAAGAGGCGGTTGTATAATAGATTCAGGGACTGCAGTGACCTCAATGCGCGGAAGGCACTTTGATAGGGTTGCAAAGAAGGTGAGGCAGCATTTTCGGAAGTTCGGGCTTGATCCTGTTATACCATCTCCATTTAGTGGTTTGGAACTTTGTTTCCCACGGTATGGCAAGCGATTCGAACTTCCAACAATAACATACCACTTTCTGAATGCGGATTTTGAACTCAAAAAAGACCAATCGGATATTGCTTTTGCTATCACTAAGAATCATGTTTGTTTGGCTCTTATTCGAGCACCGGACAATGATCCTTATGATGTCATGTTTGGAGCAATGCAACAAGTTCACAAAAGGATCTTATATGATGTTGCGGGACAGTCGCTCTATTTTGCTGAAGAGGATTGCGGACAAGACGACACGCAATCCACATAAGCTGGTTTTACCATCACAAATTACTGAAATTAGTGATCCCTGTTGCTACCATCATTCATTTGGAACTTAATAAATTATATTATGTACTAATATTTTCTTTACTTCTTACTAAGTAATCCCTTGTCATTTTACCGAAACACTCCAGGCATCTAAAACCCGCAAAACTCAAAGTTATTTCTTCCTTGCAAGGTTTATTTTCCCTCTACCAAGTGTATTTCACTGTTTGTAACCCCAGGCCAACAGCTTTTAGCTAGTTGCTTCTTTTACAAGATGCGTCGTTATAAAACGCTGAGTGATGGTTATCGATGAAGAAAACACTTACTCCCTCACCAAATGTGGAGATAACACATACTTCAGAAAGAAAGGATGTTGGTGTAGACCAATTAAGAATATCAATCTGACAGAGTACTCCCACCAGTATACAGTAGAGCGTAGCATCACAATTTTCGGCAAATCTCCACCTCAAAGAGACCATCTACATTAGCACATTAGGATATTGGACTTGAATTCCGATTATTCACATCGAGACAGCTATAATCTTTCCCTGTTTGATATGCCAGCTGATTCCTCAACAAGAATAAACAAATATACCAGCCGCAGTGCAAGGTGTGCAGACAGCTCAAACTTCAGATGAGCTTCTGAACTCTATCTTGAGTCACGAGTCTACCATAAACTTCAGATATAAGAGAGAGATAGAGAGTGCAGAAAAGGACCTATTCTCGAGAGAATCAACGACATATCACCTTCAGTATCTCTATCAACCGGAATCCATCCAAAGCTTTCTGACACACTATAATCACTCGATAATCGATCACAACAAGTTAGAAAATATGTGAAAGTGGAAAACCAAACCCATATTGACACTGAATTGCCTGATTACACTTTTTCTAAATTGAATGGTGTTATAGGCCTCATACGAAGGAGTTTGAAAATTCAAGATCAAAGGATAGACCAATCTTCTCACACTAACCTTCAATGATTCACCATAGAAGACGAAACCTTGATGGACCATCCAAAAAATCTCACTGTTCTTGAAACTCAATATTCACTTCAAATATGTGCTATTAGTAACACCATGTTAGGTATTGGAGAAAATTTTAGTTCAAGGTTCTCGTACTCCATGATCCAGTGGCCAAACTAGGATCGTGGGTAGGAATAAAAAAAAAAAATCATAATATAAAAAAGGATTCAAATAAGAGTATTTTATATATATGCTTTGAAAGCTAGTTGGCAATGCTAGAGTATGCTGCCAGAGTTTTGCATCATTTATACATAAAACCGGGACATTAAAAACCAACAAAAACAAATACAGACAGTCCAAAATCTAATACGTAATTTAATTGGACGACGACCAAAGGGAGGAGTCCCTATGGGATGAAAAAATGGTGACTTTGTCAGTCACAGAGAATGTGCAAAGAAATGAAAAAAAAATTAAATTTCTGGAAATTCAGAAACAAATCAATACAATTCATGAAATTGATCATGGATTTCAATCAAATACAATAAACTGAACAAATTACATGTTCAAGGTTCATCAAAAAAACCATTGACTCGATCAGATTTCTTCATCTATCTCAAAGAAGAAGGAAAAAAAAAATAAACTTAACTATCATCTTTCTTTTTCTTCTGAGTTCTGAATTTTTTTATTCCGATATGTTTTTCATTTTCTTTAATTTTCTTTACTATTTCATGTTTAAATACAAGACTTTGATATCTTCATCTAATGACTAAAGTTTACAGGCTAAAGTATTTCAGGGAAAGAGTTATAGAAGATGCAAAACAAACATCAAATTGACTGATATCCATCACCAGTTTTACGTCTACAACGTGTTCGACCAAAAATCTCATTAGAAACATCAGTGACTAGCTCATGAATTTCCTTAAAAATGAGCTTTCACAAACGTTTTACGTTCAACAGATTGGTGTATAAAATGCTCATAGACCAACAAAACAGTGGTATGTCTCATATGCTTCTTTGTATGAAGTTCAATTAAAAAAAGAGTGAAAACAATTTGGATTGACGAGAGAAATTAAGATGGTCTACTTAGAAGTAGCATCACGTCTTGCTCGAATCTTTGGGAGCTGATTATGGATGCGTGAAATGAATGGTTGGGGATAGTTCTGTAGTCAAGTGATGGCTTCATTGGATGCTTTGATGGTGAAAATAGTTGGTTTGTGTGTGCTTCCAGTGGGAGGAAATCTGAGAAGGATGCAAGAGCAGGTATCTCTGTGTTTGTGTTTTTCGTCGTCCCCCACTGGTGCAGCAGTAATCTAGTATAAGTATTTGTCAAGTACTTTAGTTAAAGTGAAACTGAACTCACCCTGTAATTCTCTGCTACAGTAGGCCTTTCAGTACAATCAGAATCCAACTCCAGATCCCTGTAAATTTTGTTCTTTGGTTCATATAAAATTAAACCACGATCGACCTCCCATAAAGTCTCATTGTTTTTTAAACTCCATAGTAACAACGAAATGGTGCTACTAGTCATACTCTCGTGGGTGACGGAGAAACTTTTAGTCCAAGATTCTTGCACTCCATAATCTTGCATCACCCATACATCAACACGAACATTAAAAACATGAAAAACTAAACATAGGCACCCTCCCAATACTCCCACTTCTAACCTGGACGCATCTTCTCCCAAAGGTTCTTCTGGATAAGGATAGGTGATTCTGGTACTGGTACCTCTTCAAATCTGTCATTGACAATATCAAAACAGACCAGCACAGTGGATTCTTTCCCTAAGGTATGCACAAACCAATGAAGAGCTCCATTAAAGAGCACACTAGGATATTCATCGTAAAAAAGACGGTAAGGTATGCTTTGAGTGTTTTTCCAAGAATTCCGGATTAAAGTGTAGACATTAACATTAGAACAATATCTATAACAAACCCATACCAATTTGCAATCTTCATACTTGTAATCATAACCGAATCCGTACCAATGTGTGCCATGGATGTTTACATAGTTGTTTACTCCTCATGGCATGGGTAGTTTCTTGTATACTTTCATTGACGGATTCCAAATATTAAATTCTGCATACTTCTTTATACCGAAGAAGTCTAAGTGATGTACAACTTATCCAAACCAAGCCATTAAATGAAGCCAAAAAATTAACTTCACAATCTCGAAACATTTGATAGAAGTGGGTGGGATTCCAACTCCAAACCAATTGCCTTTGAGTTGGAAGCCCACACACTTCAAACATGGTATCAGAGCTAGGCCCGTATGAGAGTGAAATGAGAAGTAGTTCCAAAGGGCTTCCCGTCCACCCGTACAGAGGTCCACGTTGTAGTGGCTTAATATCCGCCCTACACGTGGAGGGGGAGCATGTTGGAGAAACTATAATATAGTCCCACATAGCGAACTCCTTAGCCTAGATCTTAATATATAAGGTGTGGACTCACTCCACTCATTGCCAATTGGTTTTGAGTTGGAAGCTCACACAATTCAAACAACATTGAAGGATAATTCATCTGATTAATAAATTCACACATTGTTGTTGATGTTTCTGACAATGTCAAGAGAGATGATACTGACTTATAATCCGCACATGAATTGCACAAGAGACCTCTTTGGTAGCCTTCCGAAGATTTCTCGTAGAATCTCTTCCGGAAAATAATCTTACATTGTTGCAATTACCTATAACTTCTTCGGACTGAAAAATCCACAGTTACACCTCTCAAGAACAATATATGAACCCTAATTTAAAGACCAATCCGATATGGAGAAATTTCCAACCATAATTTTCTCGAAATGCAAAAGAGAGACGAATTAACTCGCGTATAGAATCCCCTAATGGAGGAAAAAAAAGCTTTAGTTCCACATGGAGTAATGACGATACAAGGAAACCCTAAATTTTGAAATTTATCCCAAATTAAAAAATCTTTGTGTATAGACTCCATTAACACTTCGGATAATATCTACGATGAACAACAATTCCAAGAAAAAAATCTGAAATTCCAACATGGAATGACTTGAAAATCACACATACACTCACTGATTTAAAATGAATGGGTATTTTTTCTGAAAACCTGACCTAGAAGTTTTAATGTTTGTTCTACATCTGGACTTAAAAGTATGTTAATGGATAATTTAAAGGGTGAAATACAGATGTACCCCTGTTTTTATAGGCGCATACAGATGTACCCCCGTTTTTTTGACATTTACAAATGTACTCCCGTTTTGACCGTTTTTTAGAAAAAAACGGCTAACGGAAAGTTAACCTCCACATCAGCAGTTAAATCCTCCAACTCACTTGCCAACTCGTCTATTCTTCCACGTAAGCGGTGTACACGTTGTTGGGCCCACATTAGAACGGTCAAAATTTTGATTTTTTCCATATATACATCATCTTTCACAGGAAACTCCATTATCTCTCTCTCACACATCTACTTTCTCTACTTTTTGGTGACTCTTTCAGATCTAAAATGGGTGGTGGGGTGGATGTTTCAAAAGCCTCAACTTCAAGCAACAACAAAGAAGAAACTCATGTGTTTCATGTGTGACATTGAAGATGATCATGAAACCAAAGGTTGTCCTTGGGTTTATTCAAGGTGCAAACATGTACCTTGTAATGGTGTGAGGGCTCTCTTTGAGATCTAAAACAGTGAAAGTAGTGGAAGAAAATTCTTCAAGTGTTTGAATCCCACCTGCAACTACTTTGAGTGGTTTGATCTTGCATCAAATCCAAAGACTGCACTACCAATTAAGCTTCCATCACCTCGGAGTTGCTCAGCCTGTGGAGAAGACAATCATTATTTTCAAAATTGTTCTCTTAACAATCAACAGTGCTTCAAAGAGAACTGTAATTCCAAACTCATATTGAAATTGTGTAAGAATCGGCATAATCTCAACATTTCTTACCTTGTCTGCAACAACAAACACTGTGAAGCATTCAGATGGGCTTCAGATGCAATAGTTATAGAAACAAAAGAAACACTCAAGGGAAAAGTATATGAAGTATGTAAGGAATTCAAGAAAAATCTGCAAATGTAACTGCAATAGTAATAAAAGCATTCTATTTCAGTAACTCTCCACTGTCTTATCTTAACATAACTTCCATAAATTGTCTTAAACATTGAAATATAAAATAGAGTCATCATAAACACAAACCACATAATGGAGGTACATCTAAAGATTCATATACTTCTTTGCTTTCTTCTTTCCTTTTGGGTTTGGAGCTTCATATGTTATGTTGTTGCAAACAGATCCAACATGGGTGTTCTGCTGACTAAAACTGGGCTGAGAACAAGATGCATCACCTGCTTTTCTCCTGATACCTTTGGGTTTTGCAGGATATGTTGCAGTTGGTTGGGAAGATTGAGCAACACTTGTTATTGTCTTAGATCTGCTAGCACAAGGTTGAGAATTTGCAGCAGATGCACCTCCAGAATTTGCAGCAGCTTTATCTTTGAACTTTCTCTTTGGTGGAGCTTCAACTGTTGTTTGCTTTGTGCCATCAACACATGTTCTAGGCTTGAATCCCTTAGGATTTCCTCCAACTGGACCACCAAAGACAAGTTGTTGAGTAGTGACCTTCATTTCCACACCTACCACATCTTCTTGCTTTCTTCGACCTCTTGGTTCATCATATGACAATATCCTCTTCTTCCTTGGCCTGCCTGTCTTTCTAATGTCTCTTTGGTGGCTTTATCATTTATGGTTTTTCCGCTGCAAAGAAATAAGAAGAAGATAAGAGTTAGAAAACTTGTGGAGGTCATTATACTAGTACAATGAAACCCTAAAGGAATCTACTTTATTACCCCGATATATTGCACAACAAACAATAAAGACAACAAATATTATTTTTACACTAAAAATATTTAAAAGTAAATGTACCTCTATCCAAATCCACTAGACCCTCTAGTGGATTGAATTCAGAGCATATGTCTTCTTATAATAGTCCACTGTGTAGTAATGGCTACAATAACTACAGTACATAACAAATAACACAAAATGGGCTTGGTTATACATTGTACTTCTAGAAAACATATAATACAAACCAAAATATATAAAGTGGTTCAAGTTTAGGAAACTAACTCAGCCCAGTTAGGTCTCATTGGAGCCAAAGCACATACAAAACATCTTTGGCATGGAAATCCCCTTAACTCCCATTGCAAACAGCTACATGTTTTCTTCTCAAGATCCACAATAAAAACTGCTTCATGCACACTAATCACTTCATAGACTTTGTACTTCACAGCTGGTACCAACTTAAAGTTATGATTCAAAGTCTGTCATCTTTTCAATCAACTTCATTGCTTTAGGAACTATGTCACCATCCCTCCATTTTGCAGACTCATTTCTTCTCTTATACCAAGTATTCATCACCAGCTCTCTCCATACATCAGGCCTAACTTGCAGATTGGCTTATCCCTCATCTTCTTTGACATATTGTTGAAGGACTCGAGAAAAGTTATTATTAAGGTGCTCACATTTGTTGTCTTTTTCAAAATGGGACCTGGACCAGGTTTGTGGTTTTTCTTCTTTCAAGAGATACCAAGCAAGATCTTCATTCTCACCTTCATCTTGGCCATATGTTCCTAACATAAAAACAATGTTTATGGTTACATAAAAACCTAATAAATTTGAGGAAATATATTTAAACAAGTGAAATGTGCTTATGAATTACCTCAAAATGCCTTTTCTTGTAACATTTAGCAGCATTCCAAAGATGATTCTGCAAACTAAAACCCTTGTAGTACTTCTTGAAGTTTGCAAGCAAGTGCCTGTCACATGTAAATTCAAATACATTATAGGATTATTTGGTGATCTAGAAAGAAATAAGGAATATTAATCAATTCATAAACATTATACCTAAAACAATATCTGTGTTCATCTAAAGGAAAGTGATAGTCAACACCCTCCAAGATTCCCTTTTGCTTGTCCGAGATGAAACATATACGCACACCATCTTCATCTACCGAGGCTTCAAATCTCCAAGGAAAATCTTCCAATTTTCAATTGTTTCATTCCTACACACCATTATACCTAACATAACTAAGCCATTCGACCATCCAAACCTGATTTCACAGTACAAGAGAATTATAATCCAAAATGACATATAAATTACACAGAATGTATAAGTGAAGAAGAAGAACACTTTACCTGTTGCACATAGCATCACACCACCAAACTTTCCTGTCAAGTGACAAGCATCCAAGCCAATGACCCTTCTACAACCACCTTCCACCCCTTTATTGCGGGAGAAAATGATATAGTTAAAGAAAGAAATGTATTGTCTACAGTGCCATATGATAAAGAACAATGGCTTCCTGGGTTTCTCCTCTGCATACAACATTGTAGAATTAATAACAAGAAAGACAAAATGAATATTATTTTCAAAAACAACTAACAAGAAAAAAAAATATCAGACAAGAGTAACATTACCTTAACCATTTCACAGAAGTTAGGAACTTGTTGGTAACTCTTCTCATAACTCCCATATAGCTTCTCCAACACCATAACCCTTGCCCTCCATGCAGTATGGTATGGAATTGTGACCTTTGTGTCCTTTTTAAATTGCTGTTTATAAGTCATGTGGACAAGGTATTGCTGCATCACAACCTGTATCCCTTCTTTTTTCCATGTACCAATCAGCTACATAAGGAGGAGTTGCACTCTTGTTGTACCCATCTCCACGACCTTGATGGTTGTGTTCTATATGAAACCCTCTGAGTGTTAAGGTGTTTCCTTCACCTTTTCGATTGATGCCATATATAAAGAACTTACATTCTGTCTTCTCAGCATGAACACATATTGCCCTTTGTTTTTTGTTATCACATTTATTCCATACAAATTCATGTCCATTCATTACACAGAAATGCCTAACATGTTTCTTAAATTCATTTTTATCTACATATTTATTACCAACTACAAGTTTAGTAGGATCAAATTCCTCACCTATCTCCTCTTGGAACAAGTCTTCTTCTTGTTATTTCCTAAAGTGCTCTGCATATTCTTTCTCAAACTCTGTTGTGGGACAGGGCTCATTAGGTTGAGGTCCATTAAACTGGTGAGGTGCATTACGATCGGCTCAATTTGGGTTAGCTTTTTGTTGTCCACCTAACAAACAAACAAATCATACTAGTCAGTACCTTCATCTTAACTTGTTTTGAAATTACAATAACTAACAATAATGGACTGGAACAAATTAAAAAAGCATATCATTACCTTCATCTTCTCCATCAGAACTCACTACATCTCCATAATGGTCCTCTGAAACAACATACAACACAACCATACATTCATTCATTTTTCAGATACTTGAGATACTATAACAAACAAAAAAATAAAACAAAACAAACAATCAATACCCAAGAAAATAAAACATTACCTTCATTGTCATTATCAACCTCCACCTCACCAAAGTTGGGATCATCGGACTTATCCGCAAGCCACCTGAGACTCAGCCTTTCTCAAAAATTCCTCATAGTCCTTCTCATGTTGTTCTTCACTCTCATACCCGAGTTGAAGTTGTTTAAATCCTGCTCAGGGTGACACTCATCAGGTTCTTCATTTGGAAGTTGTAGAACATACTGGTCATCCTCAATAACACTAGCAGCCTGTGTTGCTTCAATCCAAAAGACAGGATTAAATGATTCAAAATGTTCTTCAGGTATGTTACCAGCTACACTAGACTGTGTTTGTTGTGTATTTTGAGGAACATATACTTCTTCTTCATCCAAGCCAATGAATAACTTCTTTCCAGCTGACTGACTTTGGTTCTTCTTCTTAGATACTCTAGGACTTTTTCTTGTAGGAGCTTTCTTGGTTTTGCTCACTGGTTTCTTTGGTGTTGAAGAAGACTTTTTTGGTGTCAAATACTTGTGTGGAGGAGCAACAATGGTTAATTCAGAATGCTCATGGGGAATAATAACTTGCATATGAAGTGTAGTCCAATTCTCATGTACTTACGCATTGTCCCAAAACCTCCCGAATTCTTCTTGATAAACAATGATTAAGTAAACATGGGTCACTTAGCCATACCAAGTCCACTTCCTCATTAAGCTGCAATGTAAGTAGGGGCTTGATCTTTTCCTTCAATTGAACAAGACCCATATCTTCTCTAGCCAACCCTTTGAATTCAAAACTCATCACAGTATCCATAACCTTCACCTTTATGTCTCTCTTAGGATATTTGTCTTCAACTTCATGTCTACATCAACACATAATACATAGTATTAGTTCATGTCCACACCAAATGAACAACACTCATACATAGAATTGAGTCAATTGACTACTTAAAATTAACCTACTCATCACACAGTTCAAGCAAAAATGCTAATCATCCAATATCATCTATTTATTCCATCAATTTACAAATCAATCAATTATAGTATCAGAAAATATACAGAACCCTACAAATCAATGAATAAAAACAGACCCAAGCATCAATTTCGTATTACTATGCATTATTTCACAAACCTAAAATCAATCACAATAATACCCAAGAACCCTAAAAACAGAAAACCCTAAAAACAAATATACATAAACCCAATGTTTAGTTACCGAAATCAATCCTATAACAAAATAATCGTACAAATACATCAACAGAAAAAAAATAAAAATCAATCGTAACCCTAAAACACAAAACCCCAGATAAACTAACCTTTTTATTTACGGTTTCTTCTTCTTCTCCTTCTTCTTTCCACGTCTTAACTTCACCATCTTCACTTATCTTCGTCTTAAGAAACTGATTTAAGGGTTCCTTTAGATTTGATTTCAAAGAGAACCAGAGAGGAAAAATGGGGAAAGAGGGAAGAAGAAGATAAGGACGAGTTTGTTTCTTCTTTTCCCATGTATAATCCACTTTTCCATCAGATACCGTCCATATTCATTGAGATCCATCCGCACACAGATCTGTGGCCTTGATTCATCTACGGGTTCAAATACGTGGCATCATTTTTAATGAGAAAATACATACGTGGCATCAATTTCTCATCTCGGTCAAGGAGAAATTGACCTTTTGTCCGAGAAATTGACTTTTCTAACTTTTTTGGATGTTTTCCATCCAAGAGGAGTACATCTGTAAATGGAAAAAAAACGGGGGTACATTTGTCTATCGGGTCTAACAATGGGGGTACATCTGTATATAATCCTAATTTAAATGATAGGCTAGTCCCATTGGGTAGTTGTAGTGATCTCTAAATGTAATATGTGAGTCCTGGTGATTGATAATGAGGATCCCATGCAACCATCTTTCAGATGTCACATCCTCTGAAATCTTGGGAAGGTGGAGTGAAACTTCAATTAAAAAAAAAAAAAAAGGAAAATCCTCAAACTGCTGAGAAAGGAAGAACTGTCAGCGTATCGAATGGATCTAAACAAATCTCCTTTGGTGATCTCAGAAGAAATCACAAACCATATCTTAGTCATAAACTCTAAAGGAGTGGTCATAAATCATATGGAGAAACCAACGAAAACCCAAGCAGGAAAAGGGAAATCATTTTTTGCAAAGGCAAGAAAGAATCGACTGGAGGCAATTCTGCTGAGGAAAAGCATCTAAAATCTGATGGGAGCTCAAAAATCTCAAAAGAAAAAGGGAGTAGGGAATGGGAAAACTAAATCCAAGGTGGAGAAGAATCAACAAACTGATCTTATAATTCCTCCTCACCAATATTTTGGCAAAATACCGATGAATTGTACCAAAAACCCTTCTTCTTCTAATCATCAACCTCAGTTCTCCTTTATTACCCATAATCTCCCGGATAACAGTGTTGTTTCAACTTTTCATGGCCAACCCCAGAACCAAAAAGATATCTTTGTCCCACCTTTCATTATCTAAGCCCCCTTCAATGTTGTCCCATGGACGGAACACCAACCCCCTCATCTGCCAACACCTCTCTTCCACCATTCTATTGAGAATCTAGTGGTGCCAATTATTGAAACTGATACATCTGCTGAAGCAAATGGTGAAGAAAAATGAGCTCATAACATGGGAAGCAAGAGTGCTCAGGATACTCAGAACATTGGTGATGATGCTGTCTCTGCTAGGGAGGATCACGTACTCTCAAAAGCCCTAAACTATCTACAACTTAATCAGTTCATACATGTGCATAAACATTTACAAAATAGTCATAAACCACCCCAAACACCCTTGTATCTTATTTGGAAGATAAATTGTAAAGCTAGAAAGATCAAGGAAATCTACAATTGTAAGAGTACGATTAAGTACAAGTGTGTTGTATTCCACACTCAACTCCATATCCACACTCAGCCGGACCTATCAACAGTTGTTGTATTCCACACATACTATTCATATCAACAACACCACAACCATTGCTATCTCATTAACTAGCCATGACATCTGCACCTGCAATTTCATCTCCAGTGACATCTCAACTCTTAACTTACTCATATTCATATGCCACCAGACTTATCTCAATTCAATCACTTTTTGCATCTATAACTCATATACTTAGCCCCAAAACTAATCTCTGCAAATTAAACAATCTTCACTGCCGCGATACCGCTCAGAATTCACTCAAACCATACCATTTCATTCCACCTATAACTTAATTCAATAGCAACTCCATTCCCAATTCATACTAACACCAACACAACCACAACTTCTAAACCATTCATCTTACTAACACATACACAAACTCAGTTCATACATACGTCCCCTGCGATTTCAACTCTGCAATTCTCATACCTTAACAACCATATCTCATCCAATTCACAACTCAGATAATACCCATTCACCAAATTTATTATAACTCCCTGTGAATCATCACAAACATTCACCTACGGTTCTTATCTCAGTTCCCTACTGATTTAACATCAACACAAAGAAAACAACATAATTTCTCATGATTATAACTTCAAAACACCGTAACCACAACCCTAAACTATAAATACAGCTCTGTCCTTGACCTTTCAGTTTATCACATCTTCATCATGATTCCATAACTTATAAATTCAATAATAAACTCGAACTAATTTACTGATAAAAACAATTACCTCAAATACAAATATGGAAGTCTTCTTCTTCCTTTAATTGTTCAACATCAGTATCATCTTTTCCACCTGCAACCCAAAAATCACGAACCCTAAATCCAAAATCTAATAAGAACTCTAATTTCTGAGTCGGTCTCCTACTTAACTTAAATTAAACCTAATACATCTGATTAAACCTCAATTAAGAACAACCCCAATCATTAATTCAATCCCCTTGAACATCAAATTCATCTTCATATTCTCTTCTGCAATTCTCCTAAAACCCTAATCAAAATCTCTTCAATGATTCACCACTGAATCCACTTCAAAGCTCCAATTCAACTACAACCCTTATGTTCTTCATCTAATAGTAACTCGATTCACCTCTTAATTCGTCACAAACCCTGACTTCAGAATTCATATGTTCGATTTACAGCAGAAACTCCATCCTCTTCAACCCGTGCAAAAACAAACACAACAACATCACCAATGATCAACTCTTAACGTTTTTCTTAAGTTTCTGATATCATAATCACAAAATCTTCACAGTGAAAAGAGGAGGAAGAAACGAGAAAAGAAGAAAACAGAGAGAAGTGAGTTTATCCTCTCGTTTTGGGGTGACAAGTCCGACAACGTTTACTAAAGGCACCCGACAAAATGATAAGGGCAGCCAAGGCGGATAAACTGCAATATAACTAATCTTCCGTTCATACTCATCCGATGATATCTTCTTCGTCTGGTATCCGAATGACACGTTCGAGTAGTCTATTCCACGTAACTTTTCGAGATCTATCTAACGATACTAGTTAAGTATCTAGATCATTGTTAGATTAATTTCTATTAATTAACGCCCGTGTTAAACTAATCGAGTTATTATCGGCTAAATCGACACTTGACCGGTCTAATGGCGTTGACGAACTTGAGGGTCATTACAGTGCTCCCTCTATATCTCATCTCCTTTTCGCTGATGACTGCCTCATCTTTCCCAGAGCCACTAAAAAGGAATGTAAAAAATTAATATATATTCTTGAATCCTTTAGAAGTGGATCAGGACAACTGATCAACTACCACAAATATGGCATATTCTTTGGAAAGAGTGTAGGAAACAGGGAGGCGAGGGAAATAATTGACATCATGAAAGTAGGAAGAATTAAGTTGGAGGATAAGTATTTAGGTTTACCTTTGTTCACCCATAGATCCAAGACTATGTGTTTTAGTTCTAATCTTGAAAATCTAAAAGGTAGATTGCCACGGTGGAGGGGTAAACAACATACCCCTGCTGGGAAAGCTGTCATGATTAAACATGTTACAGACTTTTTAGCAACATACCAAATGACGTGTTTTGTCATACCAAAAAATATCACCAAGAAAATAGATGCCCTCTTTCTTTTGGGGTCACAAGGAAGGGAAATCTAAAGGTATCTGCCCAAAAAATGGTCGCATCTTTGTCTTACTAAGGATTTAGGGGGCCTGGGTTTCAAAAAGTACGTTGAATTTAATTTAGCCATGATTACTAAAGAGGTATGGAGGCTAATCCACAACCAAAACTGCATGTGGGGAAGAATAATGAAGGCTAAGTACTTCAAAAACTCTTCGCCTCTTCACTTAACTAAGGATAAACCTCCACCAAATAGCTCCTGGTTATGGAAGTTTATATGGAAAGGACTAAAGTTAATCCAAAAACATGCGGTTTGGAGAATTGGGAATGGTGAGACCATCAACTTATGGGGAAACAATTGGATCCTCATAAACCATCCTAATAGCATCACTAGAGAAGATATTAAGCCCAAAATCGAAAATTCCTTGACTAAAGTTAGTGAACTAATATCTCAAGAGATATGAGAATGGAATTGTGATTTCATTGATCAGGCCTTTGAACAAGATGTAGCAGAAAATATAAAAATGCTAAAGGGGAAATCTCTATGAAAAAGGTGTATAACTTTCTGTTGACTACAACCAACAGTAGGACTGTTATTAGAAATAACCCCAATCCTTGGAAAAAGGTTTGGAATCTGAGAAAAGTTTCCAGAATACATATGTTCATGTGTAAATTCATTCATGACATCCTTCAGGTGAATAAAAACCTAAACCAAAAAGTCAAAGATATAGATTCCATCTGTTTGATGTGCAAAATGGAGGAGGAAACAGTTAAACACACTCTTTTTGGTTGTAGTTTTAGTAGAGCTATTTGGTTTGGATTGGGCATAAACCACAATAGCAACCAGTTGGCTAGTAGGACTCTAGAATATTATTTCCTCTCATGGTATGATCACCATTTAGAAGATAATTTCTCGGAAAAATGTGCAACAACGTGCTGGCATATCTGGAAAAATCGATGCCAAAACTGCTTTGAAGGAATTGTCCCAAACCCACAAACCACCATATATCACCTTCACTAAGCAACATATCCAAGCTCAACATAACTCTCTGGTAAAGGTGACTCTGCTGAGGAATCCAAATCTGTTCCAAAGAGATGCTATGCAGCTTTGTCTTCCCGATGAGAAGTGCTACATATCAATACAGTCTGTCCTAAACAAACAAAAAGGAACTGCGGCTATGATTCTCATTTTTACTAACGCAAATGCAATCATTTCAGAAAGTGCAGGAATTATCATCAATAACAGGAACCGAAACACAGCCCAATCAGTAGGGTTGGTCGCTGCGCTAGTGAAAGCCCGGAGAAGTCATCGGAAGTAGATCCACATAATGGTAGAAGACAACAAAGTTAGAAGCCAACTTATCAAACATCTGCAGAAGAACAATCAAGACTCTGGAAATCTTATTTTAAATTCTATAAAAAAATTAATTATGTATTTTAGTTTAATCTTATGTAATCGTACTAATAGGCCATCTAGGAAAGTAATACCTAACAGTGCTCAAAAGTTCCTACAATCCCATGAACTGGGAGCAAATTGTAATTCTTTGATGTCGTGGAACTCTTTTATGTCAGATTGTAATGCTCGGTGGAAGGATCTTTCCCTCACTTAGCTCTAGCTTTAATCTAGTTGCTTTCCAAAAAAAAAAAAAAAAAAGGATTTGTTCAAGGTCTTCCGTGCCCCAAGTTAATACTTGGGAGTATTCAATAAAACGTATAGGTGATGTTCCACCCGTATTTAATCTTAAAAATGACCTGTTTCAAAAAGCTCACCCACGTCCAGGAATGGATTAGGTGTACAACCCCCAAAATATGGTTTTTTTTATATGGGAATTGAACCCGCAACCCATTGGTTAGGAGCCCAATCTCTGGCCAACTGGGCTAATGCCAATTGGTTTGGAAAGAATTGATGATGGGTTTAGGTGTGGATTGGTTTGGATAAAATTGATGATGGGTTTAGGTGTTTTTGATCACCCTAGGTCTCCCGAGTGAGATAAAAGTGGGGCCCGAATTTCCACCGATTAGGGATATTGGACAGCAGGTCCTATCCTTATCTCACCCGGAACAGACAGTAGATTCGCATAAGTAGCCTAAAATTTATCACATTTAACAAGGTTCCGATAATTAGGATATTCATAGATTAAAGTTAGTAAATATATGAAAAGTTAGTTTTTAATTAGATTTTTTTTATGGGAAAAAAGATATATTAACTAGCAAATATAGTACATAAGATTTACAATTTCATTTCTATCAAATACATTAGAGATAATGTTAGATTGCTTAATTTTTTGTTGTAATTTCGTAGAAATATGTTGAAGGCTCTTTATTCTTGCTTCCTTGGAAATTCGATCCGTTGCTGAATTATATTTTCTATTTGTAAACTTTACCTGAGCTTGAGGAAGATCTTTTAAGATTGTCTTGGCTTCTTGGACAGTATTTTCGGCGGTCCATGATAGATTTGTGTTGTCCTTGTTAATGATGTCTGCCTAGACTTTACAATCAGTTATTATTGAAACTCTAGACAAGACGTTGTCTCTTAGGCATATGACCGCTTTTTGTAAAGATTTTGCTTCCGCATGGAGAGCCGAAGTAGTTTGTCTCCAACTCTTTGAAATGTGCATAAATGTCTGGTGATCTACTGAATAAACGATGTGCGCGTATCCCATTGAAAGATCTTCTTCCTTGAAAGAGGCATCAATAAATATTATCCAGTCTGTGTTTATATTTGACCATTTTGTATTGATCATCATTAACTAATTGTTATCCAATCTCTTTGTTTTATTCTTTTGAGGGATGGAATGCAAAAAACTGTTGATATGATCAATTAGTTGCATTGGATTTGGGGTTATCTTTTCAAAAACCACCGAGCATCTGTATTTCCAGATGAACCATAAAATGGTTGAGATTTTTCCTACCAAATTATCCAAATCCGGTTTTAAAATCCACCCTTTAACCCATGATGTAATCGGATCCGTGTTTGCTGAAGAACTTAAATTTCCTAGAGAAAATCTGAACCAAATAGCTCTGGCGAAAGGGCAAGATCTGAATAGGTGATTCTCGGTTTCCTGAACTTGAGAATTGCATAGTTGGAAGTTTGAGTCAATTTCCGGGTTATGCGCCCCTAGTCTTGAAGATGTAGGCAAAGCTTTGCCAACTAGCTTCCACACAAAAAGTTTAATTCTTGGAATTGCTTGAATTTTCCATATACTTTTCCATGGGAAATCTATTAACGATTTATCATCTTCTTGAGCTTGATTTTCTAAGAAATTATAAATGTTTTTTGCCGAGAAGAGTCCTGAATGATGGTGTAACCATTGGATTTTTTCTTCTTCTTCTTTTCTTGGGGTCATGGCCTGAATTTTCTCTCTAACCTCCGAGCTAAAGTAACAGTCTAGTTTTCCTTGATCCCATTTATTATCTACAGTTATGATCTCTTGAACTCTTTTTGGAGCTGTGTCCTGCGAGTTTTGTGGTTGCGGTATTATTTCCAAATTTGGAATCCATCTGTCTTCCCACATTTTAACCTAGTTTCCATTTTTAACTTGCCAGATGAAGTTTCCTTTAATTAAATCTAGACCTTTTCGGATGCTTGTCCAAATCCAAGATAATTAAGAAACTTTAAAAGCTTCCAGAGGATGAGAATTTGGGAAATATTTTGCTTTGATAATTTTTGCCCATAGTTGGTTTTTTTCTAATATTAATCTGCTGGCTAGTTTAGTGAGAAATACCTAAACCACCTTGAGAAATAGGCTTGCATATGTATTTCCAAGCTCTGATGAATCCTCCTTGTCTTTTTTTTCCCTTCTTTATTCCACCAGTAATTTCTTTAGATACGATCTAATTGATTCAAGGTTTCTCTCGGTAGGGAAAGCACCTGCATTTGGTACGTTGGGAAAGCTTAAAGGATAGATTTTATCAGAACTGTCCTCCCCGCTTGAGATAGAAGTTTGGATTTCCAACCTTGTAAAGTGGAGTAATATTTTTGTAGAAGTGGCTCGAAGTTCGCTTTCCTATTTTTATCAAAAAATAGAGGAGTTCCGAGATATCTATCATTTTTGGTCATCAGGGGAACTTTAAGAATTCTAGCTAAAATTTTTCCATGTTTAGGATGAATTTTTGGGCTGAAGTAGACACTAGATTTTTGTAGGTTTACCATTTGTCCCGTTATATCCCCGAATATAGATAGAACATCTAGAAGATTTTTTTCTTCCCCCAGATCAGCTTTTGTGAAAAGGAAACAGTCGTCTGCGAAGAAGAGATGGGAAATATTTGGAGCATTTTTATTGATTCGGAGGCCGGAAATTTTCTTCTCCATTATCTCATTTTATAGAAGCCTAGATAGTATTTCCATGCAGATCAGAAAAAGGTATAGATAAAGCGGGTCCCCTTGTCTTAAACCTCTCGAGGTTTTGAATTTTGACTCGGGAGATCCTTTGAGGAGGATTGAGTAGGAAGTATTGGAAATGCATTGTAATATGAGATCTATCCACTTTTCATCAAATCCAAAGCTAAGAAGGGCCCTTTCGATAAAATTCCACTCCACTCTATCAAAAGCTTTAGAGAGATCTAATTTAAGGGCCATATACCCTTTTGTCGCTTTCGAAGTTTTCATAGAATGGATGAGCTCATGTGCGATTATAATATTGTCGGTGATTTGTCTTCCCGGAAGGAAAGCAGATTGGTTGGGGGAAATAATTTTGTTGAGAATAGGCTTTAATCTATTGGAGAGAATTTTTGAGATTAGTTTGTGGATGGTGTTACTTAGACTTATTGGTCTAAAATCACCTGGAGTTTGAGGAGTTGAAATTTTTGGGATAAGGGTAATGTAGGAGTGGTTTATATCAGTATCAAGAATACTAGTTTTAAAGAAATCTTGAACTGTATTAATAATATCCGGACCGAATATTTCCCAATTAGCCTTGAAAAAACCCGGTTGAAATCCATCGGGTCCTGGAGTTCCCCACTGATTCATATTGGATAAAGTGAGCCAGATTTCATTTTTGGTTGGGATTTCTAGGAGAGAGAGATTTTCCTCATCAGATATACAAGGCTTTATGATGCTGGATAGGTCAAATATACAATTTTTTATTTGGGTTGTACCAATGTTGGTAAAGTGGTTTACCAGAAGAGAATAGATTTGATCTCTATCCGAGAGCCAAAGGCCAGAAGGTTCTCTAAGGGTATTGATAGAATTTATTCTTTTCCTATTGGAGGCGGTGGAATGAAAATATTATGTATTTCGGTCGTATTCCTTGAAGAATTTATCTCTAGATAGCTGATGGTAGAAATCATTTTTAATTTCGTACCATTTTCCTAATTCTGCTTGGAGATTTCTTAGCTTGTCTATGTCTCTGGAGATATTTCCGGATTTGTGGATGCTCTCAATTTTATTGTTTAAGTTCCTAATATTTTTATGAATATTTCCAAAGATGTCTGAATTCCATTGGGAAATATCCGAGGATAGGAGTTGGATTTTCAAGGAGATGTTTTCATTTCGTGTGTTATTGGAGTGTAATTCCCAGGATGATTTGACTACCTCGTGTAGAGTGGAGTGGGATAGCCAAGATCTAATACATCTAAAAGGTTTCTGAAGTTTCAATTTTTCAGGGTTTGTATCTAATAAGATAGGTGTATGATCTGATCCAACTCTAGGTAGATGAGTTACCTTGGTGTCTGGGAATTTTTGAGACCATAGAAATGAGGTCAATGCTCTGTCAATTCTTTCACAAATGTTCGCTTCTCCTTTTCTGTTGTTTGAACATATGAATGGAGCGCCTTCATATCCTACATCTTGTAGTCCTATGGAGTCGATTTTCTGGATGATGATAGTCTTGCTTGCATCTATGTTCTAGAAGTGGTCATCATCCTAAAGTTAGTAATTCATGTTTATCTATCCCTGTTCAGGTGTATGTGCACCTGTTCGTGCTAAAGTTTTAAAGTTTTCTCCGTTTCTGGCGCTTTATCAATCAGGTGTAAGTGCACTTGGTTTTAAAGGAATCGTATTTGAACTTCATGGGTGAAGGTCCGCCCATTTCCTTTAGTCTCCTAAGAAATTGTGTGTGGATACGGTAATTTATAGTTGTGGTTGTTTAAAAAGCAGATTAAGAGATCTGATGTCTGATGTCTTTTATTTAGGAAATTTATAGAGAAAGGCAGTTTGATGGGGTGAATCTGGATTTATCATTATCATCCTTTATTGGTCTAAAACTCTTCAGGAGATATATGGGATCAGTATATATAGGCTCAAAGTCGGTGTCCCTTAATAAGTATTTTTGTTTGATTATGATTTTTGGGGGCTTGTTTTTTTTTTTGAATATCAAGTGTTTTGTTTAGGGTTAGAGTACGGTTTAGGGGAACTCCCAGTTAGCTTCTGAGCTAATTAGAAAAGTAGGTGCTAGGGTATGAGAGATTAGTGGGAACCAGCTCACGGTAAGTTGTTTCAAAATTCAGTTTTTTCTGTGTTTGCTAGTTTAGAGGCATATATTGGCGTTTGTTTGATTAATTTTCTGATAAGATGTCATAATTGGTTTTATTTCTTTTTCATGTTGTGTTCTGTTTTTGCAAGTTTATGTATTAGTTTGAATAAAGTCATCACACTTTAGATAGTCATAAATATCACATCTAACCCTCCGCTCCTCTGACCCGATAAAACCCAAGGTAAGCTGACCCCATCATTTGATTTCATTCTCTCAAGTTTCTCCCTTATTAATCTCCCTTGTATTTTGCGTGATTCTTGTACCCAAGAGATCCTGGAACTCAATATCTTTTTTCTCTGAAAAGAATTCTGGGCCTTGTCTTCGGCTTCCTGCTTAGTAAGTGCTCAATTTATCTTTGTTCTGTCTTGAACAAGGTACTGCTGATTTCTCCTTTCCTTATTTTGTTTCTTTTATAAGAAACTCCAGGTATTCCTCTACGGTCTATCCTAAGCTTACTTTATATCTACAAATTTCCCTCATTTTCTTTTGGTGCATATGCTTATTATTACTGCATACGGTTCTCTATATCATTTCCTGCCACTGTTTACTCATTTTTAGCTTTAATTACAAATTAGAATACTCTTGTAAGTTGCATAACAGAACTCTTGATCCTAAGAGACAAAGAAAAACAAAACCACAATTTGCTTCCTACACCATTTACAATCTTTAAGCTTATAACTTTGACAGATTACCACGATCGGCTTTTAAAATTTGTTGTCTATGCATTTTATTTTTCTTACATACTTATGTGGACTGACATTGCACATAGACTCAGGTTATGTGATAATTTCCGGGGCTTGGTTTCTGTGGAATTACATTACTTCTTTCCTATTGATTTGGGCCATGAAAATTCTAGCATGGAATACACAGGGGTGTGGACAGAAAAAAACACAACAACATTTACATTCCTTACTTGATTTAGAAAAACCTGACATCCGTTTTCTTTCCGAAACCAAGTCTCAAAGGAGCTTGATGAAAACAATCCTTAACTATTTCCCAAATATCATTGTTAAAAATAACTTCAATTCTAAGGAATGGCTATTAACTTGTTTTTATGGTTCACCTAAACATGATAACAAATTAGAAATTATGGGCTATGTAGAAGATATAGCACAAAGAGTAAACTTAAATGCAATGCCATGGCTTTTAATAGGTGATCTTAACATCATTTTCAATAGTGAAGAAAAACAAGGGGGTCTTCCCTTTGATAGGAAAAAAGTAGAGCCAATTCTAAACTTATTACAGAGAACAGGATTAGAAGACTTAGGCTTCACTGGAAATATATTCACTTGGAGTAATAAAAGAGAAGGAAATGCAAATATTAAACAAAGGTTAGATAGGGCTATAGCTAATGCTGAATGGAATGATGAATTCCAACAGGTATCGGTGCAAAATTTGGTAGCAATTGGCTCAGATCATGGGACAATTTGTCTCACTTTGAACCCTTCACACTCTATCCTAGTTCCAACCTTCAAGTTCTATGACACTTGGCTTAAGGATACGTCTTGCATAGAGGTTATTAAAATGTCTTGGGTTTCAAACACAAATAGTCTTGTCATTGATCTAATTGAGAACATTTCAAATGCAGGTATCAATCTTAGCAAGTGGAAAAAGGATATCTTTGGTAGACCAAGTAAAAAGATTAAGGGCCTTCTCAGGAACATAGAAACATTAGAAGCTAGACCAAACACACAGAACACAAAACACCTAATTACCAAAAAGGTACTGGAACTAGAAGTCTTATATGATACACAAGAAGAAATTGCAAAACAACAATCTAGGAACAATACCATAGCTCTAAGAGAAAAGAATACAAAATTTTTTCATATTCAAACCTTAAAGAGGAGGAAAAGAAATAACATAGATTGCATACATGATAGAAATAATAAGGTAGTCTCATCAAGGGATGAAATTGAGGAAGTTGTAACTTCTTATTTCTCCGAGCTGTTCACTGAATCGGATGAAACCATTTTCACACACATTAAGAGTACGATTTCACAGGAAGAAAATTCCTTTCTTACTGAAATCCCTTCTTATGAAGAGATTTGGTCTGTAGTAAAAAAACTGAAATCCAACAAAGCTCCAGGGACAGATGGTTCCCTGTAAGTTTTTTTAAACACAATTGGGATATTGTGGGTCCTCAGCTAGTGGCAGTAGTCCAGGACTTCTTCCAAAACAAGAAATTAGATGAGAAACTTAATAAAACTTTTCTGTTCCTCATCCCAAAAACAAAACATCCAAGGACCCTTCAGATTACAGACCTATAGGATTGTGTAACACTCCTTACAAAGTAATAGCAAAATTAATGGCAAATAGATTCAAAAAATCTTTAGAAAACATAATATCACCTTTACAATCTGCTTTCCTTTCATCAAGACAGATTTCAGACAACATTATTGTTGCACATGAAATTGTTCATTCTATGAAAAAAAGCAAAAAAAAAAAAAGGAAATATAGGTCTAAAAATCGACATGTCCAAAGCCTTTGATAGGGTAAATTGGAATTTCCTTATAAAAACCTTAAGAGCTTTTGGTTTCTCGGAAGATTGGTGTACTTTAATCAAACAATGCATCTCTACATCCTCAATAGATGTTCTACTAAATGGAAATCCTTGTGATGAGTTTAAACCCAGTAGGGGCATAAGAAAAGGGGACCCTCTGTCCCCTTATCTGTTCATTCTTTGTATGGAGGTTTTCTCCACCTTGACTTGAATATCATCACCACTCATCATCATCGTCTTCTCTCAGCCCCTCAAGGGCTCTCAACACCTGTTGACACCAACCAAGTCCAAGCAGTGCTTGAACTTGATACTTGGAACTGGCTTCGTCAACATGTCTGCAGGGTTATCCGCTGTAGGAACCTTTAGCATCTCTATCCTGCTTCCTCAACTGCATCCTTGATAAAATGATACCTGACATCGATGTGCTTCATTCTCTCATGATACATCTGGTTCTTGGTCAAGTGAATGGCACTTTGACTGTCACAGAACAAAGTTGCATTATCTTTCTTGAAACCCAAATCACCGACCAAACCCATCAACTATATACCTTCCTTTACTGCTTCCGCGGCTGCCATGTACTCTGCCTCAGTTGTAGACAATGCAACTGTGCTTTGCAAAACCGACCTCTAACTGAAAGTACTACCACACAATGTAAAAGTATACCCTGTCAATGACCTTCTTCTCTCAAGATCACCTGCATAATCAGAATCAACATAACCCACAACATTCGTCGAATCACCATAGTGTTTATCAAACACTAAACCAATATTTGTACTTCCCCTTAGATACTTCAAAATCCACTTTACATCTTTCCAATGAGCCTTCCCGGGACTTCCCATGTATCTACTTACCACACTCACAGCTTGTGCGATATTCGGCCTTGTATAAACCATAACATACATGATGCTACCAACTGCGCTTGCATATTTAACTCGAGACATATACTCTGCCTCATCTGCAGTTTGAGGTGATTGCTTTCTAGAAAGTTTAAAATGAGCTTCCAAAGGAGTACTTACTGGTTTTGCATCTTTCATACCAAACCACTCCAACACCTTCTCGATGTAAGCCTTCTGGGACAAACGCAACTTGCCTTCAGATCGGTTTCTATGAATCTCCATGCCCAATATCTTCTTTGATGCGCCCAAATCCTTCATCTCAAACTCACTACTCAACTGCTCCTTCAGCTTCTGTATCTCTGACATGTCTTCGCAAGCAATCAACATACAAGAGTAAATACACAAATGAACCATCTTGGAGTTTCATGTGATATACACAACTATCATACTTACTCCTGTCATAGCCATTTTCCACCATAAACATATCAAAACGTTTATACCACTGCCTTGGAGATTGATTCAAACCATACAAGGATTTCTTCAAAAAACATACATGGTCTTCTTTGACAGGAACTTCAAATCCCTTTGGTTGTTGCATATAAATACGCTCTTCCAAATCACCATGAAGGAAAGTTGTCTTAACATCTAGTTGTTCCAGTTCTAGATCTTTCAAAGCAACTATAACAAGCAATGTTCTAATAGCACTATGTTTAACAACAGGAGAGAATAACTCATTGTAGTCAATGCCTTCTCTTTGCGTAAACCCCTTTGCCACAAGCCTTGCCTTGTACCTTGTTCCTTCACCATCTGAAGTACCTTGTTTATTCTTGAAGACCCATTTGCTTCCAACAATCTTCTGTCCTTTTGGTCTTGCAACTATGTTCCAAGTGATATTCTTGTCAGGAGACTCAATTTCTTCAATTGCAGATGCTCCCCATTTTGCTGATTCTTCACCACCGATTGCTTCTTCATAGGTTGTTGGATCATCCCTATCTATGCTCTCACCTACTTCAAATGCATATGCAACCCAATCAGCATGGCCGTATCTCTGAGATGGTATGACTTCCCTCCTCTCTCTGTCTCTTGCAAGATTGTACTGATGACCTTGTGCTTTTTCTTCCTGGGCAGGTTCTTATACAATATATTGATCATCATCATCATCAGAAACAACAGTCTCATTGCTTCCTTGAACTTGCACCTCAAACTCCACCTTGGCTTATCATCAGAAACAACAGTCTCATTGCTTCCTTGAACTTGCACCTCAAACTCTTCAGCTATTCCATCTAGTTCTTCATTATTTGGCTTCAACATCGATTGCTCATCAAATTTCACATCTCTGCTGATAAGAAACTTGTTTGATATTTCTGCAGGACACCATAACCTGTAGCCTTTCACGTCCTTTGCATACCCAAGAAATATACACTTTTTTGTTCTAGGCTCTAGCTTTCCCTCATTCACATGAGAATAGGCTGGACATCCGAATATCTTCAAGTCTTCATAGTTAGCATGCGAACCTGTCCAAACTTCATTTGGAGTCTTTCACTCAATGGCAGTCGATGGATATATGTTCACTAAATAAGCTGATGTGATTGCTGCTTACCCAAAAATTGCTTTGGTAACCCGGCATTGGAGAGCATGCACCGTGCCTTATCCATTATGGTTCTGTTCATCCTTTCTGCAACACCATTTTTATGTGGTGTTTTTCTGACTGTGCAGTGTCTCACAATCCCTTGATCCTTGCAGAACTCATTGAACTCACCCCCACAAAATTCCAAACCATTGTCTGTCCTCAAGCACTTGATTTGTCTTTCGGTTTGCTTCTCAACCATAGTATTCCATTGCTTGAACTTGAAAAAAGTTTCATCTTTGTGTTTAAGTATGAATACCCATACTTTCCTTGAGAAATCATCAATTAACGTCAGCATATATCTACCACCACCATGTGAATAGACACGAGAAGGACCCCAAAGATCAGAATGAATATAATCCAGAATACCCTTGGTGTTATGAATAGCTGTACTAAACTTGACTCTACACTGTTTTCCAAAGACACAATGTTCAAAGAAATCAAGCTTGCCTGTTTTATGACCACAAAGCAATCCCTGCTTGCTCAAAACAGCCAACCCCCTCTCGCCCATATGCCCTAGCCGCATATGCCATAACTTGGTAGTATCATCATCAGAACTTGAAGAACATACAGCTGCATCACCGGTCACAGTAGTACCTTGCAGCGTATAAAGACCATTAATTCTCTCGCCCTTCATAATTGTAAGACTTCCTCTTGAGACACGAATAAATCCACCTTCACCTTGATACTTGCAGCCTTTTGAATCAAGCGTACCAAAAGAAATAAGATTTCTTCTCAGGTCCGGAACATGCCTAACCTTAGTTAGAGTCCTCACCATACCATCATACATCTTAATTTGAATTGTACCTACACCCACCACTTTACAAGTGACATTGTTTCCCATAAGAACTTTACCACCTTCTCTAGCTTGATAAGTAGTAAACCACTCTTTATGAGGACACATGGGAAAAGTACACCCCGAATCAAGAATCCACCCATTCTCTGAGCTTTCGGTATGAACTGTGAGAACCGCTCCATCATCACTTTCTGCTTCAAAATTTGATGCGGTGCCTTGGTTGGTATTCTTCTCGACATTCTTCAATTTTGGACAATCCTTCTTGAAATGCCCTTTTTCCTTACAATGGAAGCAATAAAATTTACCGGATTTTGATTTAGACCTTGACTTTGATCTACTCCTATCAAATCCGCCCTTTTGGTTTCCTCTTCCTCTAACGAACAACCCATCTCCCGAATTATCTTTACCATCGATACCCGTCTTCTTTAACTCCTTAGAGTTCAAAGCCTCTTTAACGTCTTCCATGGAAATTGTAGTTTTTCCATACATTACGGTATCAACAAAATTTTCATAAGATGGTGGTAAGGAACAAAGCAAATCCAAAGCTTGGTATTCATCTTCAATTTTGACCTCAATATTTGCCAAATCCAAGAGAATTTTATTATAATCATCAATATGATTTATAATAGACATTCATTCATGCATTTTAAGAGTATGTAATTTCTTCTTAAGATATAAACGATTAGTTACGGATTTAGTCATATACCTCTTCTCCAACTTGTTCCATAGCCCGTCCGGTGTCGTTTCCGCCGCCACTTCTCTCAAGACCTCGTTGCTCAAACACAATAGAATTAATCCATGTGCTTTCTCCAAGTGCTTATCCTTTTCTTCATCCTTCAATGTTTCTGCTAGAGCCGTTTTCCCCTTCAAAGTTTTTACCAAACCTTGTTGCACCAAAACAGCCCTCATCTTTAGTCTCCATAAATGGAAATCATTTCTTCCATCAAATTTCTCAATCTCATACTTTTCCGCCATCGTAGATTGTTTTTACCCGGAGCTCTGATACCAATTTGTTATGACCAATGGCTCTTCTAAGCACAATCAATAGAGAATTGAAATAGAAATGAAAAACAAATGTAAAACTGACACACACACACACAAGGATTTATAGTGGTTCGATCAAGATGATCTACATCCACTCTGGAAGATGACGATAACGTTGCACTATGATTTGAACAAGGTTACAAGAGTATAAACTCCTCTCTCAAGAACAAGGCCTTACTCTCTCTATTAGCATACACTACTACTCTAGTGTCTCTCTGATGTTGTGATGCTCACAACTTCATATCTCTCATTGGTTTAAAATGAAACTAAATAAGTCTTTATATAGTTTCATAATTGCTCTCGGGGTGTACAAATGGGAATGTTGGCATACTCACAAAGTGGATGCTCCACTAGATCCACTATCTCCATTATCCACCGAAAGTCACAGCCGACATCTTCACTATCTCCACTAGCTCCACCACCGACAGGCTAGCTCACACCGACAACCTATAATCAAGTCATATACTACAGAAATATACCTGGAAACTCTAAAGGATACTTCCACCTTCACTTTCGAAATTTAGATTCAAGATTGAAACCCTAAAATCTAAATTTTCTTAGATTGAAATATACATACACCAACCAATCTAAATCGGAAAAAGTTGTAAAACATGCAACAATAAGCTTCTTCTGACTTTTGTCAAATATAGGTACACGTATGTTTAAAAATGAAATTTTCTTTCGTAACTACTTTTTAGTTATTTTGAAAGTTATGTATTTTCGTATCTAATTATATTTATATACAAGATCAAATTGCCAACTGTAGTTATGAGAAATTGAAATTCATGCATCAATGACATTACTCCTTGGAACACATTTGATTCATGTGTTTGCTCAAACTATCGCCTAATACAGATGATTCATTACTAACATGTAATCGTCAGCCCTATAATCATAACCAAAAGCCCGACCCCTGATCTGGTTCTTTGGTACTGCAGATAATATTATTTGGTATTCTGTAGTTGCTGGATTCCAAAGACAGATAAAGAAATTTATATCCTTATCCTTACTTTCAAAGTATAAGCAAACCAAACCATTAAAAGAACCTACTAACCTAACATTAATACGGATTTGAATGGGTAATCCAGTTCAACAGAACTGTCATAAAAATCTTTCGTAGAACATGATGGTTAATGAGAAACAACTTGTGCTGCAGATTTTTTTTTCATTGTTATGATAATAATGATAAATTATGAGCTCCTCATTGTTTTTCTCGACAGTAAAATTAAGATGGAATTTAATAAAACTGGGATCAGATATTAGTTTAAACCAATATTTACAAAAACACTTACATAGATATGTGAATCTCACGGGTACCCTTATAAGGATTTCAAGGTAGAATTCTTCTGGAAGGCAAGCCATTGTTTCTTCTTCTTCTTCTCCTCCTTTTTTTTTGTTTTCACTCGACGGATTCTTTCAAAAGTTATATTTATATTGGGTGATCTCTTAAATTAAGAAACCTACTTCGGGAAAACAAGCTGCTTGAAAGGGAGTGTGCACATGATATCAAAACCAGGCCGTATATCCAGAAGTTCTTGGAAAGGGCCTCTGAATGTGGTCATCTTCATTGCTAGTGGTTGATATTATTTGGATCGAAGATATAAAGGATCTTTTCAAGGGGTTCGACAGAAAAATGTTCTCTTAGAAAGGAAACTTCCTATGGAAATTTTTTCCATATGCCGTTTGATGGACTTTGTGGAAAGAGCGCAATCGTCGGACATTTGATGAAGATCAAAGAGAGAAAGATGTGCACAATATCATCTTAGATGTGAAAGCGAACCTTTTGTACAAGTATCATTCTTCTCGTAGCCTAAGGAATGTTATAAGATTCGAAGAACTAGTTTTCAAATGGAAAGAGCTGGTTAGAAAATAGTTCGTGGAGTTTTTATTTCAAACTGTTATCTATAAAACAGTTTTATTTCTTGTAATTCTTTCATTCTTTCTTTCTTTCTATCTATTTATAATATATCGTTTTGTTGAGCAAAAAAAAAAAATTATTCGGATCGGATACTTGATTTTCTAGACCCTTAAGGCTAGGTGATTGTTGGAGTACTTTACTACGGTTCAGATATATCTTGAAATATTGATGGTGGCTTTGTCAAGGATCTATGTACAGTCGCGGTCGATTTTTCCCTCAAAACTCTCCTTCTACTGCCGCAACCTCAATAATACGGCCTAGGTGCCATAGCCCAAGGCTGGTGTCAAAACTAAACCCGTGTTTCTAGCATCAGTTCGTGCCAATTTTAATCTCCAGAAATAACAAAACCCCAATTTTCAAACGAATTGTAGGATTCTTAGATGTGAAATTTATGGTGAATTTTTGAATCTAATTTTTTGTGATAGAAGAGAGAATTCACACTTACAAGTTTAGATAGAAATCTCTGATTTTTCTTCCTCTTTTTTTGATTGATTGAGAATAGTACAGATATTACAAACACATGTCTATCTTATAGCCTTACAGACGACAATCTAGATTTTTCTAAACACAAACTATTCAACTGAATTATTGTTCACACAGTAACTTTGACTAAATGTAAACTCTAGAAACTTAGAGAATCCAATAACTTCTTTACTACTGGACCAATATTTTACATTTAGAAATATCCAGAAAAAGTGTATCACACGTTTCAACACTCCTCCTTGATACACTTTTGATCAACTCCCAGTAGTCTTCTTAGGAACTCAAATTTTGGCCTTGCTAAAGATTTTGTAAATATGTCTGCAATTTGTTCTCCAGTATTGCAGTACTTGAGCTCAATTTCATTGTCTGTTGTTGCTTCTCGAATAAAGTGATGCTTGATAGGAATGTGTTTTGTGCGATTATGAAACACAGGATTCTTCGATATAGCGATCGCAGACTTGTTGTCACAGTATATTTCAGTTGCTTGATTTTGCTTTTCTCCCAAATCTTCAAATATTCTTCTCAGCCATGTAGCTTGACGTGCTGATTCTGCAAATGATACATATTCAGCTTCTGTTGATGATTGCGCGACTCTTTCTTTCTTTTTATAAGTCCAAGAAAATATACCAGAACCAAGTGAGAATGCATAGCCTGATGTACTTCACATATCATCCACCGAACCAGCCCAGTCACTGTCCGTGTATCCAATTAATTTTGAGTATGTTTCTGGTTTGTACCATATGCCATACTCATTTGTACCTTGTAGATACCTTAGTATTCTCTTTGCTGCACCATAATGGATTTGTGTTGGACTTTGCATGAATCTTGACAGTAAACTAGTTGCATACATGATATCAGGCCTTGTTTCCGTAAGATATATCAAACTTCCAATGAGACTTCTGTAGGTTGAAGCATTTGCTTTTGCTGTTCCATCTTCGTTCCTTAGTTTTTCATTAGGTACCAGTGGTGTAGCTACAGACTTGCATCCAGCCATTTTGAATCTTTTTAGTAGGGTTTCAATATATTTCTTCTGGCATATGAAATTGCCTTCTTCTCCTTGATTTATTTCGAGTCCCAGAAAATAGTGCATTAGTCCGAGGTCGGTAATCTCGAATGTTTTCATCATATCTTCCTTGAACTCCTGAAGTAAATATTCATTGTTCCCTGTATAGATAAGATCATCTACATACATAGAAACAATAAGAGTACCTGAATTTGTAGTCTTAATGTAAAGTGTTGGTTCATTTGGACTCCTCCTGAATCCATATCCAATGAAATATTTTTCAATGCGACTATACCACGCTCGCGGTGCTTGTTTAAGCCCGTATAAAGCTTTCTTTAGTTTTATCACTTTTTCTTATTCTCCTTTCTTGACAAAACCTTGTGGTTGCTGGACATATATCTCTTCCTCCAACTCTCCATTTAGAAATGCTGATTTAACATCTAGCTGATGTATTCTCCATTTCTTTTGAGCTGCAAGTGCCACAACAGCTCTTATAGTGTCAAGTCGTGCCACTGGTGCAAATGTTTCATAGAAATCTACCCCTGGTTGCTGCGAGAAACCTTTGGCCATGAATCTCGCCTTGCGTTTTTGAATTGATCCATCTGGATTAGTTTTGGTTTTATAAACCCACTTCACACCAATGATTTCTTTATCTTGTGGACGTTCAACACGTTCTCATGTTCCATTTTTTTCAATCGTTTTGATCTCTTCTTTCATTGGATCAACCCATACACCTTGCTTAACTGCTTCCTCAAAGCTCTTAGGTTCTGCAAATGCAAAGTTGCAAGTTTCATATAGATCTCTCAATGATCGAACCTTTCTCGGTGTTGATTCTGGAGAGGATACTTCTTGTTGTGGAGTTAATCTTTGAGTGGGGATTCGGTGAATCTGCGAGTCTTTGTAGTCTCTTCATTTTTATCATTTTGATTTTCCGTCTCCACAGGTAGCATCACTGTCTTTCTGGTAATAGTATCTTCCTCCCAATTCCATGAGGAATTCTCATCGAATTTAACATCTCTACTAATTATCATCTTCTTTGTTTGAAGATTGTATACTCTGTAGCCTTTGGATTGAGAGCTGTAACCCATGAAGATACCTTTCTCTGATTTTTCTTCTAGCTTATGTCTCTTTTCTTTTGGGATATGAATATAGCATATACACCCAAATACTTTGAGATGTTTTGCTGATGGCTTCCTGTTGCTCCAGGCTTCAATTGGAATCTTGTCTCTCACAGGCTTTTGTTGGACATCTTGTTAAAAATACACCGCAAAAATGTGACTTCCGCCCAATTTCTTTGGCGGGCCTTTTTCATACAACATAGACCTAGCCATCTCCATTACGGTTCTGTTTTTCCTCTACGATACTCCGTTTTGTTCTGGTGCATATCCTACATTGGCGGTGTTCAACTCCTTCATCTTCACAAAACTTGTTAAATTTTTTAGAGGTGTACTCATGCCCTCTGTCACTTCTTAATACTTTAAGATAGTGACCACTTTGTTTTTCAACCAAAGTTTTAAACTTTTGAAAAATTGCAAATACCTCAGACCTCTCGTGCAAAAAATAAACCCAAGTCATTCTTGTAAAATCATCGATGAAAAGAATGAAGTACCTGGATTTATCGAGCGATGGTGTCCTCATCGGTCCACAAACATCTGTATGGACGAGTTCTAACGGTGCAGTTCCTCGCCAAGCTTGTCTGTGCGGAAATGATATACGATGTTGCTTCCCAAGTTGGCATCCTTCACATACGTCAGAAGTTTCTTGTATACAGGGCATGTCTCTCATCATATCCTTTTGCTGGAGTAGCTTGAGAGCATGGAAATTGAAGTGACCAAATCTTCGATGCCACAACCATGACTCTTCAACTTCTACTTTTAGGACAGCATTGCTGACATAATTCCAATGTAATGGAAAATTTCGATTTTGCATTTTTACAGTAGCAATAATTTGATTCTTTTTCTTTCTATCATATATGAAGCATACACCATCCGTAAAGTACAAAGAATGTCCATTTTCGACCATTTGGCCGACACTTAACAAACTGGTTTTTAAACTGGAAACTAAGAAAACATCTCGGATAAATTTCGTACCTTTTTTAGTTTGTACAGAAATTGTCCCTTTGCCTTTTGTCTCAATTAGTTCACCGTTTCCCAATATGATTAGTGACTTTTTGGATGTGTCGATGTCGCAGAAAACGCTCTCGTCGCCGGTCATATGATTGGTGCAACCACTATCGACATACCATGCTTTATTTTTTTCTTCTGATGATGTTTGGCGGGAATAAAACAGTTGTGCTTCCTCCTCCTTATCTTCTTTATGATAGTTAGCATGGAAGTTTTTCTTTGCCCGGCAATATTTTGCAATATGACCGAAACGCTTGCAATTGTCACATTTCGGCTTGCCCTTATGCCAACAATCTTCTGTTAGATGATTTGGTATTTCACAAATCTTACAAGGTGGAAAATTTTTCTTTCATGTCTCTCTTTTTACCCAATTATTATTGGGTTTATCTCCTTTATAATTTCCTTTGAATTTTCTGCCATCTTCTTTAGATTTCTGAGACTTGCCAATATTGAGTTTCGACTGAAACGCACTTTCGATTGGAGCTTCGTTACGCCTACTCAATCTCTGTTCATATGCTTCTAAAGAACCCATAAGTTCTGTCACCGATAGAGTCTTAATGTCTTTCGACTCCTCAATTGCAGTTACTATAGGATCATATTTTTCGGAGAGACTTATAAGGATTTTTTCAACCAACTTTTTATCATCAATAACTTCACCATAAATATTCATTTGATTAACTATATCTTTCACTCTAGAATAAAAATTCTTTGCTGTCTCAGAATCCTTCATTTTGATGTTTTCCAAATCTCTTCTAAGTGTTTGTAATTTAATTGTCCGTACCTTTTCATTTCCTTCAAACTCCTCCTTCAGCTTAGTCCATGCTTCTTTAGCTGTTGTATCTCCCATTATCCGTGGAAAGATTGTGTCATCAACCGCTAACTGAAGAGTATATAGAGCGTTAGCATTTTTTTTGTTTTTTCTCCTTCAACTGAGTTTGTTGTTCTTCAGTCAAATTTGCTGTAGTATCTGCACCAACACCATTTTCAATTATGTCCCAAAGATCTTGAGACACAAAATATGTCTTCAATTTAATGCACCAGAAATCATAATTTTCACCGGAAAATATAGGTACTGCAATGGACGACTGACTACTGCTTTCCATGATTGTAAACGGAAGTGAAACGCCCGATTAGATCCAACGAGCTCTGATACCACTGTAGGATTCTTAGATGTGAAATTTATGGTGAATTTTTGAATCTAATTTTTTGTGATAGAAGAGAGAATTCACACTTACAAGTTTAGATAGAAATCTCTGATTTTTCTTCCTCTTTTTTTGATTGATTGAGAATAGTACAGATATTACAAACACATGTCTATCTTATAGCCTTACAGGGCGACAATCTAGATTTTCTAAACACAAACTATTCAACTGAATTATTGTTCACACAGTAACTTTGACTAAATGTAAACTCTAGAAACTTAGAGAATCCAATAACTTCTTTACTACTGGACCAATATTTTGTTGGCGCACTACGGAAGTGTGATGGGTTTATGGAATTGGTTTAAAAAATTGATTATTTGAAAGGTGAGGCTTATATTAATTTAGAAATGAAATGTTACAAAGGATGTTTAGTGTAGCACTTTGGATCACTCTTTATTTTACAAGAGACGACTCTTTGGCTCTTTCTACTAACTTTAGCTCTCACTCTTTACTAACTCTTTTACTCACTTGAGTTTTTGTTATGGGTTTGGATGATCCCAATTGAACACACCCACTGCCTATTTATAGGCATAACCAACCGACCAACTTATATTCGAGATAGTTCTTTACATCTCTAGACTTATCAATAAGTTCGTACTTTAAGAACTCACTGGACATTTGACCGAAAATAAAAGAGTAGTCTAGAGATAGAAATTTCTAGACCATGACCGACTATGCTAGAAGAAAAAGACTCTAGAGAATTGTGGACTAGTCTAAGCTTCTTTGTGTAGGGACTAGCCTAGGTCTTTCTAGACTTTCCTTTGTCTAGAAAATTATTTACTCTTCCTTTGACTAATCTAGATTTATTTAATCACAAATTAACCAATATTTTTAACACCCCCTCTTAATTTGTGATGTTAAGCTTTTCTCTGAAATGATTGAATTTATCCACCGTGACTGCTTTTGTGAAAATGTCCGCATTTTGTTCTTGTGTCGGACAAAATTGGAGCTCGATTTCTTTGTTTTCGACCAACTCTCTGATGAAGTGGTGTCGTAGCTCTATGTGCTTCGTCCTTCCATGGAAGACTGGATTTTTTGTCATTGCAATTGTAGACATATTGTCACAGTAGATAGTTGTCGGCTGCTTTTGCCTTTGTTGTAGGTCGGTCATAATTCTTCTCAACCATACTGCTTCACATGCTGCACTTGTTGCTGCTATGTATTCCGCTTCGGCTGATGATAGTGCCACCGTACTTTGCTTTTTAGAACTCCAGGAGATAACTTTTGTTCCCATACAGAAAACATAGCCTGATGTGCTTTTTCGATCTTCAATAGAACTTGCCCAATCACTATCTGTGAAGCCAATTAAATCATTATCCTTTTCTCTTGTATACTTGATGCCAAAATCCTTTGTTCCCTTGATATATCGAAGAATTCTCTTTGCAGCGGCATAGTGTAACTTGCTTGGCTCGCTCATAAACCGAGAAACAATGCTGGTTGCATTGACTATGTCTGGCCTTGTATTTGTTAAGTAGATCAGTGAGCCGACTAGACTTCTGAATGAGGTTGGATCCACTTTAGTTTCTCCATCATTTTTTATCAATTTCTCACTGGCACCCATTGGAGTTGCAATTGGTTTGCAATCCATCATGTTGAACTTTTTCAGTATGTCTTCTGCATATTTTTCTTGGGAAATGAATATTTCTGCTGGAGATTGTTTTACTTGAATCCCAAGAAAATATCACATAAGTCCTAAGTCGGTCATCTCATATTCTTTCATCATCTCCTTCTTAAATTTTTCTGCCATCTCTTGTTTTGTGCTGGCATAAATTAAATCATCAACATAGAGACAGACGATTAGGAAATCCATACCTTGTCTTCTTATGTAGAGGGATGGCTCACTTGGACTTTTCTCAAATCCGTTATCTCGGAAGTATTTGTCAATTTTGCTGTTCCATGCACGCGGTGCTTGTTTGAGACCATATAGTGCTTTGCAGAGACGATAAACCATTTTTTCTTTTCCTTTTCGGACATATCCTTGAGGTTGTTCAACGTACACCTCTTCTTCCAGTTCTCCGTTTAGGAACGCCGACTTTACGTCCAATTGGTAGACCTTCATTTTAAGTTGAGCTGCCAAAGCTAACACCATCCGAATTGTTTCCATGCGAGCGACTGGGGAAAATGTTTCGGTGTAGTCAATTCCTAGTTGTTGAGAATATCCTTTTGCAACTAGCCTTGCCTTGTGCTTTTGAATCGACCCATCTTCATTATATTTTGTCTTGTAGACCCACTTCAGACCAATTATTTCTTTGTCCATTGGCTGATTTACAAGCTCCCATGTCTTATTTTTCTCGATTACTCGCATTTCTTCGTCCATGGCATGTCTCCATTTTTCTTCTTTTGCCGCTTCCTCATATTTTTGAGGTTCTAGTGCTATAAATGCACAATTAGATGTATTATAAATATCTACTAGGGAACGCACCTTTCTAGGTGTGGGACTTGTTTCTGATGAATTTGGAGGTGTGGCACTTGCTTTTGATGAACTTGGACTTTGTTGTGTTGGACTTGGAGATTTCGGGCTAGCTGGTGGAGTTATTTCATCCTGACGTGGCTGATCTGGCTCGTCTTCAATGAGTAGTGGCAACTCGTGGTTGTCTGTTTCATCATTCCAATCCCATGATTTGAATTCATCAAAGATAACATCTCTTGAAATTACCAGCTCCTTTGTATCTGGATTGAGAAGTCTATATGCTTTAGATTCTTCGCTGTATCCGATGAATATTAGCTTTTCTCCTTTTTCATCGAACTTTTCTCTATGTTGGGATGGAATATGTGAGTATGCTACGCAACCAAAAATTCTGAAAGAAGTTACCTCGGGTTTTTTCTTATGCCAAGCCTCATATGGAGTTTTGTTGAGAACTGCTTTTGTTGGAGAACGATTAAGGATGTAGACCGCCGTGTTGACTGCTTCAGCCCAGTAACTGTTGGGTAGCTTCCTTGCTTTTAGCATACTGCGAGCCATTTCTACGATCGTACGATTTTTCCTTTCCGCGACGCCGTTTTGCTGTGGAGTGTATCGAACAGTAAGCTCCTTCTTAATTCCATTTTCTTTGCAGTAGTTGATAAATTTATTTGAAGTAAATTCTCCTCCACGGTCAGTACGGAAAACCTTTAGTTGATGACCACTTTGCTTCTCTGCCAACGCCTTGAACTCTAGGAATTTAGTGAATGCCTCGGACTTTTGCTCGAGAATATACACCCACATCATCCTGGTATAATCATCCACGAATAAGAGAAAATATCTTGTTATTGAGTGAAGCTGTTCTTGTCGGACCGCATATATCTGCGTGCACCAATTCGAGGGGCCTTCTTGCTCTCCACGATGTGCTTGTGAACGGAAGTCTATGAAACTTTCCAAAAATACATCCTTCACATACTTTATCTCCACCGCTGATATTAGGAAGACCGATGACCATGTTCTTTGATTTTAGAACTTTCAAGGATCTGTAGTTGAGATGCCCGTATCTCAAATGCCATAACTTGCATTCATCTATGTGATTGGTACTCATTGCATAATCTCCAATTGATGGCATAGAGAAGGGAAAGACAAAATTTTCTGTCATTTTTACTTTTGCCACCAATTGCTTATTAATTTTATCATAAATTGTGCATTCTCCGTCTTCGAAATGTAGTGAGTACCCTTTTCTTATAAGTTGTCCAACACTTAATAAATTTTGAGCTAGGCCAGGAACATAAAGAACATCAGATATGTATCGAGTTTTACGACCTTGTTAAATGCGGATATGACTCCTCTTCCTTCAACATTCCGATACTTTCCATCTCCGAGTTTGACTGGTGGAATATGTTGCTCCTCCAACTTTACGAAGTATTCTCATTTCTGTCATATGGCTGTCTTGCATCCGCTATCAACATACCATATACCTTGCGCATCTTGTTGCGAGGTGAGGCAGGAATAAAATACTTGATTTTGAAAATCTTTTTTCTCGGAATAGTTGGCTTCATTATTTTTAAACCAACAATCCTTTTCCATGTGATTTAATTTATCACACTTGGTGCACTTATATCTGCAATTTTCAGTTGGATGGCCAAACTTTTTGCAAACATTGCATCGGAAATTGGAGGAGTAATTTTTCCCGTACCTTTGATTGTTGTTTTTATAACCTCCTTTGCCTCTTCCACGTCCGCGGTAGGAGTTTCTGGATCCTTGATTTGATGATGATCCTTTCTCGTATTGCGAGTTTGATGATGATCCCCCTCTGGAGCTTTCTTTTTCGGCTTCTATATTTTTCTTTTCTTTGAAATTTATTTTTGATTGAAACGCCTGCTCCAACGGCTGCTCCGCGAACCTATTTATCCTTTTTTCATGCGCCTCGAGTGAACCCATTAATTCGTGTACAGAGAGAGTCGATAAATTTTTGGACTCCTCAATGGCAGCGACAATATGATCGAATTTGAAAGGTAAGCTTCTTAGAATTTTTTCTACAATTCTTTTGTTTTCAATGGTATCTCCATAACTACTAATTTGATTCACTATACCGAGTAACTCTTGTAAAGAAGTTCGGATAGTTTCATTTTCTTTCATGAGTAAATTATCAAAATCTCGCCATAAATTTTGTAGTTTAATGGAGATTACCTTTTCTGAACCTTGGAATGCAACTTTGAGAATATTCCAGGCCTCCTTCGAAGTTTTCGCTACCGAAATTCGAGGAAAAATAGTTTTGCTTACCCCCTGCTGTATGAACAGTAATGCTTTAGCATCTTTCTTCTTATTATCCTTATACTCTTTTTTCTCTGCCTCCGTCCATGACAATTGAATTGCTGCCGACTCGGGTACCTTATAACCATCTTCTACAAGATCCCATAGGTCTTGTGAAATGAAAAGAGTCTTCATTTGTAGACTCCAATAATCAAAACTCTCACCATCAAAAATTGGAATTAGACTTTGGGCATAGTTGAAACTTTGAATACTTGCCATGGGTAGAGTTTTAGGATTATCGGGATAAGTTTGCTCTGATACCAAATTTGTTGGCGCACTACGGAAGTGTGATGGGTTTATGGAATTGGTTTAAAAAATTGATTATTTGAAAGGTGAGGCTTATATTAATTTAGAAATGAAATGTTACAAAGGATGTTTAGTGTAGCACTTTGGATCACTCTTTATTTTACAAGAGACGACTCTTTGGCTCTTTCTACTAACTTTAGCTCTCACTCTTTACTAACTCTTTTACTCACTTGAGTTTTTGTTATGGGTTTGGATGATCCCAATTGAACACACCCACTGCCTATTTATAGGCATAACCAACCGACCAACTTATATTCGAGATAGTTCTTTACATCCCTAGACTTATCAATAAGTTCGTACTTTAAGAACTCACTGGACATTTGACCGAAAATAAAAGAGTAGTCTAGAGATAGAAATTTCTAGACCATGACCGACTATGCTAGAAGAAAAAGACTCTAGAGAATTGTGGACTAGTCTAAGCTTCTTTGTGTAGGGACTAGCCTAGGTCTTTCTAGACTTTCCTTTGTCTAGAAAATTATTTACTCTTCCTTTGACTAATCTAGATTTATTTAATCACAAATTAACCAATATTTTTAACATATTTTACATTTAGAAATATCCAGAAAAAGTGTATCACACGTTTCAACACGAATAAACCCTAAACATAATTGTCTCTCACTCTTCAAGAACGAGATTCGAAACTAAAGGAAAGGGACGAGAAAAAATGTCAAGCCTTCCAGAAGAGATCTATCTTGACATTCTTCTGAGGGTACCAGTGAAATCAACATATGTATGTAAGTGTGTTTGCAAGTCTTGGTTTTCGCTAATTTCTAATCCAGATTTCGTTAAATCCCACCTTAATCATCCTATACAAAGAAGCAACCACAATTTAATATTTAAATGTTTTGACGACAATATTTGGTATTCCATAAGTTATGATTCATTATCATCGTCGAATGAATCTGCTGCTGCTGCTGTTGATTTAAATTTCCCATATAAATCATCTAGGTGGATTTCAAGATATAGGAATGAATTGTTAGGTTCCTGTAATGGCTTGGTATATGGCAGGAATAATCAGGTGAAATTCTTTTTTCTGTGGAACCCTGTAACTGAGGAATACAAGAGGTTACCTAAATCACCAGATGATTACAGTAAAATTCATTGTTTTGGTTATGATGAAAAGAACGATGATTACAAGCTGGTAGTGATACATGGAAATAAGGAGAGTACTTCATTCCAAGTCTATTCTTTAAAATCAAACTCATGGAAAACTTTCAAAACCATCCCATATGAGTTTTCTTTTAATGAATCTTCAGGGGTGCTTGTTAGTGGATCTCTTCACTGGCTTGGGGGTATAGATAAAGCGTCTTTCATAGTATCAATGGATATCAGTGAAGAAAGATTCAAAAAACTGCAACTACCAAGGACTCAATCCTGCCTTACGAATATGGGAGTGCTAGAAGAGTGCCTTTGTGTACTAGCACATTTTCAAGAGATTTTTGAAGTATGGGTGATGCAAGATTATAGAGTTCCAGAATCTTGGTCTAAACTTTATACGATTACTTACGAGAGCATAATGTGTGATTTCCGTTTTCTTGTAGAGTTTATGCATTCTGTGAAGCTTATGGGGTCTCTTACAAGTGGTGAGATTGTGTTCCAGAACACACGTAATGTAGTTTTGTTATATGACCCAAAATATGAAACTTCGAGAAAATCAAATATCCATGGTTCAATTTTGCATAAAGCAATGAGTTATTTTGAAAGCTTGGTTTCACTAAACTCTATTACTGCTGTGGTAACAAGGAAAAGGAGAGAAATCATTTATATCTTAAAGAAGATTAAGATTAAGAAGAGAAACAGGTGTGTATGATATTTAGTTCTTGTTATTAATACATATTTGTGTGGTGTTTGAGTGTATCTTCTTTCATTTATGTTAATGGAAGTGAATTTAGTTTTATATCAGGTCGACGGATTACATTTTCCTATAATCCTATTACCACTAAGTAAAATAAGTTTGGATTTGCATTATTCGAGTTATTATAGTGTGGGAGTGAATTTTACTTTGTATTGTGTCTACATTTATACATCTTCTTATGTATAATTTGAGTTATCTTTTTTCTCACTAACTTTGTGCTTGAACCATTAATTTCTTTAAGTACAACAATAGTATGAGTCATGTTTGTCGATGCAATATCCACTCTTTATAGTCTTTAGTGTTACAAAGCAGCATTTGATTAGAATTTCTTCATTTGCTGCAACCAAAGAAGGGGTCTCTCATTTCCTCTTCTTACTGCAGTATACTGTAGATAAATCCTTAGTGAAACTATCTTTCTACTAATTAAATATTTATTCTTTAAATTTGAAAGCTTTCTGTTAAAGGACATTCAACTGCTGTTTTGTGCATTTAAGGCATTTTCCAAGAAAGTATTCATTTGTCTCATGTTAGCAGTTTTTTGTTTTAAACAAAATAAGTACGGATATGGTTATCCATCGTAAATCATAAACGACAATGATGGACAACTCATTAGTTTCATGGTAATGCAGGAGTATGTCTAAGCATAAAGGAGGTTGAGAGTATTGCTGGACTTGAGGCTATCTGATGGGATGAAGATTATATTTAGGCAAGTTATTGTCTTCTCTTTTGGATAAATTCAACATGAATGTAACTGCGTGTCGGATGAAGGTTGAGATCTCTAATTAAGGGAGAGCTAGAGATTTTGTTATCAATTCTCAACCAGTTGTTTTTCTCTTTTTCTAATTTGCATTTTACTGTCACCTTTAGGTTTTTTTTTTTTTTTGAGCAATAGAACATGAACGAACTTGGACGCATAGTATATATTTTGGTGTTGTCTCTTAAAAAAACTTCTTTAGAAAGAAAGAATTGCTTTCATTTTCTGCTTTTTGCTTTTAGTACAATGTACATATAAACTAGAAAGACTCGTGGGACAAGTTTGAATATGGTATTCTAGATCATAACTTTCAGATGTGTCATCAGTATTGGTCACCTTTGGCACCGGAACTTTGCACACCTCTTGGGCTATTGCAGGAGAAACAGTGAATTGCTATTGGTGTATGATTACATGCCTAATGGAAGTCTGGACAAGTTACTTTTTCGCCATTCAAATTCAACCTCAGCAGCCCCTGTTCTCGGTTGGAACCAGAGATTCCAAATCATAAAAGGTGTAGCTAGTGGGCCAGTATATCTGCATGAAGAGAGGGAACAAGTTGTGATTCACAGAGACATCAAGGCCAGTAATGTTCTATTAGATGGTGAAATGAATGCAAGGTTGGGTGATTTCTGTCATGCAAGATTGTACAACCTCGGAACTAATTTTCAGACGACCAACGTGGTTGGCACACTGGGTTATATATAGCACCAGAAATGAGTATAACGGGAAGGCAACAACTTGCTCAGATGTTTTCTGTTTCTGTGCTTTGTTACTTGAAGTTGCTTGTGGTAGGAGACCTGTAGATTTGAGTAAATCCGATATGGATGAGGGTGAAGTTCTTATCGACTGGGTCTTATATTGTTGGAGAAGAGGTGCAATATTACGGACAACTGATCCAAATTTATTGAATGAATACGTAAAAGAAGAGATGGAAATGGTATTGAAGTTAGGATTGCTATGCTTACGTATTGATCCAAGGGCTAGGCCAAGCATGAGACAAGTAGTGGAATATCTAGAAGAATATTTGCCTTTTCCTGAAACTAATCTGTGGGCTCTTGATCATGACACGTTGTTGATGTCAACAAGTACGGGTGAGTGCTGAAGCTGCGCATATAGTGGATCATCATCAGCTGCAGGTTCTGTTCTCTCCGGGCCTCGCTAGACTTGGTCTAGCAATTTTTACAATATTGTTATAGACAAGCAAATGTTGTAAATAAATCGGCCTCTTCCCCAGGTGCAATAGTTATCACTCGTAACAAGAGGAGTGAAGATGACAGCATGGTTATCACTAATGTTGTAGAGAACTCTACTTACTAGTGATAACTATTGCACTTGGGGAAGAGGCTTTGTTCATGCCTCTTCCCCAAGTGCAATAGTTATCACTAGTAAGAAGAAGAGGAGTGAAGATGACAGGCGTAGGGTTATCTGCCGGATGAACATGGTAAGCGCTGGTTGGAGAAAGACCAGAACCTTTTCAGAAACCATTGAAGGGTTAGGTTCACCTTTGCCTCATGGTGATGAAGATGCAGAGAAGATAAAAAAAACTAACCTAGTTCTTGTATACCATAAAGAAATCTGGTGATAGAGGTTTTCTTTCTCACACAACTGTGTAGAGAGCTGTTTGTTAATTGTTATATATAGTGAATACTAGATACAAGAAGTTACAAAGATCCAGATACATAGGAAGAGTAGCGAAAGAATAGAAAGACTAATAACAAAATACATATCGAGCTAGAAGGAAGGGAGACTGACTTGATTAATGACTCTGTTACAATAACCTTATATGTCACTGTACAACAACTTAATATGTTGCTTTACAACTCTTTTCACTATCTATATATACAAATACACATTTCAAGCATCCAAACAACCAAACCAAACATTTCACATCGTAAGCCTCCGTCTCTAACATCGTTCAATCAAGTGCACATCCAGAAAATCTAATCTTCAACCACCTTTCCCATTTCTCTTCATATATATAACTAAAATATCGATATGGGTTTCACGTTGACTTCGAAAATTCTCCCACGTCCTTTTTCGAAAGGGAAGATTGATCATCGCGAGATGGTGCTCCCTAAAGGATATTTTTTGCAGTTTACGTTGGAGAGAGTCAATTGAAGAAGAGATTCGTAGTTCCCATATCATATTTGCATCCAAGAACTTCTAAACCAAGCAGATGAATAATTTGGGTTTGATTATACAATGAGAGGTGTAGCGAAGAAACATTTATGAAGCTTACATCCCAATCAAATGACTTCTAATTAAGTGCAGAGAAATTCTTCTCAGAATTTTGTAAAATTGTTAATATTAATTTCTTGTACAAATTAATGATATTGCAAGATATAGACTATATAGAGTACATCACAGATGGACTTGGACATGGTAGCTACTTGGACTATAAATCTAACAACATATTTGGCAACCAGAAACAAACTCTTTTGTTTGCTTGTAGAAGTGTTCTGAAATTTGGTTTCCAAAGTTTTGAACAGCTACTTCCTAATTATGTGTTAGAAAAAACGCCCTCTAGCATTGCTAACTTCTCTGATCATCTCAAGGACAAGAAAAAATCTATTCAGGTAACTAGTCATAGTCAACGGTCAAGGATGTATTTCCACATATTTACAGCAATGACTTGCCTAGCACGTTTTGATACTCTATATCTTAGGAAAAGAAAAACCTAATTATTATTTTCTGTCTACTTTGCGAAATAATTTGAACCAGGAGAAAACGGGGAGAAAACAATGTCAAGTCTTCCAGAAGAGATCTACTGTGACATCTTTTTGAGATTACCAATGACATCGTTGCTTACATGTAAGTGTGTTTGTAAGATTTGGCTTTCCATAATTTCTGGTTCTGATTTTATTAAAATGCATCTTAGCTATCCTACCCGAAAACTGTTGGGGGAGGCTTACGAAATCCGAGCCGCTATGCGCAATACGAAACTTACACGAGCAATGAAACACAATGCGGAAATACACAAACTATGACGATATAGAAGCAATCACACAACACCGGCAATTACGTGGAAAACCCCTCCAAGGTGAAGGGTAAAAAACCACGGGCAAATCTTCCACTATAACAATAATGGGTTACACACAATTCTCCCAAATTTGGGGATAACAACAACCTCAAGGTGCCTATAGCACTTGGATATCAATTTGCCTAATTACACTCACCCCTAAGGATGGATCAACAATTCATTCATATATAATATGAGATTCACTATCAATTTAAGAATTAGAAGTGATTTGAGATACTTACTACTAGGATTTGACAAACCTAGAATTTTCCCCTTTGAAGAGATGTGAAATTGATCAATCAATTCTCCACCATAACAACCAAAAGATCCTTCAACAAGAACCCTTTCTTCTCCTCTTCAAGATGCCTCTAATCTCACCAAAAATGGTGGCTTAATTCTCTCTATCTCTCTTTCTCTTCTTCCTCTCTTTCTCTTTCTTCTTCTCTTACGGGTTTGAAGAAAATGAGAATTGTTATTCTCCTGATGCCTTTCTTCCTTTGTTATAACATAACAAAGAAGCTCCTATGTAGCTACCCAAATATGCTAAGGGGCATCCAGTGACTGTTTGGGATACATAAGGAGTGAAATCCCAACAATCTCCCCCTCACGACTTATGGCAAGGTACCCGTCACCACCAAACCCCTGCCTTTGCCAGAAATACACATGCTTGTATTTTGGTAGCGACTATGTCATCATATCAGAACCGTTGTCATCTGTATGGATCTTATCAATATACAAGACCTTCTCCTCGAGAACTTCTTGTATCCACTGATACCTAATATTGATGTGCTTGGACCTCGAGTGAAAACTCGAATTCTTGCTGAGATGGATGGCACTCTGGCTGTCACAGTAAACGATGAACCTCTGTTGCTTCACACCGAGTTCTCTAACAAACCTCTTCATCCATATCATCTCCTTGCAACTATCTGCTAGGCTGCAATGTACTCTGCCTCTGTAGTAGACAATGCCACACATTTTTGTAACTTGGATTGCCAAGACACGGCTCCCCCTGCATAGGTAAATAAGTAACCCGATGTAGACTTGAGACTGTCTTGAGCACCTGCCAAATCTGAATCTGTGTAAACAACTAACTCTGGCTTTTCATCTCCATAGCACAAACACATATTAGAAGTACCACTCAAATACCGTAGTATCCATTTCACTGCTTCCCAATGCTCCATAGCAGGATTTGATAGAAATCTGCTTACCACTCCAACTGCATGAGCTATATCCGGCCTTGTACACACCATTGCATACATCAAACTACCAACTGCGGACGCATAAGGAATTTTCTCCATCTTCCGTTTCTCAACATCATTCACAGGACATTGATCACGAGATAACTTAAAATGGTTTGCAAGTGGACAACTTAGCGGATCAGCCTTGTCCATGTTGAATCTTTGCAACACCTTCTCAATGTAGCTTTCTTGTGATAGCCACAACTTCCTCGCTTTCCTATCACGAGTGATCTCCATGCCAAGAATACGCTTTGCTGCACCCAAGTCTTTCATAGCAAAAGACTTGCTCGGATCTGACTTCAACCTATCAATCTTTTTCTTATCTTTGCCAACAATAAGCATGTCATCAACATATAGCAAAAGAGTAAGAAAATCACCATCAGCAAATTTTTGAATGAATACACAATGATCTGAAGCTGTCCTCTTGTACCCATGTTCCTTCATGAACGATTCAAACTTCTTGTACCATCTTCTTGGAGCTTGCTTCAAACCATATAGATTCTTCTTCAGCTTGCACACCATGTGCTCTTTTCCTTTGACTTCAAAACCCTCGGGTTGTTCCATATACACATCTTCCTCCAACTCACCGTGAAGAAATGCTGTCTTGACATCTAGTTGTTCTATCTCAAGATCCAAACTAGCTACTATTGCCAAGACAACCCGAATAGAAGAAAATCTCACCACCGGTGAGAAAATCTCGTCAAAGTCAACACCCTTTCTCTTCTCATAACCCTTCACAACTAAGCGTGCTTTGTACCTTGGTTGTGAGTTACCATCTTCAGTCTTGATTATGTACACCCACTTGTTCTTCAGAATTTTCTGGTTCTCAGGCTTGTCAACCAAATCAAAAGTGTCATTCTCATCTAAAGAGCCAACCTCTTCTTTCATGGATTTCAACCACTTCTGACTTTCAGGAACACTAAGAGCTTCTTCATAAGACTCTGGTTCACCTGCATCTGTGAGCATCACATACTCATGTGGTGGATACTTTGTTGAGGGTAATCTGGTCCTGCTGGATCTTCTCAACTCAGCTTCTGGTTGTTGTTGCTGCACTTCTTGCTCAACATCACCCACTGGAACATCTTCATGAGCTTCATCTTCATTGCCATTACCATCTACATCATCATCATGTTGTTCAAGAGTAGGAACAACTGGATTTGGATCCAAGGTCATATCATCTTGAAGGTTTGGCATCTCAATCTTCTCAAAGTCTTCAATTGTCTGGTCTTCAAGGAATACTGCATCCCTACTTCTGATAACCTTCTTCTCAACTGGATCCCAAAATCTGTAACCAAACTTCTCTGTTCCATAGCCTAGGAACACACACTGCTTTGATTTGTCGTCAATCTTTGATCTCTGATCTTTTGGGATATGAACAAATGACCTGTAGCCAAACACTTTCAAGTGATCATAAGTAGGCTCTTTGTCTCTCCATAACTTTTCTGATACTTCTCCATCTAGCGGTCTTGAAGGAGATCGATTGATCAAATACACAGCAGTATTCATTGCTTCACCCCAGAAATGCTTATGCAACTTGGAATGAGATAACATGCACCTTATTCTCTCAAGAATAGTTCGGTTCATCCTCTCTGCAACACCATTATGTTGTGGAGTCTTCGGCACTGATTGTTCATGACGTATACCCATGCTCTTGCAATACACTTCAAGTGGCCCAATGTACTCTCCCCCGTTGTCGAACGAAGGCACTTCAAGGTTCTACCTGTTTCTCTTTCCACCATCTTTGTGAAACATCTTGAACACATGAACAACATCATCTTTGGTCTTGATTGCATATGACCAAACCTTCCTTGAAGCATCATCTATGAAAGTAACAAAATAAACAGCACCACCAAGTGTTTTGACCCTTAAAGGGCCACATACATCAGAATGAACAAGATCAATAATACCAGAATTTCGCTTGGGTAAAGCTTTATGAAAGGAAACTCTAGTTTGTTTACCAACTAAACAATGAGTACACTTACCCAATTGCATACCTTTGGCATTTGGCAAAACTTGTCTTTTGGTGAGGATTTGAATTCCCTTCTCACTAAGATGACCAAGTCTTCTATGCCACAGCTGGGAGATTGAATCTTTGTCAACAGCATTCAACTCACCTTTCAACACCTTCACTTGTGTCTTGTACAATGTGCCACACTTCTTTCCTCTTGCAATAACCATGGATCCCTTGCTTAGCTTCCATTTTCCATCACCCAAGTGATTGTTGTACCCTTGATCATCTAACACTCCTGGTGACATTAGATTCAAACGAAGATCTGGTACATGTCGCACATTTCTGAGAACCAACGTACAACCAACACTGGTCTCAACCTTCACATCACCCATCCCTACAATCTTGAAACACCACTTGTTTCCCATTAAAGTGAACCAAAGTCACCAGCCTTGTAGGAGGTAAATACATATTCATGAGGAGTAGCATGATAAGATGCACTGAATCAACTATCCATTCTGAATCAGAACCTGCAAAACTAACACAAACATCATTACAATCGAGAATACAATGATATCATAATTTGTCACAGTAGCTGCAACACCATTGTCTTGGTTATCATTTCCTTTCCCCTTCTTGTGTTCTTGCTTCGGCTTCCTGCATTCATTTGAATAATGACCTCTCATATGACAGTTCCAACATTCAACTTCCTTTCTGGACTTTGATTTACCCCTTGACTTGCTACGGCCAACTTGTCTTCTGTCTTTTCTTCTACCCCGATTTTCTGTCACAAGAGCTTGAATGAGATGAGTCTAGTGACCTTCTTCTAACTTCTTCACTCAAAAACTGCTAGTTGCAACTTGATCATGTTCAACTTCTTGTCTGGAGCGAATAACTGAGAGAATTCCTCAATGGCTCCCAACTGTCTGGTAAAGTATTTAGCAACAAATAAGCTTGAACCTCTTCGAGAATTTTGAGGTCCATAGATGTAAGGCTGATTCATGATACCCTTCATTTCATTTAAATGTTGCGCCATTGAACTCCCTTCCTTGTAACACAGACTTTCCAAGCTTTTTGAATAGAAGAGCTTTTTCACAGGAGACTGCTGATCATATATCTCCTCTAACTTGGTCCACAAAGGATATGCTAGTGTCTCACTAGCCACATGATGAAAAATGCTATCATCAATCCATTGACGAATATAACCAACTGCACCGATTAGTAACCTTCCAATCTTACACTTGTCGCCTCGGGGCCTTACTCCTTGCTCTCTATTGGACCATAGAGATCTTTACAATATAACCAGTCTTCCATCTTCGCCTTCCATATGACAAAGTTCTCACCGGTCAAATTGACCATTCTATTACTAGTGCTAGCTTCCGCCATTGCACAGGATTAGCTCAACCCAAAAGCTCTGATACCACTTGTTGGGGGAGGCTTACGAAATCCGAAACCCGCTATGCGCAATACTGAAACTTACACGAGCAATGAAACACAATGCGGAAATACACAAACTATGACGATATAGAAGCAATCACACAACACTTAAATTACGTGGAAAACCCCTCCAAGGTGAAGGGTAAAAAACCACGGGCAAATCTTCCACTATAACAATAATGGGTTACACACAATTCTCCCAAATTTGGGGATAACAACAACCTCAAGGTGCCTATAGCACTTGGATATCAATTTGCCTAATTACACTCACCCCTAAGGATGGATCAACAATTCATTCATATATAATATGAGATTCACTATCAATTTAAGAATTAGAAGTGATTTGAGATACTTACTACTAGGATTTGACAAACCCTAGAATTTTCCCCCTTTGAAGAGATGTGGAAATTGATCAATCAATTCTCCACCATAACAACCAAAAGATCCTTCAACAAGAACCCTTTCTTCTCCTCTTCAAGATGCCTCTAATCTCACCAAAAATGGTGGCTTAATTCTCTCTATCTCTCTTTCTCTTCTTCCTCTCTTTCTCTTTCTTCTTCTCTTACGGGTTTGAAGAAAATGAGAATTGTTATTCTCCTGATGCGTTTCTTCCTTTGTTATAACATAACAAAGCAGCTCCTATGTAGCTCCCCCAATATGCTAAGGGGCATCCAGGGACTGTTTGGGATACATAAGGAGTGAAATCCCAACAAAAACATAACTGTAGGCTTATGTTTCCAAGTGATGACACGGATAGTTTTAGTTTCATAAGTTATGATGTGTTATCATCGGATGATGTTGTTGTTGCTGAGATGGATTTTTCTTATAAAACTTCAAAACATAATATTCGATTGTTGGGTTCATGTAATGGCTTGGCATACGGCTGGAATTTTGATTGGGATTCCTTTTTTTTTTATGTAACCCAGCCACAAAGGAGTTCAAGAGATTACCTAAATCAAATACATGGGATTTTGATACTGCATCCTATGGTTTTGGTTATGATTACATGACTGACGATTACAAGTTAGTAAATATTCGTCAAGATATGGCCAGTTATCCCGTGATTCAAGTCTATTCGTTAAAATCAAACACGTGGAGAAGCTTTCAACCCTTCCGGTATAGATTTGGTTCTAATGAACCGGGGGTGCTTTCTAATGGAGCTCTTCATTGGTTAATGAAAATAGGTATAAAAAAGACCAAAATAATAGTCTCAATGGATATCAGTGAAGACCGATTCAAAGAACTGCAACTCCCAATGTGAGTTATCATATTTCTTGCGACTAACTTTGTGCTTGTATTGAAGTACAACAATAGTGTGAGTCATGTTTGCAGTCATTATGTACTCTTTTTTTTTTTTTTTTTTTTTTTGTGTTACGGAAGTCGCATTATGGAGAATCCAAAATCCTAACGAACTTTCTTGGTTACTGTATAAATTATGGTCCTGATTTCTTACAACTATATTTTGACATCCCAAAAAAAAAAAAAAAACGTGAGGCTGGTATCTCCTTGGCTGAAGCAGTACAATAGAGTTAGTGTTAAAGGGGCTTTCTTCCCCTGCTTCCAAAGTGGTGAATGAGATGGACCCTGTTCCGGTGGTCCATATGGTTTCGTACAAAGTTATATTCATGTTGTTTCGTGTATCTTTAAATTGTATTTGTACGTACCACTACTACTTTAGCCATTAAGGTTACATTCCATTTCCCAACGTTCTGTTCTGTTAATTATTACGTAGTAATTTAATTCTTATTCAGCGCATCCATATAGACAGTAAAACGTTAAAATCTGGTCCAAGAAAATGGTGCTAAGTATATCACTTGCAGGACGGACCTAGAATGTTACACGGATTCATAAACATAAGGAGAGTTATTTAGTCCAAATGGGCAAAATCTACTCTTTCACTCATAGAAATTAAAGTTAAGTTTTGAATCCATCCAGGACTGTATGTTTCTTCGTCTTTTCCAAATGTCCGAGATGCATTAAATTGGAGCTCTTTACAGGTTAGGGTCGATTGTCAAACTTCCGCCTGGTAAAACGTCTTCCACGGTGGTCTCACTTAGAGGTGTAAAACGTGCCCGCTCGGCACAGCCTAGCCAACGAAGTCACATGTTTAGCGTGCTGCATGCTGTGCTGGGGTGTGCTAGAGATTCAGACGTGCTATGTTGTGCCGTTCTAAATGACGTGTTATGCCAAAAAAATAATCGTGTTGTGCCGTGTTGTGTTGTGCTAGCCTACTTATTTTATGTTTTCTAAAGTAAATATTTTCAGTTTTTTTAGTTGGGTATATTAATTATATGTCCCTACTTTTAACTCCCTACAAATATATCCTTATGCAACAATAATTATGTCCCTCCTTTTTTATAACCTTATCCATTTAATATTAGATTACCTTAATACCCTCACTTATATAATATTTTTCTTTATTTCCAAATACAACAAATTTATTCCTCTACCACTTCACCACCACCACCACCACTAGCACCACCACCACCAACATTCAACTACCATTCCACCACCACCACCGTTCAACAACCACCACCTACCAACCGCCACCACCACCAATATTCCACCACCACTCCTTCACCGCCACTATTACACCACCACTAGTCCTCCTCCACCACAAATTTGTCGCCGCCGCCGCCACCACCGCCGCCGCCGCCATCACTGGTTCAAATTTTTTTGTATCAACAAAAAGTAGTTGATCCATTTCAGTTGGATCAAACAATGGATGTTTATCCATTGCAGTTGGATCAACAGTAGAAATTTATCCATTGCAGCTGGATCAACAATGGATGTTTATCCATGCTGATGGAAAAATGCTACCACTTCATCAGCTGCAGTTTCAGATTCACCAACAAAACCATCAACAGTAGAAGTTTATCTAGTTTATCCAAGAAAAAAGGATCAACAATAGAAGTTGATCAACAATGGAAGTTGATCCATGTAAAATTGGATCAATAATGATAGTTTATCCATGTAAAATGGAGTGAACTTGGCGTGAGTCGAACATGCATCATCTGACATGGAGTCAGTCATGCTACCATTGCACCACAAGTTCAACATTAGAACAAATTTACATGATTTAAACTACAAAACATGAGTTCAAAGGATCAACAACAGTAGTTGATCCCATATAGATGGATCAACAACCATAGTTGATCCAAAATATATGGATCAACAACCATAGTTGATCCAATATCACTTCCTGCTTCAACCCATATAACCACCATATTTCATTACCTGTAGCTTCATAAACACCAACAGCTCCAAGACTAGCTTCAAAACCAATCTCAGTTGAATCAACAATGGATGTTTATCCATTTCAGTTGGATCAACAGTGGATGTTTATCCATTGCAGTTGGATCAACAACCATAGTTGATCCAATATCACTGCCTGCTTCACTGCCTACTAATGGGATTAGAAACTACACTTGAATACATCACTTTACTATTGAACAGGGAACTAGCAATGTGAAATGTTACCAATTCAAAGAACAATAATAAAAGTGTCCACCACTTCAGTAGATCATTTTATAAAGAGAATACATCACTTACAACGCCAAAATCCATTGAGACGTGGGAATACTACCCATGAACCAAACAGCTGCAGTTTCAAGTGATCACGTTCTTCAGCACTGCACTAACAACACTGCACTAACAGCATCAACCAAACCACACATGGAAAATCAAAGCAGCTGCAGTTTCAAGTGATCACGCATTCATAAATTTCCAGCTAATGCTCTTCCTTGATATCACAAGTTACTTCTTCATCAATCGAAATCCGATTCAAGAGGCCTTTATAATGATTCTGACAACAGGAAACCATAATTTTTAATTAGTTACTGAAATTCAACAGTTGATTGCCTTATTACTTCACTACATACAAGAGCTGAATCAATTTATCTCAAATAGAAGTATAAGTGCGGATTACATAAAATCGAAAACGAATCAAATTCAAATTAATTTGATGGGTTTTCAAGTTAAGATACACTGTTTTCAAAACTGAATTCTAATTTTGAATTACGATGAAAGCTTGAGAGATATACTAACTCTCAACGACATGATATTCCGATTCAAAAAAATTGTCCTATTCCACAGTTGATAAAGAAGAATTAACCACCAGATTGATAAAGAAGCAGCTCGAGTTTGATAATATCGAAAATGATATAAAGCTTCTGAATGAAACTAGAACATCACTCCAGGAACTTACCGATCAGATCTGGTAATTGTGTTGGTTGTTGTGAATGGTTGAACATCTGCCGGAGGGTGAAGAATTGAGATATGGTAATTTTACCATAACCATCTTTATCAATTAACTTAAATGCTTCAACTAATTCTTCAACTGACCATAATTCTTCAACTTCTGATTTCGATTGAGCGAGAAACAGACTGTTGATCGAAACCACACCTGGTTAGATACCTAAGATGAACCTTACCCGGAAGTGGTATATTAAAACAATAATTAAGATTCGTCGATGATGACGATGAAGCTAGTGACGAACCTGAACCAAAGAAAAACAAGTTGTGCTGACTTAGACAGGTTCGTGTGGAGGATATGGAGTTGGTGGTGGTGGCGGCGATGGAGAAGGTGGGAGAGATTTGTGTCGAGTGTTTTGATAAAAACAAAGAAAAACGATATTGGTTAATATGTGAGGAGGGTAAATGTGGAAACAAAAAAACTGTTGATGGGCTAATTGATAATGAGGGACAAAATTATTATGTGATAAGAATATTTGTGTAGACCATCAAAAGTAAGGACAAAAGTTCAATTACCACTTTTTAGTTAGTACTAACAAAGACACACGTGCGATGCACTTGCCAACTTGTCATTCCGTTACAAAACATAATGAGTAACAAACTAAAACAAACGTCTTTACACAGAAACAATACACATTACTGATTCACAATTCTATCTTCTTTGTAGATCACGGTTCATTGCTCGTTGAGTGGCCAGCTGCTCTGCAGTCATGGTTTGTCTCTCATTAACAAAGCGAGTTCCAGTAGTTTCCATGTTTTCCGTCAATTAAACCTGAGTTGTGTGTATTTGTGATTAAAAAAAAATGGTGAGAATCATTCATATTTTTGCAGAGAATGATTAATACTCGAATGAATTTCTACAGGACCTCGGTCATCTTAATAGTTACCTTCAAACTATTTTCTCATTCAACTTAACATTTGGGTAGGGTGGGACTTGCAAGATAATTCCGCAACCTGCAAAATGACATTGAACTATCAGTTAAAGTATAAGTGGATACTTGTAAAGAAGCTCCTTTAAAAATATGCGTCTCTTTTTTACATAGATCACCTATGTTAAGTAGATCACCAAAAGGCTCAACTTGGGTAAAATTAAGGCTTAACTCTGGTGCCTCTTCACCCATGTTCTACACCGTAAGACTGAACTTAGAGAAAAGTACTTGTGAAGCCATATGCCCATCTTTTTCCTTTGCTTCAAGTCAAGGCAAAGGACAACCATGTGGTCATGCTCCAAACAAAGCCATTGACATATGATTTTTTTTTTCCGATCAATGCTCACACAAAGTTTCACCTACAAAATCATCACCTTCTCCATCTCCATTACCTACTACCCCTTACTTCAATAACTCATCTCTGAATTCAACATACCATAAATCATCTCATTCCCTACAGTACTATACAATGTCTGACCCCTACTATGCACCCCGAACACCAGCCTAGACAAATTCATCAAAGGAGGTGACAGAAAGGAATTGTACCAAAGTTGGAAATGTGGCAGACTGCGTCACTACTACTACCACGACTACACAATACAAAACGCAGACAAACTCAAGATCCATAGATACTCCCTCTCCTTCCATTGATACTCCTCCTTCGGTAGCTACTCCTGGTGTGGAGAAGAATACCCCCTCTTTAGTCATACCAATGTTCATCTTACTTATACTAACAGAATCATGAAATAATCACTAAATGTTTATGATTACCTCCATTAAATGATGAACTGGTCTCTAAAGAAACACCTTCTCTTCGGAAGAATAATTCAACAGCATTTAAACCCTATAGAATCCAACAAACACATAAACCCTACAGGAGATTGCACATTGACCATAAAGCTTCGGATGAATAATTCAGCAGCATTTAAACAGAATCCAACAAACACATTGACCATAAAGCTAGAATCCAACATCTAAAGGTCTATGAAGTACTCAAAAAAGAATGTCGTCAACCCTCACTTGAACTTCTCAACCCTCTGTAAATTCCATCACCACCTACTCTTGCTTCAATAGCTATAAAGCACAACTAGAAATCACACATCAATCAAAGTAAGATTGCAAGAGGATTCCAAATGAACCACGGGAAAACTGAACATTACTTTTCTATGGGCATTTAAACAAACAAATTATATATGGATAACTAACGATTAAACATTAAACCCCTAACTAAAAATTAGAGGATTTGAGTTTCTTGGTTTCAATTGAAATTCAACTCATACCCAAAATCATCTCTTCAACTGATAACCAAAATACAGAATTGATTAAAAAAAAAAAATCGAAAAGATTAATAAGTACAAAAATACCTGTAATCTAAAGATCCCCTTTGTTTGCTGTTTCGGCTGCACAAAAAGGACCCAAATCAATCACCATTCATTACATAATTCATCTCACGAACTCTCCATGATTTTTTAGCTGCAAACTGTTAGTCTTAGGGAAATTTTATACAAAATCGAAAATCGAAATCCCCAATTTCATACTGTTGATTCAAACATCAATCCGGCGCTTAGAAAGTTGAAGCATTTCAATTTTGCAATCCAATTTTTCTCAATTCAATCAATGTTGTTTAAATTATTCAGTGGGGAAACCCTAATTTCAATGGGAGACCCTTGGAAAATGAATCATAAGAATATTTGACGAACATAGATTGAGTTGAAGTTGGATTCGGAGAAGATTGAATATCTGGGTTTAATCAGAACATATGATCATCGCCCTCATCTGCAGTTTCTCCTCGGAACCTTTTTTTTCTTCTCCTCTAAACCCAAGTCGAAGAAGGGAAAGAGAGAAATTTCTGCTTGACGTTTAGTATATATATTTTCTACTTTTAGGTCCCTAGAAGTTTAGGTATTTTAATATTAACCCTCATAATTTCAGGCATATTGTACCAAAATCCTTATCAAATGGACGGTTGAGCGAGTTCCGTGTTTTTAAGTTCATCCGATCCAACGATCCATATTGAAACTACACACGGAATTCCTAGGTCGTACCAAAAGAAAGAGTTTTCTTTATTATAGTATAATATATGTATTATTATAGAAATAAATTAGCATAACTAAAATAAAATGTCAAAAATTGGTTAACATAAATATTTTTTTATGAACTATACATGAAATTTGATGTTTGTGTTGAATTTTATGCATGATTTGACGTGCTTCTTTCTCCTGTCGTGTTGTGTTGTACTGTATCCTTACACGTTCCATGTGTTTGCCGTGTTGGTGTGCCTATTTCTCTGGCACAACACAACATACTAAGCTCACTTGTTGTGCCTGTGTTGTGCCAGGTCACGCGTTGTGTCGTGATGTGCTCAAATTTTAACATGCTGTGTTGTACCATAAATGTGCTGGTCCAGCCCAATTTACACCTCTAGTCTCACTGGATATTGGAGAAGAGAGATTTCAAAAATTGCAAATGCCATCGACCCATAGTTTCTTTATGAATATGGAAGTGTTACAAGGGTGTTTATATACTTGTTGTTGATGAAGATATTTTTGGAGAATGGGGAATGCAAAATTATGCTGTTCCAGAATCTTGGACTTGATAGCATGTCGTGGGGTTCCAGATTTTATGCATATATTATGGGGTCTTTTATCATGAACCCATTTATTGAAAGCATAAATTAATATGACCTGACAACCGACCATGTGGTTTTTGATCCATATTTGAGAGTTGATGAGGATGGAGAAGATAAAGTTGGTGATAGAGTATTTTTTTTTGATGTGGTAACCTACGTAGGACCTTTGGTATTGTCCATAAAAGAGTACTTGAAGCCTCTCGTTTTAAACTGAGCATAAGAAACTCCCAATTTAATGACAAAGATGTCAAATTGACCTATGAACCATCACTATTGATCGATCATTAGAATGCTCGTTCCGAAGAAGTAAACTAAATGAGTAGAAGAGGACTTGAAGCTTTTCATGGCACTTCCGATGAGGATGCGAGTTACATGGGATGGTATCAAAAGTGGTATTATCCTTATCTGGAAAATTCGGATCCGGAAGCGAGGAAATACTTCAAGAAGGGAGAGAGTTAGACATCAATGACATCAAAGAATGATGAAAGTGATTTGAGGGAGATGGTGGTATGTATACTACTAATTATGTTTGTTAATGTTTTATTTCAAGGATTAATTGGGGGCCCTAAAAAATAATTGGGGGCCTCACCAAATTTATACCCATACCAGAAATGTTAAGGGGCTTCCAAAATGATGGTGAAAGTACTATTTTACCCTTCTCCTAAAAATAAGGGTCGTCAACCTCTATAGTTATATACCCTAACGATTTTTCATATGCATGTTATTTTTGTATGAAAAATCGTTGATGTCTAAGGTGTAAGAGATAACGACCATTTATCTGGGTTTACGATTTTTTTCTCAGAATAGAGTCGTTAATATATTATAGAACCAATTGACGATCCTACTATGACGACCCTTTTTTATATACTAACGACTCTATATGACTAAAAACTACATCTTTGACCAATTAAATGGAAGGGTCGTCATCATAATTCCATAAAATCATCACCAATGATAACAACTATTTGGTTGAGTCGTTCATGAATAAAGAAAAATATTAACGTCTCTTTCTTATTTGTCCACTAAATGACAAAAATGATGAGTCGTTCATGCTATACATAAAAATGTTAACGACACATTGTAGTACCTTCTTTTAACATGGAAATAAAAAGGTATACACGTCGGTGTCATGCGCCTACTGATCAAAACAACGATGCCTTCCCATCCCGCAGTCCATACGGTAATAGTTTACTTCATATGAATTGTTTCAATACGTACATGGTTTCTACTTAATCAAAAAACACTCCTGATATGGCTCGAATCAAAAGCGTACATCACGGCAATTGTGTACAAAACGATGAGCTTTAACACATATATTATGGAGGTATTCAGTTGTGTAAAGAACAGCCCAAGCTGCTGAAGATCATTCCATCCGTGAACCCATGTCATCTCACCTGCATTAACGATCAAGTTACCGGTTATAAGCCATGCAAATTGACGATGGATTATTTATGACCGAAGTGAACAAATGCACTAAATGATGAAAATGAAAAGGAAACCTATGTTGTGTAACGACCCTTTTGTCAGAATGGTAAAATGATAATTAGAGTGGTTTAATATAAAGGGTCGTCTGATTATAGTAATGCTAAACTAACGACCCTTAGAGTGAAATCTACAAAGAGTAAAAGGTTTTTTATTCGTTGGGTCCCAAATATATTGAGTTAACGACTCTATATGACCTAAAAGATGGAGTCGTCATTTTTTCCAAATTTGATGAACGATTTTTCATAAATGCACATTGGAGTCGTCAATGTTTTCAAACTTGGTGGACGATTTTTCATAACCTGCATATTGGAGTTGTATATTTGTGTGCTAAGTCACTAATGACTCATAAGGATTGTTCGATTATTATACACTCGACATAATGACTCTCACACTGAGCTGTTGCATAGTGACCATGAATCGACAACTTGGAACACCATTCATGCGATTTGAAGAGTATAGGAAGTTTACCTGATTGTTTAGAGCTTTGGGTTCTTTATTTTGAGTATTGGTTCCTTCATTTTGAGCAAAAGGATTTTCATTTGCAACAATTATCAAAGCTTCCCCCAAAATTCACTTTCTTCCTCTCTATCCAACACAAAAAACACAAAATTTTCTATTATCTAAATTTTTCCCCTAAAACTGATTTTATCCAATTAACAACTAATCTAACTTAACTAATCAACTCAATTAACACTAATGGTTTGGGGATAGTTTAGCCATTTCGAAAAATTAGGATAAGGGGCAACCCCAAAATGTTATTTGGAGACCAACTGGTGAGACCCCCAATTATTTTTTAGGTCCACCAATTAAACCTTCTTTTTTAATTGTCTACGAATAATTACAGTTTGTGTATTTGATGTGAAAAAATAGGTTGAACAAGTTAATTGGGTGGTCGAGGACCTGACCCGTAGCAATAATTCAGGTGAGAATAGAACAGGCCCTGAACAAATATTACTTCGGAACCTAGTTAAAGTGTTACTAAACCATGAAAAATTAAGGAGGTATATATGCTTATGAAGAGGATTGAACAAGGAGAAGTAAGAGGGCGAAGTATCCTTCATCTAGAGGGGACTCGGTTACTTCCTCCAATGAGCATATTCAATCAAAGCAAGGAAAAGGTGGTTGAGGTGGACGTGGTGGAGGTAAAGACCCGTGGACATGGAGGAGGTACAATTAATAAAAGTGGCAAAGGTCCAAGTGGTGGAGGTGGACGTGGTGGAGGTTAAAAAACTTTAGTTCAAGGTTGTTTATAGGTGAAAATGATTTATGCTGATTTTGGTAATTGCAGGTGTGAAAGTGGGAAACAATCTAAACCCTAAACAATGTACTGCAAGGGAGTACTTTTAGATTCTAGAGATAAATCTGTACAAGTCCGGCCTAAACCAAGAAATGGTCGTTCCAGACTTGCTTCGGTCACAAAGTAGAGGAGAAGGGTTGGTTTAGGGAGGGAAGCGAAGAGAGTGTTGAGGACAGAACAATTCTGGAAGAGCAGTGCTTGACTTGTATCAGAAGGTGAGAGAATTGAGAAAGCTAACAAGAGTTGCCTTTCTGAGTGTGGTATTTTCCCTGACCAAGAACTCGTGTCTCTGGTGGAAATAGGTGAGCCTACTTATACAATTCCAAAAAAAAAACGTACTCTGGCCTCTTAAGAAAAGAAAACGGATGAGTTAAATGGGAAGAGTTGGTAACGCCTGGTATTGATGGGATTTTATGGAATTGATGTCCCATAATGAAGGAGCATTTCACCGTTGCTTCTTGCATTTACTAACCGCCTTAATCTTATTACACTATCTTGAAACGGGCATTTGTGTATGTCGCACGCTATATACCACTAAACCAAAACCCTAATGAGCGTCCCCCAGTTTGTGTTGATGTCTCGAATGTTTTTGGAAAACATGGAGCATGTTGTCATGGCTCGGAAAGTCAAGCTAGGGAGACTTGCTCGCCTGGTGACCTTCGACGGTCGAGATTTTGCATCTTGAGAGGAGGGGCAACCATTTACCATTGCACGCCTTTGTTTTTGGTAGCCGCGTAGTGGTGGCGCGACTAGGTTGGCATGGCATGGTTTGGCATGATCAAACTTAGGTTTTCGGGCCAAAGGTTACCATGTGTCGTCTGGTAACCTTGGATGGCTAGGATTTGCTCCTGGGTGGCGCGGCTAAGGTGTGTTTAGGCTTGGCGTGTGGGACCAAGGGTTCGACTTGGGCGTGGCTAGCTTTGGCTAAGTGGGATTTTGGCTTGGCCTGTGGGGCCAAGGGTTTTCCATGGGCATATGGCGTGGCCAGGGCCAAGGCAAGGGCGCTTGGCTTGGCATGACATGACTAGCATAGCTAGGGCCAAGGTAGAGTACGTTTGGATTGGCGCGGATAGATTTTCTAGGTTTGGTTTGGCTTGGCATGTGGGGCCAAGGGTTTTCCATAGACGTATGGCATGGCTAGGGACAAGGCAAGAGCGCTTGGCTTGGCATGACGTGCCTAGCATAGCTAGGGCCAAGGCAGAGTGCGTTCGGCATGGCGCGTCTAGATTGGTTAGGTTTGGTTTGGCTTGGCATGTGGGTCCAAGGGTTTTCCGTGGACGTATGGCATGGCTAGGGCCAAGGAAAGAGCGTTTGGCTTGGCATGACATGACTAGCATATCTAGGGTCAAGGCAGAGTGCGTTTGGCATGGCGCGGCTAGCTTGGCTAGGCTTGGTTTGGCTTGGCATGTGGGGCCAAGGGTTTTCCATAGACGTATGGCATGGCTAGGGCCAAGGTAAGGGAGTTTTGGATTGGCATAACGTGACTAGCATAGTTAGGGCCAAGGCAGAGTGCGTTTTGGATGGAGCGGCTAGCTTGGTTTGGCTTGGCATATGGGGCCAAGGGTTTTCCATGGACGTATGGCGTGGCTAGCTTTGTAAAGGCGCATGACCAAGCTAGGGTTTTGGGCCAAAGGTCATGAGGTAACCTTAGACGGCCAAGATTTGCTCTTGGGATTGAAGGGAAACCTATGATTGTTGCACACCTTCACTTTGGCAGCCGCGTGGGGAAGGCCAACACGGTGGCGCGGCATGAGTGGCCATGGAGAGATGTGTTTGGAATGGACGTATGGCGTGTCTAGCTTTGGCTAGGTGCGTGACCAAGCTAGGGTTTTGGGCCAAAGGTCGTGAGGTGACCTTAGACGACCAGGAATTGATCCTAGGATTGAAAGGAAACCGTTGATTGTTGCACGCCTTCACCTTGGTAGCCGCGTGGGGAAGGCCAGTATGGTGGCGCGGCATGAGGGGCCGTGGAGAGATGTGTTTGGCATGGCACGGTCGGTGTGGCTGGCATGTTTTTCCATTGGCACATAGGTTCGGCTATCATGGTTGGCATGCTTTAGTGCGGTGGGTGTGGCTGGCATGATTTTCCATTGGCACAGAGGTGCGGCTAGCATGGTTGGCATGCTTTGGCGTGGTTGGTGTGGCTGACATGACTTTCCATTGGCACAGAGGTGCGGCAACATGGTTGACATGCTTCGGCGCGGTTGGTGTGGCTGGCATGACTTTCCATTGGCACAGAGGTGCGGCTAGCATGGTTGGCATGCTTTGGCGCGGTTGGTGTGGATGGCATGATTTGCCATTGGCACATGTCGGAATTAGGGTTTGGCTTGTCGTAACCCTAATTTGAAAAATATATCCCGGTAATTACTTTAGAGACACATTAAAGGTTTTTGTAAATATGCCTAGTAAATGTTTGTTGCTTTAAATGTTGTAACATCACTGTCTGCTAGGGTTTAGTATTTTACGATTTTAACCCTAAACTCAAAACCACCATCAACATTAAGTCCCCTTCTTAGCTTGGAATAGGTGCCTTGTTGCGAGGTAAGCATATGATGGTGACAGACAAGGACGGAATCGAGGTGTAAATCATTGCAAAGATGGTCAGGAGAATCCGACTAACCTTTTTGAGTGGTAAAGTGAGTTTTGGCTTCCCATGTTGGCGACCCTGCATAAGTTGTATTTGGAATGCATACCATGGAGTGGTGAGGAGAAAGTTACCGTCTTGGTCTGGTGGTAGATCTTCAAGGCAAAGGGGGCGCGGTCTTGGGAGGCAGCGCAACTGGATAGCTTGGCTCGAGAGGCCAAGAGGTAGCGTGGTCCTGGCCGCGGCAATGTCATGGTGGAACGTGCAGGGGCGGCTAGGCGTTGTGGGGCCGCGATGATATAGTGAGGGCTTGGTAAGGTAAACGAGCGTGGACGCTAAGGTTGTGACAGTGGAGCAGGAGCCTTGGCATAGTGTGGTCTTGGCAAGACGAGACATTCACGGAAGGCTAATCGTGGTGGGGCCGCGGTAATGGAGCGGGGGCTTGGTGAGGCAAAGTATGCATGGGGGGCTCGGCATGGTTGCGATTTGTCTTTGGATCCCGATTGTTTCTTATTCGATGCCAGTGGGAAATTCTTTCCCCTTTCGAACATTAAAGTATCATACCCTTTTATCCCGCCTAGCTTTCATTGAGGTTTTGATGAGGCGTTTCGTTTGAGGCTGATTTCCCGGTCGTGATTCCATCATGTTCTGCCTATTCAGCTTGTGTTTTTCTTTCTTCCTTTAGGGATTCCACGGTGTTTACGTCTGGTGAAGTTGTGTCTTGTGAGTGATCGTTCGAATGTCAGTCCCCAGTTCTAGAGCGGTAGCGGCGGTGAGGCCCAGCCAAACCATGCGTACCCTTTGCATAGTGGCGCTCCTATGTTGGCATTCCCTTAGCATGGTGTGGGCATATCCTAAGCACAAATTGTTGATGGCGGATTATTGTAAAAACTGAGCGTGGAGCGCTGGCAAGGAAAGAGAGGATATCTTTGGAGTGGCAAGGCTTGCTCTTGTGGGACCGATTTCCTTTCTTCATGCACGGCTTTAACATGGAATTCTTTCCTTATCAAAGAAAATCTTTTTATAGAGGTAGGTAGAATCTGCAATCCTTTCATATGGTAGCTTTGCAAACATCTCGGTATGATTGGGTGTCTTCGGGGCTAGGCTTTGGAACGCTAGGCGGAGTTGCTAGCATGAAGGGGACCCATTAGCACTGACGGGCATGGAACGGATGTGAGCCTCTCTGTAAAGCGCCTGGAAAGGCATGACACTGGTAAGGGAAGCGCCTAGGAAGGGAAGCGCTTGTGGTTTAGGGTTTGACACGTCGAAAACCTGAGTAGCGCCCTTTACTAGAATCGTTGTAGAATCCGCGTACGGACCCGGATTTTGATGGTCCGCCCCTTTATCAGACACGAAACAGAATTCTGTATCTACACGCGCGGGAATATTGAGGTTTCGAGCTTGCTTAGGAGGTGAAAATGGCCTGACAGTGAAAATCAAGAAGAAGTCAGAAGGGATGTTACGGGCCCGGGGTGGCATAGTCGCGCCCCAGTCACCTATTTCCGTCCATGGAGTAAGAAGTAATATCCATTCGGCTCAAGCTCCAAAAACTCTGTCTGCATGAAAATAGGTATCGACCTTCTTTTGTTTTTCTGTTGTTCGTCCAGATCCGTGTTTTCGTCTGCAGTGTCTCTCTAGTGGATTCCGAAAATTCACCAAAACTCCGATGTATTCTTGGGACGGATGGATGAAATATATGCTCGGAAACGATCACGTCAGGGATAATCTTGGAGATTGTGGTTGCGTCGTCGGTCCATCCTCGATCTTAGGTTGTTCAATGGACTTTCTAATCGTAATGATGATGTGTTGTTAATGCTTGCATGGTCAAAAACTTATGGCGCCCCTGGATGAAATATGGAAACGTTCAATTGCCGATGCGCTGCTATCAAGTCTCCCGGGACTTTGTTCCGAGTTAGATCCTTCGAACCATCTTCTGAATCTTGGACTATCGTACGGAATGGGATGAGGTGAGGAGTCCCCAGTTATACTTTGGTTTAATATGATGGCATGGATGAATATGTGAATGTAACCTTCTGGCGTGCTTTTGGAGTCTTCGGTGCACATGTACGGCTTCATGTTGAGAAATTCACGCGGCTCGTAAAACCTCGGCAGTAATGATGTTGAAATCAGTAATAACCTGGTTAAGGGGAGTGAAAGTGTCTCATACTAGTAGTCCCAACGCGTAACCTATTTTCATTATGTCATCTTGAATCCCCGTCCAAGGGATTTGATATAAGCCTACCGTACCCTTATGGATGTGACATTGGGATGCTCAGAAATTACATGATCAAATGTTCTGGATAGTGCAGGCTTGGGATCCTTCGCGGCCTCGTAAAGTGTTGAAGGCGTATTTTAGACAGAGAGGTGATGATATTCTTAAGTTGCACCTAGAGCTGGCAAACAAGCCAAAAACCCGCGGGTTAGCCCGGCCCGGACCGTGAAAACCCGCACCCGGCTTGGCTGGTTGTATAACAAGCCGGGTTAGGGTTGGATAAATGCCGGCCCGTGACAAAACGGGTAAACCCGTCCCGGACCGTAAACCCGCGGGTTAGCCCGGCCGAACCCGCAATACTTATGTGATGTTGACGCGTGTCCCCTCCCTCGTTTCATGGAATTTTTACAGGGTGAATTATTGGAGACTACTTGGAAGCACTTGATTCAAGCAAATAGAGTTCCACCTACTCCCATCATCAAGGAGAGATTTTGCATGAAATTGGAGCAAAATGACATTTCCGGAGCCATTTCCTGCATAACCAGTACAAGTCACCAGACAACGGATGAACTTTATGCATTCTCTGAGAAGGTTTGGTTGTATTTATTTCAAAACAATTCCAGTAGATTTCAGAAGGATACTCTTATTGGGTTGATTCATGAACTGAACAACATTATTGCTGGTAGTGATCGGTCCAACCCAATACTTGAAAATCTTATACTTTCAAGTAAAGAATTCATCATATTGGACCGTGCGGCAGAGGCTGATCGGGTAACAAATGAAGCAAATTGATGCTCTTGTAAAGAATTCATTCTAAAGAAAATAGTTAGGTTGGAATGCAAAACGAAGCTCTTGTAGGAACTATGAAATTTACTCATTATGCATTAAGTAATGAAATTACAACAACAACGTATTACAGCTTTTCTGATCAGAAAAGATAAGAAAAGCTGCAGACAATGAAGTTACAGCAACACAGTAGAACCCAATCAGCATTTCTGGGCTTCAAACCATTGACTGGGTGTGTGTACTGTATGGCATTAACTGTTAACTTTTGGAGCGAAATCAGCTGTTTTACCGGAACCGTTGCTATTTTCCCACATAGAAGAATCTCCAAATGTGTAAGTTTTTCCAATGCTCCTCCCTTTTCCACTATCCACTGCTCTAATTTTTCCAAAGAAACAAGTCTCAAGGTTTGAAGCCTGACAAAACCACCTTCCGAGCAAACCATTTTCTCTCCAACATAAGATTTAAAACCCAAATGTAAAAATGTTAACTTCGGCAGCTTTTCTAGAATCACCATTGGGTCTGTGACAATGCGCGACTCCTCCAATATTAGCTTAGTAAGGTTTGGTGGAAATGAAATAGTTCCTGCCCATCCACGAAGCTCCCCATTCAGAAGTAGATTTTGGAGATTCGTATGGCTTGCAAAGTTGATAGATGACAGCGGTACTGCTTCGGTTAAAGGATTGACCGATTGCAGCATCAATGATTTCAGACCAACTAATCTGATAATGGCACCCGAGATCTCAACTGAATGGGCACTTAAACACCCATCTATCCTCAACTTTTTAAGAGAACACAGGCTTTTCAACCCACCACCATATATCCAATCCCCAGCCTCAATGCGAAGTGACTAGAGATTTGTAAGATTACCAATCCCCAAATGATTATATGCAGTAGATTTTTTACCGGATATATCATGGCTAAGGCCACCTAGATATAAATGCCTCAATTGGTGCAAGCTCCCAATTTTATCATCCGAAGTAAGTTTAGAACCGCAGCGATTGAGGTTAAGACTTTGTAGATTGACAAGATTCTTTAAGTAACTTGAATTCAGTTTTTCTAGTTTAGTATCTTCTAAGCTCAGGTACCTCAAATGGAGGAGTTCTCCAAGCTCCTTCGGTAATGAAGGAAATCGTCCAGTAGAACCACTAAATTCCAGCACCCTCAATAATTTGAAACTTCCGAACAAAGAATTTATGGCTGCATAAAATGCACACCCCTACACATCAATGAACGAACTGCTATAACGTGACGTAATTCAGTGAAGTAGTGCTCCTGATGAGAAATGACCAAATTGATTTCTGGCGAGTTGACTCAACAAAACCCGCTAACCCGTGAACCCGCAAGCTTTACACGGGACGGGCGCGGGTTAGAGAAATGACCACCCGTGAAGAATTTCAACTCGCAAGCTTTGACCCGCATTAACCCGTAACCCGCGGGTTGGTCACAAGCCAGCCCCGGCCCGCCCGTTTGCCAGCTCTAGTTGCACCTTTAAAGAGTAGATGACCTTGTTGTGGGTTCGGCTTTTGGTTGTCTGGGTGTTCTGAGATTTGACAGTCAAGGGATCTCACGTATATCCTCAGTCCTCAAGTATGGTTTACATGATTTCATCTTTGTAGTAATTTCTACTGCGGTGAAGCTCTGGCTGGTATCAACGAATGATCAACAACATTTCTTGGTAGGGGATGTAATCAGGAGAGACTACATTGTCATGGTAACAAAGTTGGTTCGCTAAATTTGTATGGGCACCCATGGAAGTAAAAGGATTGGCTGGATGCGTAAGCGAGCAAAACTGTCCATGGTCATGAGTTTTGGCGGGATGAACCTAAGGGTGGCCATGACTACTAAGATTGGATGGCTGCGATCATGATCCTTGACATGGGGGTGTGGCGGAACGAACCTTTGCAGAAAGGAGTGGCGTTGAAGCGAAGCCGCTGCCGGAGAACGTTGATGCGGAGCCACTTCTGGAGAGAACGTTGAAACGACGTCTTGCAACTCTCATAGCCTTGACGGTTACCATGTTGAAGTCGGAGGCTGCATCACATTCTGTCAAACTCGACATCCCTCAAGAGAACAGAGGTTAGGAGTCCCCAATTCCATCTATCGATCGTGCTTTCCAGGAGAGGTTGGGGTTTGGGAACGTCTTCCCTGGCTGGGAAAGCCTTCTTTCCTGATGAAGTGCGGTTGAGGGATGAAAATATGTCTTGACGCTACGCCTTGGAGAAACATAGAATCTCACATAATTATTTCTTCATAGATTATACGACTTTGTGGCCCAAGTTCCCATCGTGCAGGTCCTGACGGGAAAAGGGTCTCTGTTAACTCAAGAGGGTTGCTGATTTCCTTTGCTTTCAATTTTGGAGAAGTAGTTCCTGATCTTTACGTGCGATGAAATTGGATCGTATATCCCTTCTACTGGGCGTTCAAGAGCAACACGAGCCTCTTCAGTCCTGCTGAAGTGTGTTTTGTCATTAAATAAACAGTGGTAAAAGGAGGTCGGCTTCTTCCGGCTCTTCCAATATCTTTCCCTCATGGTGGAGTAGCGTTTATGGTGAGAGTTGGAGATGCCACGCTTAAAGAACCGTTGGGGTAGCGGAAGCGACTCTGGCTCTGGTGATCGTCAGCGTACCGTGCAGGGATGGCACGGTTTTGATCACGAAGTGCTGGAGCCATGACGTTGTTTCGAAGGGTGAGGATGGCGCTGCTTTGGCCGGTTTTGGAGCGGGAAATATGGCACTGGAAAGGCGCAAAATGTTAGCGCATGGTGTGGTATTGCGGCTAGCATGTGTGTGCGGTATGTGTGCCTGATAAGCATGTAAATGCTATATTTTATACCCATATTTATATTAGTTAGGACTCGGTATTCTGGCTAGTGACACTATTTTAGTGCCTTTGTAGAAAGCACAAGTAAATCCGATCATCCGGAAGAATAAATAGCTAAATGGAGAATTATAATGGCATTTACGGCAAAAACCACCAAGGTGACTGTTCAAGCACTAAAATGAGAAATGCAAGTGCTATTTGTCTTATTTCTTTATGCTAGCACCACTATTGTCGTTTCATGGCCAGTTCCTTTTAGTTTCGGTATATATAGAAATGAGAATCAAGGTGCTCGACCGAGACCTAGTCTGATGAAAAGAATGCATGGGAAAGAAAGGAGATGCGTCAACAGGAATTGGAGTTCTCTGTTGTTCTTAGCGGCGAAAATCAGTGAATGGTGATTCAGTCAACGAGGTGTTTGTGGTGGCCGTGTATACATGCATGGAGGTGAAGAAATGAACTCATGCGATAGCATTACTGAGTAATAATGTTGCTCGGAGTCTGCAATTGACTGGCAGTGGTCTGGAAAGGAGTTTAGCAGCTCCTAATTCTCGGCTGGGAAAGATTGGCATTGAAGATATGGTTCCAATAGTGCATGGTTCGACAGCAACAGGTCTTAGGGGTTCTCGGCATGGAACTAAGCTCCCCGATGGTTATTCTCTAGTAACCATTGTCTGAAGTGAATGACGGCTGAATGGGCTTTCATCAGTGGTGGCTATGTACAGTTCGTAGATGAGAATGGACATGGCATCAAACTTCTAAACGTCAACAGAATTTGGGCCAGGAAATCAGTGGAGGAATTGTCTCAACATACCAGCTAGTGAAGAAACTAAAATATCAAGGAGATGTTTATGGCAGCCGTATACTTATGAGAAGAAATGATATGTGCAATGGGTTTTAGCTTCCACGGCCGTGAACTAGGAGGCTTAGCTGGAGTACAGTAGACAGAATCGACGGAAAAATGAAGTACGATGTGTGTGTTAGACAGATGGAGCTGTTGGATCAATGGTGCTGAGTCATACGCTAGTGAAGATGCAAATACACAGAGAAGGGGAGAATAAATACGTTCTTTAACTACAACAAAATGATTTTTGCAGTCGCCGTCGTTGTATCTAGGAAGTTGAAGTCAGCTGTGAACAGGCTATCGTACAAATATCAGAAATAGAGGAGATGTGCATGCTGGTCAGGATTGTTTTACGTGGAGGCTTAAGAGTACAAAATAGAGAATGGAGGAGACGGTGATTATTGTGAGTTCCTACAGCAGCGGCGATGATGAAATTTTGGGTGATTTGTATGAGTTGTTGCAGCTGGTAGAAAATGAAGAACGCGTGTGTTGTTGCCATGGTTTTGAGTTGTGTATCAGGGAAGACATACGATTGTGCTGTCTGTGTATATAACGTGAACTGGAGATGGAAGAAACTGATGTTGTTGGTTGGCCGGAGTATGGAAAGGATTTGGGTTTGATTTGGAACAGTTTGAACTGTATGGTTTGACTGCTTTGAGTGGTAATGGTACGAATGTGGTGCTGTTTACAGCGTGAACGGCCGTAGTGGATTTGCGGACGAGTATGGGAATGAACGCAAGCTATGTTGTAAAAGGCGCTCGCCTAGGCACCAAAGGCGCATTAAGCTCTGATCCAGCGCCCAAGGAATCCAAATCTACACAATTTTCCTCACCGGCGCCTTAGGCAAGCGCGTTTGGCGCTTTTAGCGCCTATAGGAAATGTTAGGCACTAGCCTAAGCGTTAAAGGCGCCAAATTTTGATAAAGATCTTGAATATATTGGTAATATAGCTTTCCAACAGCTGGAAGATTTGACAACTCAGGATATCCTGCCAAATATATCGCAGTCAGCAACAAATTAGGGAAGAATATTTGTGCAAAAGATGTCAGCTACAACCAAGTTTGGAAAGCATATCAATCAACTCAAGACGGTCTTGCACATTTTGTGCACTAAATTGATCTTCCTTTATTCTTTGTAAAATTTATAAATGTATTGTAATGCTTCCCTTAAGTAAAACAGCCAAGAAATATATGGAAACATCATTAATATTATGATCTGCACTAAATTGACACAATTAGTGATTGAATGCAAAAACGTCAAGAACAGAAGCACAATTAGTGATTAAAAATATGGAAACTTCACCTCCAGTGGGTAAAATATGGAAACTTCAGTATAGTTACATATTATCACGGGAATAACGTGATTGACAATCACCATCGACAATCAATGATCTAAGTATGGAAACTTCATATATATATATAGTGAAAAGTCAATCAATCGCCATCGACAATCAAAAATATAGAAACAAATAGTAATCACGTTTTAAGGGATAACGTGATTGACGTGATTGATTTAGTTTTAAGGGAAGATGGTCTAAGATGCATTGCTTCTGAAATTTCAAGGGGACTGTGTTCTTTTCCTTTATTTACAATTCAGCGGTATAAAAATATATCATGGAAGTCCAAAGAGCATAAAATGTATTAGTGATCGCCTAGGGCGCCTTAGGCGCGCCTATCCGGCTAGGCGCTAGGCGACGGGCTTGGCGCCTCGCCTCGCCTAGCGCCTAACACAACATAGAACGCAAGTGGAGATGTCTGTATGCTTGATAGTAAGTGAAATATGGTTGGCTGGGTTAGTGGTCAGATGGACGAACAGTAAGGGAAGGTGCTCAGCCTCAGACGGTCAGAGGATGAACTGTTTGCTGTGCTGTTTGATCGAGTAGAGATAGAGCTACCTGCTAACTAGCTGAGTTATTACTTCGAGTGAAGGCAGGTGCTCAGATGATCCGAGAAAGAAAGGTTGGTGCTGTGTTCGGACTTTAGTTAGTACTGGACTTGGGTGGAATTTGGAAGCCAGTGGTGGACTGGGCCTTGGAGATAGGTGATTTTGGCTAGGTCTGGGATTCTTTCGCAAGAGGAGGGACATATATTTCAGTCAAGAAGAGAGGGGGGGATTGGGGTTGGAGGAGGCCGGTTGGGAGTGGTTCTTCCCTGTTAGTGACAGACGAGAGGGAGAATTGCGGCGGCCTTGGAAGCGTTGAGAGGATAAAAACAAGATACGACCAAAACAACATCGGTTTAATCTTTTCTCCTTTGTTATTAGTTTTGATGGGTTTTAAGAAACCCATGATTATATCTTGTTAGATTTTATGTAACTAGGATTTATGGTGTAAACTACTTGGGGTATTAGGCTATTTGATTTGAATAATTGAGCAAAGACCATTATGATTTGAATAGAATAATTCTTGAATTTTGTTAATTGATTGATTGAAAACAAGTTGTTGCTTCACCGGTTTCTTATAACCTTTGTGCGTAATTGTTAGGTTCAAAAATATATTTGTCTCATTATTTGATATTTCATGCTTGGGTTAATTTCTTTGATGGGTTATGCTTAGAAGAGTCAAATAATATTTGCGAATCAATATTTTAGTTTCATATAATTTTCTCGCTAGCGCAATTTGATGGTGCATGCTTTGGTTTAATCTTTTGATAAACATATATTCATAATTATTTGCGACTCTAATACATATAATAGGCGATGTCAATAGAACGGATGATAAACATATATTCATAATTATGTCTCATTTCAGTAATTAAATAGAAATAGTGGTGGATACCAATAAAAGCATGGTTACCGATTCTTCCATTGGATTCGTTTTGTTACTTATTTTATTTTTATTTTATTATTCTTTCAAAAATCCAAAAACATCATTTCTAATTAATTTTTATTAGAGATATTGATTACGGTATTTCCACCGCTCCTTGTGGGAACGACCCGTACTTTCCTCTGTCTACTAGTTGGACACCGTGCGATTAGGATTGAAGGGAAACCGTTGATTGTTGCACGACTTCACTTTGGTATCCGCGTGGGGAAGGCGAGCACGGCGGTGTGGCATGAGGGGACATGGCGATATTTGTTTGGCATGGACGTATGGCGTGGCTAGATTTGGCTAGGTGAGTGACCAAGCTAGGGTTTTGTGCCAAAGGTCGTGAGGTGACCGTAGACGGCCAGGATTTGCTCCTGGGATTGAAGGGAAACCATTGATTGTTACACGCCTTCACTTTGGTAGCCGCATGGGGAAAGCCAGTTTGGTGGCGCAGCATGAGGATCCATGGCGAGATGTGTTTGGCATGGCGCGGTCGGTGTGGCTGGCATGTTTTCCATTGGCACAGAGGTGTGGCTAGCATGGTTGGCATGCTTTGGCGCGGTGGGTGTGGATGGAATGATTTTCCATTGGCACAGAGGTGCGGATAGCATGGTTGGCATGCTTTGGCACGGTTGGTGTGGCTGGCATGACTTTCCATTGGCACAGAGGTGCGGCTAGCATGGTTGGCATGCTTTGGAGCGGTTGGTGTGGCTAGCAAGAGTTGACATTGGCACAGAGGTGCGGCTGGCATGGTTGGCATGCTTTGACGCGGTTGGTGTGGATGGCATGACTTGTCATGCGAACAGAGATGCGTCTAGCATGGTTGGCATGCTTTGGCGCTTGGTGTGGCTGGCATAATTTTCCATTGGCACAGAGGTACGGCTAGCATGAATGGCATGCTTTGGCGCGGTTGATGTGGCTGCCATGATTTTCCATTGTCACAGAGGTGCGGCTAGCATGGTTGGCATGCTTTGGCGCGGTTGGTGTGGATGGCATGATTTGCCATTGGCACACGTGGTAATTAGGGTTTGGCTTGTCGTAACCCTAATTTGAAAAATATACCCCGGTAATTACTTTAGAGACACATTAAAGGTTTTAGTAAATGTGCCTAGTAAATGCTTGTTGCTTTAAATATTGTGATATCATTGTCTGCTAGGGTTTAGTGTTTTACGATTTTAACCCTAAACTAAAAACCACCATCAACAAAGGTGCCCGTGGAAGAGGTAAAAAAGGTAAAGTTGTAGAAGAGGTTGTGGAAAAAAAGAAAGGGGACGAGGATTCGCATGAGGCATCGCAATCGGATCCTGGGTCTGAATTGTGCGAGGAATCCAGTGAATAAATAACCTGGCTTGATTGGGGGTATACCCAACTTAATTGGGGTATACCTAAAGAGACAAAATAGCGTTATTTGGATGTAAATCTCAAAACCCCTTAGCCATATATTTTTATTAATGGAGAAATTACCCTTTTTAATTAACACTAATAAACTTTGTTTCGCTTAATTAATTAAGTTAGATTCATTAGCAGGATTAGAAATGTATGATGTAGAGTGAAATTATGGATTGTGTAGGAAGATTTTAGAGATGATTTTTTTTTTTTTGTGAACGAAAAAGAAACCACACTAGTCAAACATTGCTAAAATGGGTTCCTAGGGCGGTTTAATGGTTTCAACTTACTCAAAATCAGGAAAAAATTGCACTTTCAGAACTAAAAATATGAAAAGTCGGCATAATCGAAAAATATCGACTGTGCCGACCATCATAAGTCGGTGTCTTGTGAAACAATAATAGTGCCGACGAGAACACTTTCATTTGTCGGCATGGTATACATTTCTTAACCTGCCGGCGAAAATATGGTCGGCTGGGTATACATTTGTTAACTTGTCGGCGAAAATATGGTCGGATGGGTATACATTTCTTAGCCCGCCAGAGAGATCTTGGTCGGCTGCATATATGTTTCTTAACATGCCGGCTGGCCAGTCTCTCAAGTTGGGGAACTTGGTCACGACTCACGACACCTAGCCCAATTCGAGTGGTACAACAAGAGAACTCCACGTGAGTCACAAATGTGAATCAGTGAAGCCACGCGGAATAGTAATTAAACTTAATGATGATTTCCAAAAATATGGCCAGTCTCTCAAGAATCACTAGATACGTGTATGTCCACTACTTCGGAGGTTAGACACCTGTTAAAGGATTGGCATGCATCAGAGGATAGTTATAGTATTTTAGTTACACATATTCAGCTCAACTCTTCGTTATCCGTCCAATGCTTCTCTTTCTTTTCTTAACACTTAACACATATACATAAACTTAATAGCAACAACTGTATGATCTTCACAACAAAAATCACTGCTAAACTCATATACCAAAAGGTGTGAAAAGAACCCCTAGTAAAGTACTAACTACTAAGATGGATACTTACCAATAGGATTATAGAAAAAGATTTAAGAAGAATCAAAAGATGAAATCATGGATTTTTTTGGTTAAATTAAGGTGGTAAACTAATGGATAATGCAAAGGTAATTTGTAGTGTTATGTAGAGCCTATTGTAATGGAATAATTTTTTTTATGTCTTCCATAAATTTATTACAATATTTTGATTATGGTTTTTCCTGTATTGTTCTAATTTTTACAAGCAATGATTCTTCTACTACTAATTTTATTTTGAGGGGAAAGTTTTTCTACTACCAATGACTCATTCTGTAATTTTTCTTCAATTTTTCTGTTCGTTTTATTTTTTAAATGACATTGAAACATGGCTAACGGCCTGACCAGAGAAGGCGATATCAGAAAATCTCATCTTTTCCTCCCAATTACCTGCTATTGTAACACTACCTGTTCATTTCCATGTTATTTCAGGAGGTCAAATTTATCAAAAATTGCAAGTCAATGGGTTGAACTATAAAATCTAAGTTAATTAAATTCATAAAATGAGCGGAGAGATTTTTTTGTAGTTTAAATATTTTGAAGAAAAATCATAACAATACTGGGTGGAGATTTTGATAAATTTGGGACATGTAATTTGATTTCTTGTATTTGAAGAAAACTCTCGATGTGATATTTTCATTCTAGTGTGATGGGATATTTTCATTATAGTGTTGGGATAACTCGAAAAGTAAGGTAATTCAGTATACTATATATATTTGTCAATAGCAAGAAATACAAAGTGATATCTGGTGATGGTTTTGTAATAGAAAACCCATTGAATACACCGATAGTAGTGCACAACAATTAGCCGGCAAGGTGCAAATTGAAACTTCAAAATCCACCGACCACCAATAAAAAACCGACAAGGTAGTTGGTTGAATACCGTGCCGATCCTGTAAATGTTACGTCGGCACGATATTCATGTTACGTCGGCATGATATTCAACATAGGAGGACAACTACCAAAAACACATGAAAAGCCGGCAAGGTTTACAAATATTTACCGTGCCGGCCAAATACCTGCAGATTTTTTTTCGGGTTTTTGAGTTAAGTGATTCTTCCAATTTGGGGGTCATCTTTATTAGATTTGATTCTTCCAATTTTGGGGTCAGTCTTTATTAATTTTTCTATTTTCTATAAATCTGTTTAAAATGATTCTGAATTTATCGAAGAGAAATTTTAACGAGTATTTTTGGGTTTGATTATGAAATGTCGATAGGAGGTCGGTTTTTGGGTTTTATTTATGAAATGTTGACGGGAAGTCGTTATGGTGGTAGGAGGAGGTGAGGAAGAAGAGAAGATGAAGTGTTATCAGATTATTAGGTTAACTTTTAATTATAAATGTCAAGGGTATTTTCATAAATACAACCCATTTTACCACCCCTCAGCAAGGACACTAGGTCCATTTAAATTTGGGTATACCCCAATCAAGTCAGGATAAATAATAGAGATGTATTCGCCTTTTAATATTTTGCATCAGGGATTTTTTTATCTTTTAAGACTTTTTCTATTTAGTATTTTCGTTGTTTTGTTATGAATTTGGATGGATGAATTTTTATATCTTTGAAAGTATGAATGAATGTTAGTTTTTCCTTTTGTCTATATCTAAGTACCAATAGTGGAAAAAAGACGTTTTGAGATAGTTGGAAAGAGTCAAATAAGAGAGTTACATGACACTTTCGGATTGTCCCTGAAAGTGTTGTAGATTCAGTGTCTTTTTCTGGAACGACACTTTCAAGTTGACTTTGAATAAATCTAATTTGCGGTAATTTCGAGTTGTCTCTAGGTACGATATCTAGATAACGTTGTAGATTTAATTTATTTAAAAAAAAATGAAGATCGGATCTGACAGGATGACTGATTGCAGTCGGTCTGACTTAGCTGATTTATAATCCTGATTCAAACTAAAATTAAGTTAAATTAAAATAAAATCAAACTTGGATTTATGAATAAACAAATAAAAATTCATTGTTACACCAGTTCATAACAGAATTCTGAATTCATACCACCTAGATTCAAAATCATATAAAAGAAAAAACAATGATCAATTATAGTGAATTCATACATTTAACTAGTATATCTAGATCAGAGTTGTAGTAACTAAAATTTTCCTCCACTGGCCGGAAAGAGTGCCATAGAAAACTACGATGTCCAAGTTTCTTCTCCCACTATTATTTTCCTGCAGTAGAAACTATCTTGTATTAGCGAGCATAGCAAGAGTGTACACAACACACGAAACTTGCATACCTATACACAATTCAAGAAAAACAAGAATTAAAGATTGTACAAAACGAACTGTGTTGTTGGGTTCATGCAATGGCCTGGTATACGGTTGGAACGGTCGTCTGAAGTTGTTTTTTATGTGGAACCCAGCTACAACGGAATATAAGAGATTACGGAAATCGGATAAATATTATTGGCAAAGTAATTGGCATGGTTTGGGTTATGATTACAAAACCAACAATTATAAGGTCGTAAGTATATACGAAAACACGATGAGTATAGAAGTCTATTCTTTGACATCGAATACTTGGAGAAGCTATCAATCGCAATATGAGTTCTATCGTTCTCAAGCATCCGGGGTGTTTTTTAGTGGAGCACTTCATTGGTTTGGGTGGTTAATAGGTAAAACATTATCCGTAATGATAGTCTCAATGGATATCAGTGAAGAGGGACTCAAAGAACTGCAACTACCAGCGACACTGCAAGCCCCTTTTATGAAACATATGAATCTGGGGGTGTTTGAAGGCTGTCTCTTGGTACTTGTTTTCCTTGGAATGTCGAATTTTGAAGTATGGGTAATGCAGGATTATGGAGTTTTGGAATCTTGGTCTAGACTTCATACAATTAGGTTTGAGAGCACAATGTATAATCCCTCTTTTGGTGTGAAGCTTATGGGGTCTTTTAAAAAGGGTGAGATTCTGTTCAGCTATGCATGTAGCAACTTAATTTTATATGACACAAAGAATGGAACTGCTAGAAAAAGAAAAATTCGTGGTTCCACTAAATTCTATAACTGCTGTGGGGAGAAGGAAAAAAAGAGAAACCACTAGAAGCTTAGAGAAGACTAAGACTCAGAAGAGGAAAATGTGAATATGCTTTTTATTCCTCTTTCATATGCTTTTTTGTTCCTTGTTATATACATCTTCTTATATAGGATTTGAGTAGTCTTTTTTGTCAGAAACTTGAACTTAAATCATCCAATATTTTATTTTTAATTTGTGTGATAGCATTCGACCTTTCGAAGTTCATCCAATCTAAGAGTCGTCATATATGTTTGTAGATGAAATACTAGTCGTCATATATTTATAGGAAAACAAGTCCAAATAATATGTCCTTGAATGCTTTTTCACTGAAGTCTATCCACATGATGAGATGAGTTGCAACTAAATCATCCCTGTTACGGAAATGAGGGTAATATACCGCCTAGTCATCTTCAATGTGGGGTTGTAACGGTGCTCTCTAAAGCGAACAAACATGTGACTAATCAAGAAGGTTAAGGAAGCATATTATGTTCATGCTGTCAGGAGGTTAGTTATAAAACTTACCCAGGCTGTCCAAAAACAATCCCGCATGGCACGAGGTGTACATCCCTTTACTCATGTACATAATCCATTATCGCTGCAATATTCTGCAAGTTGAATTTAAAGTTGCATCAAAAAATTAGTAATGACATTAATGAGAAAAGTGCGGAAAAAAGCACTGGAAATCATTTGAGCAAGTTGGGTAAAGGATGAATCCGCCGGATTTCGAATTAGCGTCCATCATATAACTGTACCCAGTAATATGCCTTCTTTCTCTAATGTCGCAATTGACGACGTCATTGTAGATTAGGTTTCAAAATTCTTCTATATATCCTCCCTAACTTTCTTTTTCTTTTTTGCTTCTCTTTGGGTCCTTGTGACATCTTTTTTATATAGGCTTGTATCCCTTTTGGGCCATGCTTCTTACCATATGCTTCCGTCGTTAATATATTATTTTTGCTGATCGAAAAAAATAAATATAACTGTACCCAGAAATATAACTAATGTGCCTAGACCACCAATTCATCTGATTCACTTGGCTTGAGTTTCACAATTGTTGCACAAATATTTTTGCACCAACAAGTGTCGAACCTGCGATCTTTAAGGTCCAAAAGAAAATTTTGAAGAATCGCAATATGACTTGCCCTTATGAAATCTAGGGGGTGGAAGTATCATTCTAATAAGTCTTTTAAAACTTTTGAAGCCCTCTTCTCTCTGTAACAAAAAATCCATAGAATTTTTTCAAAAATGAGTAAATTAAGGTTTTGCAAAACCCAAAGAAAATCCCTTCAAACTCTAAAATTTCCATCAAGAATTTCAGAATTTCGCCCTTTTTCTTCACAAAAATCATCACCGATAGAAACACTTGAACAACAAAATGAACCCGAAATAAAGAAGAATTCAATCAGTGTGACTCAACAAGTAAACCTGATTCAAAATCTGGGGAAAACACAAAAGCTAAATGAATCTATTCAGTTGTTTAAAAAAATCGAAATCTCGGATAGAAATACCAATCTGTATAATACCCTTCTTTCCGTTTTATTCAAATCCGATCGCATCGATAATGCAGTGGTTTTGTTCGACGAAATGCTTCAACCAGGTTGTAAGTTTCCTCCTAATGGTACTACTGGTTCTGTTGTTTACGCTGCGATTTTGAATGGTGATCTACCAGGGATTGTAGGGAGGAGGGGATTGACTGATGATCAAGCAATTAAATTAGTTTCGAGTTTAGGTAAAAATGGCGTCTTTCCTGATACAATGGTGCTAACAAAAATCATTACTATGTTTTGCAAGCGTGGTAAGAGTAACGAAGCTTGGGAGCTTCTACATGTTTTGATGAAGATGAATTGTCCCGTGGAAGCTGCTTCTTGTAATGCACTTTTGACGAGGCTAGGACGAGACGGGAATTTAAAAAAGATGAGATTGCTTTTAGCTGAGATGAAAGAAATGAATATCAAACCTAGTGTTGTAACGTTTGGGATTCTTGTTAATTATCAATGTAAATCGCGGAAAATTGATGAAGCGGTGCAGTTACTTGTTGGAAATTGTAATTTGTAATTTAGAGTTGTCTATATTAGTGTAGAATTGTGTAGAGAATTCTACAAGTCAAATTAGTCATGTGTTAGAATAGATAAGTATTAGTCAAAATAGACATGTGAAGGATAAACTTCTCCATACTTATCCTTGTTGATTCTAGAGTATTCTCTTTAGATAAGAGAGTATGAAACATGTGAAGGATAAACTCCTTCATACTTATCCTTGGTATTATACTCTAGAATATTCCCTCTAGATAAGGGTGTAATGAGAGTGTAAAGAAGAGTCTAGATAGAACTATCTAGAGAAGTAGGTGAACCTATAAATAGGCATGTGTAGTATCATTTGTAATTGTAAGAAGCAAGAAGTGATTAATAAGATTAAGAGTTTGTGAGAGTTTAAGAGTTAGTCTTGCTTCCTAGGAGCTCTATACGAGCAACACAACTATGCTCGTATATCTCCGAAGTTTCATTTCCAAATTCCAACATGGTATCAGAGCGGAGGTTCGATCCATATGGGGGCGTGTAAGCTGCGCGAATAAAAATGCTTGTAGAGTTTAAAGAAAACGCGATAGTGAAGGTATGATTCTCAACTATACAAAATGTTGAGTTTTCATTGTTTGTTTTGGATCCCGTATGAAAGTTATCACCCATGTCTATGTAAAATGAATTTTGAGAATATGAAAATAAAAAAAAAATGTTAAGGAAGAAGATATTGCTCGTGTGAAGGTCCAGTTTAAGTTAAATAGTTTTGATATGTAAAAGAGTCTCCATGAAATTAAAGTGAGTTAAGAGAAAAGAGAAGGGAGTGCACGTGGAAAAGAGTGCACTTTCGTACATGGCATGAGGAAAGCCATGTTGTCACGAGATGCTAATCCTCTACTCGTGACGAGAGTAGCCTAGTGAAGGCTATAGGAAAGCCGAATGAAGGCTTGGAAGGCCGCGTAAAGGCCGAGACGGTGGGAACGCACCCACTTAGTGGCTAGCAGAAAAGATAGGCTAGCTGGAAGAAAAGAGGATGAAAGACGAGAGCTAAGGAGACACTACGAGAGGACGATACGATGTCGATGCGAAGAAATGTTAGACGCGACCACGAGCATGAGAAGTGAAGAATGAACGAGAAATTGGGTGAAGATCGAAACTATGAAAAGGAGATTACAAATTAGGAGGGGATGTTGGAAATTGTAATTTGTAATTTAGAGTTGTCTATATTAGTGTAGAATTGTGTAGAGAATTCTACAAGTCAAATTAGTCATGTGTTAGAATAGATAAGTATTAGTCAAAATAGACATGTGAAGGATAAACTTCTCCATACTTATCCTTGTTGATTCTAGAGTATTCTCTTTAGATAAGAGAGTATGAAACATGTGAAGGATAAACTCCTTCATACTTATCCTTGGTATTATACTTAGAATATTCCCTCTAGATAAGGGTGTAATGAGAGTGTAAAGAAGAGTCTAGATAGAACTATCTAGAGAAGTAGGTGAACCTATAAATAGGCATGTGTAGTATCATTTGTAATTGTAAGAAGCAAGAAGTGATTAATAAGATTAAGAGTTTGTGAGAGTTTAAGAGTTAGTCTTGCTTCCTAGGAGCTCTATACGAGCAACACAACTATGCTCGTATATCTCCGAAGTTTCATTTCCAAATTTTCAACATTACTTGAGAAAATGAGTAAGAAATTGGAAGGGATTGATGTTTTACCTGATGTGGTTATGTTTAATACAGTTATCGATGGGCTGTGCAAAATGGGGAGGCATGGCGAAGGTTTGGATTTGCTGAAACAAATGAAGTTGGGACATGGGTGTTCTCCGAATAATGTGACCTACAATTGCTTGATTGATGGGTTTGCTAAAGCAGGTGAGATTGAGACGTCGCTGAAGCTATTTGATCAAATGAATGAAGAAGGAGTTTCTCCAGATGTGGTAACGCTTAATGTATTAGTTGATGGGATGTGCAAGCATGAAAGAGTCGGTAGTGCACTTGAATTCTTTAGTAAAATGCAAGATAAAGGTTTGAAAGGGAATGCTGTTACTTACGCTGTTTTGATAAGTGCCTTTTGCAATGTGAATAATATTCAGAAGGCAATGGAGATATTTGATGATATGGTTAGAAGCTGTTGTGTTCCCGATGCGATTGTTTATTACTCTTTGATAAACGGATTAAGTCGGGCAGGGAGGTTGGAGGACGCATGCTCTATGAAGTCTAAGATGCAAGATATTGGTTTTCGTTTGGATGGATTGGGTTACAATGTTCTAATCAGTGGGTTACTCAAAAAGAAGAAACTGGATAAAGCTCAGGAACTTCTCAAGGAGATGATAGATGCAGGAATTCGACCTGATGAGATCACATACAATACCATAATTTCTGGTTCAACCCAATTAGGGGATTTTTCGACTGCCCATCAGGTCATGAAGAGCATGACTGAGAAAGGTTTTGCTCCAACGGTAGTTACTTATGGTGCATTTATAAATGGGTACTGCAAAGCCGATAAATTTGATGATGCCGTGAAGATTTTTAATGATATGGGTTCAAACTCAAAAGTCCCGCCCAATACTGAGATATTCAATATGCTGATTGGTTCACTTTGCAAGAAAGAGGACATCGAATCAGCCATATCATTACTGGATGAAATGGAAGGTAAAGGAGTGATCCCAAATGTAATCACGTACAACGCCGTACTGAAAGGCTTATCTGAGAGAAATCAGTTGGATTTGACGAGACTAAGATTTTGTTAAATCCCACCTTAATCTTTCCGTCCTTAGAAACAGACCTAATCTCATGCTTAAAGGGTTTGACGAGACTAAGATTGGTAACTCTGAGGCAATCTATTCCATATCTCATGATTCGTTGAAATCATTACTGTCTACAGATAGATATATCGATTATGCAGCTGAAATAGATTATCCATTCGATTCCAAAGTCTGTTCAGTTGATCTATTGGGGTTTTGTAATGGTTTAGTTTTCCTATGGTTCAACTTTGGTGATTGGATTTTGTTATGTCTTTGGAATCCAGCCACTAAAGAGTATAAAGAAATACCCGAATCATCATCAGATGATGATATGAATGAAATCAGTATGGTCGCATTTGGTTATGATTGTAAGAGTGATGATTACAAGTTACTAGCTCGTTATGATAATTGTGTACAAGTCTATTCGTTACGATTAAATTTGTGGAGAAGAATTGGAAATGTGGAGTATCGCAGTACTTGTACTCGGGAAGGGGTGCTTGTTAATGGGAAGTTTCATTGGTTAGCTGAATCGCAAGACTCTTCAGATAGTGTAGTTTCTTTAGATATCAGTGAGGAGATATTCAATGAAATGCAACTACCAAAAGTTAAAATTTATACTTTTATCAAGAACTTAGAACCATTGATAATGTTTTCGGAGATATACGAGCATAGTGGTGTTGCTCGTATAGAGCTCCTAGAACTCTAGTAGTGAGGGTGGAAGCAAGGACTTTGTAACTTGAACCTTGTATTGATTGATTCTTTCTTTGCTTACTTACTTACAAATGAATACAACATGCCTATTTATAGGCTACAAAAGAAGAAGAGAACTATGCCTATGGAGGCTAACAACTATGCCTTTGGAGGCTAACAACTATGCTTATGGAGGCTAACAACTATGCCTTTGGAGGCTAACAACTATGCCTATGGAGGCTTACCAAACCAACTACTAGACAATCTAGTATTCTTGTTTGATTTGTCTAACTCTAGAACACTCATTTTACACATGTTAATTGTCTAACATTGACTCTAGACATCCTAGATATTTCTAGGTTAATTTAGATAGATGTGAACACTTGACTAAGTTGGTGTTGAATATTCAACACTCCCCATCAACACCTACTTTCCAACTTCTCTTTATCGTAGACGTTTCGGTCCCCTTCATAGTTTAAGGATGTTTCGGTCCTCTTCATAGTTTAAGGACGTTTCAGTCCTCTTCGGAAGTTTAGGGACATTTCGGTCCTCTTCGGAAGTTTAGGGACATTTCGGTCCTCTTCGTAGTTTTAGAACATACGGGTTCCATCGTAGTTTAGGGACATTGCGGTCCTCTTCGTAGTTTTAGAACATACGGGCTCCATCGTAGTTTAGGGACATTGCGGTCCTTCTTCGTTTCAGTAAAATACTTCTTGTACTCTTTAGACAACTCATAGGATTTTCACCCACTTTTGTTGTTCTCTATCTCATCACCACTTGGTGATTGCTTCCGTTTCTTCACAACATTTTTTGTTGTTTCTTCTTCTATTCATCTTTGTTCCAGTCACGCTTTTGTTCGAAAACTGTAACACTTCTTTGGTTATCCAGATTCTCTCACAATCTTTCATTTCGTCAAGCTTCTGCCACAAGCTCTAACTATTTTTCTTCTTGTTATTTGATGTTACAAATTTGCCACTTTATCCAGATTTGCCACATTTCTGAATTCGTAACAGATTTGCCACGCTATGACATAATTGTCACACTTAGGTTTGTACGTATTTAAACAAACACCTGTAAACCCATTTATGAGGAGGCGATCATTTGAAGCTCTCTTCCCTCAATATATGGAGGCATTCGTTGTTGACGTTTTCATGATATCGGCTTCTAAAACTCTTGAACGATTGTGGAGGCAATCCTTGGTGCACTCTTCCCACAATTGTCTTTAGAATTTTGTAAACAATTTGAGGAGGAAAATTATTGCTCTCTTCCCTCAAACTTGTCTTCTGGTCACTTATCAAAAAGTGATTTCTTTTTTCTTCTCTACTTTTCTTTTTCCACATGGAGGCGTTTTTGCTCCTGTGAAGGTAGGATTTTTTTTTTTTTTTTTTTTTGACAGTTGGAATGGTTGAAATCTTCTTAGTGGTGGTTGCATCTTCTCTTCGTAAACTTCATATCTTCTCAACTCGAAAGCTTTGAAACCCATCAATTCGTAGCGGAAACTTTTACGCCCATTTCGGATCGAACGAGCTCTGATACCAAGTTAAAATTTATACTTTTATCAAGAATTTAGAACCATTGATAATGTTTTCGGAGATATACGAGCATAGTGGTGTTGCTCGTATAGAGCTCCTAGAACTCTAGTAGTGAGGGTGGAAGCAAGGACTTTGTAACTTGAACCTTGTATTGATTGATTCTTTCTTTTCTTACTTACTTACAAATGAATACAACATGCCTATTTATAGGCTACAAAAGAAGAAGAGAACTATGCCTATGGAGGCTAACAACTATGCCTTTGGAGGCTAACAACTATGCTTATGGAGGCTAACAACTATGCCTTTGGAGGCTAACAACTATTCCTATGGAGGCTTACCAAACCAACTACTAGACAATCTAGTATTCTTGTTTGATTTGTCTAACTCTAGAACACTCATTTTACACATGTTAATTGTCTAACATTGACTCTAGACATCCTAGATATTTCTAGGTTAATTTAGATAGATGTGAACACTTGACTAAGTTGGTGTTGAATATTCAACACCAAATGAACCTTTGGTGAACGAGAACCGGTTTATGACACTAGGGGTGTTAGAAGGGTGCCTATGTGTCCTTGTTAGTGTTATAAATGTTTGTGCTGAAGTATGGGTAATGCAGGACTATGGAGTTCGGGAATCATGGACTAAGCGCTATGTTATTAGCATCAGGGGTTTGTGAATGACTATTTGTTGAGGCTTCTGTGGTCTTCTGAGAGCGGGGAGATTCTATTCGGGATTTATTTTTGTGGTGCTCTAGTTTTATATGACCCTAAAGATGAAAGTGTTAGAGAACCAAACATTCTGAGGGTAATCCACTTGTATCAATATGGGTTTTATTTTGAAAGCTTAGTTTCACTGAACTCCAATACCTATGAGGGAAGAAGTATGAGAGGAATTAAACAGAAACATGAAGAAGAACAACAGGTGAATATCCTATCTATTTGCTATTTGTATGTTCGTTTTCTGTCTCATGTTTGCAGTTTTTTGTAATAAGCAAAACAAGTTTAATTATGACGGGTTATCCTTCATAATTCATAAACAATGATGGACAACTCAAATATTTTATGGTACTGCAGGAACCTGCCCTGGGAGGCTGAGAGAGGATCGCTGAACTTGAGGCGATCAGATGGGATAAAGAACTTGTTATAGGAGAATGCGCTGTTTTGTGGAATATCAAATGTGGTGTGTATTAACTCCATTCTATCTAGATTGGCATAGCATAAATTGTTTGCATAGGCTTATTTTTAATTTCGCCAAATTAATATCTAGTTTAATAGATATATTCAGCATGAACACAACTGCATATTAGATGTATGTGTCTAAACCTTATTATGTAAGTTGGTCCATACTAGTAGTTTAGTGGTATAAGTCTTACTTGGAAATAGTTTGGTTAAATCTAGAAATTACGATGCCACAATCAATTCGTGTTAATGCCATTAACGGGTCAATGATCAAAAATGTCTTTTTGGAAGACATTTTTCCCAAAAATATATAGTTTTTTCAAAATTACCAAAAATGTTTTATCAATTTTCTTTGGTCTATTTTACCCTTGATTATTATTGTTATCACATCTAAGTCCTACACATTATGATTTTTTATTATTTTCTGAACAACTTTTTGAAAAAAAGTAATTTTTATTAATACTTTAATGTACCGAATGTGTACCTATTGTTTCACATTGTGTGTGCAATATATAAAAAATCATTATCCTCTTCCCATTGTGTACCCATTGTTATACATTGTGTACACAATAAATAATAATCATTTTTTATTTGATGAATAATAATAATGTGTACCCATTGTTTCACATTGTGTATCCAATGTATTGAATGTGTACCTATTGTTTCACATTGTGTATCCATTGTATTGAATGTGTACCCATTGTTTCACATTGTGTATCCATTGTGTATTGAATGTGTACCCATTGTTTCACATTGTGTATCCAATGTATTGAATGTGTACCCATTGTTTCACATTGTGTGTGCAATATATACAAAAATCATTACACTTTTCGCATTGTGTACCCATTGTTTCACATTGTGTGTGCAATATATACAAAAATCATTACACTTTTCGAATTGTGTACCCATTGTTTTACATTGTGTATCCATTGTGTATTGAATGTGTACCCATTGTTTCACATTGTGTATCCAATGTATTGAATGTGTACCCATTGTTTCACATTTTGTGTGCAATAAATACAAAATCATTACACTTTTCGCATTGTGTACCCATTGTTTTGCATTGTGTATCCAATGTATTGAATGTGTACCTATTGTTTCACATTGTGTGTGCAATATATACAACAATCATTATCCTCTTCGCATTGTGTATCCATTGTAATACATTGTGTACACAATAAATAATAATTATTTTTTATTTGTACCCATTGTTTCACATTGTGTGTGCAGTATACACAATATAGCAGAATCATTACACTTTTCGCACAAGACCTGTGATCCGAATTATATGTACCGGTTGTGTATCCATTGAAAACAGATACCAATGTATTGAATCGACCGGGATAGGTACCTTCTCGTTCTTACCTTATTCCTGGTCACCTAGTACTTATAGTACCCATTAAACCCGGTCCATAGATTATAAGATTAAAATCTACCCAATATAGGTCCATAGAAGGTTACATTTTTTAATTTTTTTAACATATTCTACCCTAGTCCAGAACATTTTTATCTATTCTGAGAACATTTTTATACTGGGTAAAAACCCAGACCTGGAGTGGAACTGGACCGATCTACCGGTACGGGTACAAGTCCAGGTACAAGTACAAGTTCAGGTCCTCAAATTGAAGAACCGGTCAATTCCGTGTACAGGTACCGGTTCCAACAGAAACCCGGACTCTAAGAATAAGGCATAATAATAATAACTATATAATGTGAACCCATTTTCCTACAATGTGCACCCATCGAACTCCACACACTCGTTTCACACGCGCACCGAATTCCACACACTTGTTTAACACGCGCATCTCTTCCATCTTCTTTTAACACACTGAACTCATTTTGTTTTTTTTTATCGAATCTTCTTTTAACACACTGAAACTCTCTCAGTCTCTCTCTCTCCAGTTGCTCTAGATGTTCTTTCGATTCATAGAGATTCAAGTGACGATCTTGAGTTCTATAGAAATCGCTAATTTCATTTGGATTCAGGTAATTTTGAGTTATACATGGAGTCTGATTCAAAAATTGAAACAGAGATTTGAAATTAGGGTCGATTTTGTAGTTGTTTTGATTTTTGATTTCAATATCGTTTTTCTCTGTTTGATGTTGTGTGTTTAATTACAGTTGATTCAGAGATCAGAAATCGACCAAAGTTCCCAAATATGATCTCTTCTCTGTATCAGAATCATTCTTTGACGAAGAGAGGCAAAGGTCCTAGATTGATTCAGAGAAACAACATATGTAGAATTGAATTCATTATTGGTTCAGCTCCAAAAAACCCCTAAATTATTTTTTCGGCTCATTAATCCAATTCATTGTCGATTCAAAGGAGAAACAATTACATCAACTGTTCACATAATCAACCCAACGACTGGTGAAGAAGTTGAAGAAGGTGGGTTTTTCTTCAACGTATCACACTGAAATTTTGGTTTCGGATTTGTATTTTAGGGATTTCTACTTTTTTCATCTGCTTTGATTTAGGTCAGTTAAGGGGAATGTGAGACCTAGAATTTGGAAAATCGAAGTGAGGTTGTCGTTCTTACTCGGATTCAAACAGAAATTTGATATGGACTTGGAATTTGTATTTTAGGTCTTTTTCCTTCTGTTCTTTTTTTTGTCCAATTCAAATCTTCCCACTGATTTTGTTCCTTAGTTGGATACATATAATGCTGCACCAAGTCAATCCTTCAACTGGTATGTTGGGCTACCAACCCAGAGATTAGTTAGACGCTGTAAATGAAGTCTCCCCTAATATTGGGTTTGTTGTTACACATGATTTCATCTTTTCATCACACAAATAAGTTTATGAACTTTTACTGTTTGTGGAAATGTCAAACAAATTGTTATTCTTTTTCAATTGATTTATTTCTTTAGCACCTGAAATTAATAAAGTTAATTTTGTCAACTCACAGAGCCTGATGTATTTATGTACTTAAAGAAGCAAAGCAGAAGCTCCTACTTAGAAATTCGAAGTTTGGGGTAAGTCATTATTGTTGGTTATCTTTAATTTACCATTTTCATTCCCCTACCAATATTGCATAGTAAATAAAATTTTGCTAAAATTTTGGATCATCATTTAGTTTGAAACAACTAAAGATGAATGACTCTTTAGTTTCATATGAGTAGTGTAGTTTATACTTTATAGTAAATTCATCTGAGTGTTATAGTTTTATGGTTAAAATTTGGTTGTGGTAATGTGTAACGGATACCTGGATTAAGAAATCATCACTGATGATTTTGAGAAAAATGCATAAGAAAAATCTCTAAGTGAATGAGTAGTAAACCTACCTCAAATTAGCTCAATGCTAGCAATTTTTCCTTAGTTACCTTCTCATGTCCTAGCTTCAACTCTAGGAAGATCTCTAGTGATTATAAAGATAGCGATGATACTAAATTACTAATATCTTGAGATGTTGACCGTCTATACAACCAATATAGGCGAGATTATGGGAATCCAAAGAGAAGAAGTCTTCAAGAAATTCATGATAAGTACCAGGTTATCCAAAAGGGCATTTGCGATTTTGTTACTATTAGACACCATCTCACCCGCCACAGCCGTATTACCATGTCACCCCCACACTTTGTAAGTATTTTATAATTAATTCCGTCCAAAGCTAAACTGATTGATTTTAAATAGAACAATAATATAATGTCCTTGTGATGTTATAGCACGAGCTCATTGAAGCAGGATATTTAGAGGAGAAAGGTGAAGCATTCACATACGATGACTACTATTTTTTCATGGCATCCAAAATCCCAGAGTATGAAACGCCAGAAAATTCCTCTGCTTCTTGCAGTGAAGACAAAAACAAGAATTAATGTATGTTTAGATTTTGTGGGTTAATGTTATAAACCCTCACGAGACCAAACTCGTCCTCAGGGGTAACCCCCGGGTTTAACGGCTTGTTGCACGTGCTAAGTGTAACCGTGATTCCTACGAAAGTGAGTTAGTTTATTAATTATGTTTTTATAGTGTACTCCTAAATATAAATTCAAAGTTGTCATGAAAGAGTGTGTCAATTACATCATTGCAATAAGGATTAAAATCATACACTTCATACAAATCACCTCGTCTCCCATTTTCTAAAAAACATAATTTACCACAAAGGACATATAAAACACCTTATTAGGACAACATGGTATTTTAAAGGTGAGAGCCAAAAAATAAATTGGCCACGAAATGTTGGAAAGGCATCACTTGTTCCGCCTCATACATGGCCATCGCCAGAGCCCAATTACCATTTGCAAGAACTCGATACTCCCTAATTTCTTAAACAAATGTAATAATACATAGTTTCCTAGGATGAAATCACACCCAAGTGTCTGATGAAATCTTACATGTAAATGGTCGGATTCATATTTCTTAATAAGTTTTCGACTAAGTTTGAAGTATGAACCCTCTCGGAGCTTCTTGGTTCATAGTTTGTATGTCGTTATACCACATTTGCAGTTCAAATGGATACCGAGCTTCATATTTATCGATTTATACGATGTATCCTGCTAAGTTTGTAGTAAGAACCCTCCCGGAGCTTCTTAGTTCATAGTTTGTATGTTGTTATACCACATTTGAAGTTCAAATCAATACCAAGCTTCATATTTCGATGATGTATCATGCTAGTAATCATATAACTTGAGTCTACCAGTGTGAACTAAAGCTACTTAATGACCTGTATGGCTAGTCGAAATTAATTCATAACCTACGAAACTAGTCGAAATTCAAACCAGAAGCACAAAAAGAAAGCAAAAAGGCACATAGTAAGCACAGTGGCCTTAATCCGTATGACTAGATAGATAGAGATTATACCCGTTGATAAATTATGATCGTACGTCTAATTACTCTTCCTCAAAATTTTCACGAACAAAATCAATTTTCCTCTCACACTTCTCCCAAAAGGCACTCACTTTCCCCATTCCCGCTCCATTTCCCCCCAATTATTCACCTTCATGTTCTCTTACCCCATCCCAATTTCTATATCTGTCCATATCGCCCTTAGCTTCTTCAGATTCAGTTCAATTTTAACTATCTGGTTTGGTTTCCCCCAAATTCATCAATATCTGCTCGAAATAACCTAAATCTCGTCACCCTAATTCATCAGTGTGGGCAAGCCAGTGGCTACGCTGACAGGGGGCAGGACGGGCCTATGCCTTAGCAAAAAAAAAAAGCCTCGTTTCTCGCCAGAAGAACATTGTTGACAGCATCTTGAATTTTTGTCAACAATCTCGTCACCGTAATTTTTGACAGGATATATACTCAATCTTGTACATCCCAAGTACATAACTATGGGATTGATAACCTTTCCTATATTTTAGAAACACAAAACTAGGTTATTTAAGTCTTTAAGTAGGAGTTAATTTGGGTATTATTGGAAAGATTTTATTCTCTTTGATATTTCTTAATATCCGTGAAAAATTCTACAATGTCAAGTAAATCGGAACGGAGGGAGTATTATCTACTTGTATCAACCAATGTTTCAAATTTAATAATTTGGACTTTGTTAGAATTAACGTTACACAAGTGAACATCGCATCAAAAATTGGCAACAAAAGAAAAAACTAAGAAAATGAAATGAAGCACAAACCCAGATTAAGACAAGAATATTAAAGAAGAGAATCCCATTTCAAACATTTTTTTATAAACCTTGAAGCAGGGAAAAGATAATATAATAACTAAAGAATTATTGTAATTTAGTGCTCAAGCCAACATTACTCAACCACACGAGAAAAGAAAGTGAATGATTATCAAAAACTTCTCCCTTTATAAAACTCTTTGTTTAATCAACTAAATAATCTAATGAGTATGCACAGTGAGTAAAGGAAATGGGAGAAGCATTTTATTACTCTCTATTTTCGTTTCCTCTTAAAGATCCCACTAACGAGTACATGAAGGGTCTATTTATAGACCTAGTTACATGACGTGTACAAATGGGAGATTGACACTTTTTTTACAGGTGTTAACAACATAAAATGTTGTCTTTAATTAGCTGTTAACCAGAAGATAATGCTAATCCCATGTCGGTTAAAGAGATGGAAGAAATTCTCTAGATTCCGTTCGAATTATATAATGGTGGGTCACACAATTGTTACGAATTATACAACAAGAATCAATTTATAATGCAAGTCAAAAGCAAATATATAAAGTAAAAAGAGGAGCCAAACCACCTGACTAATCATGACAGCTGATACAAAAACCCAACCAAGCTCCCGCAAGCAGAGACACGCCAGCCGGGATGGTGAAAATTGCATTCTCTCCCTTCTTCATCATCTTGATACCAAGATCCCATCCCTTGATAACTTCGCCTGCCAGAAAACAAAATTAATTAACAACAACCACTCTTTTGTCTCTTATTTTACTCTCATCATCAAATAAAATACGCACTGACTGACACTGGACACCACAACAAAATGTGGAGAAACTCTTCAGCTATGATTTCATTCCAACCTCAATAAGCAGACAATACAACTTACACATAATCCTAATAATCTGAGCAACTAATATTGCTAAGTCTTTGTAATTTTTATAGAACCATATTTGTTTTTTTCTGCAATTTGTATGGATTTTAATCAGAACTTCAGGGGATGAATCCAGCGTTCTTTAAGCCTAATAATGTATTCTAAATTCGTATTTATTTCAACTTGTTTTAAATAAGATAGATAACAATGGTGAAGCATCATTTGGCATTGCCCTTGCTACATGACTTGGTCATCTCAATGAGAGCGGACTCAGAAACAACAAGAATGAAATGCAACATTCACCATTCTATGATTAATTTCATAGTGTTAATTCTGTAGCCTGAAGGATACCATGATACTGTCAATGGCATTAAGGTGGAGGCAGTTGCCCGCATAACCTAAATTGGATCAATTCTATTTCAAATCATATCAAATTTTGAATCAAAACTAGAGTCTTCAAAATAACCCAAGTTATAATCTAATATAAAACTAACACAATGAGCTAAATCACCTGTGTGCTTCCATTGGGGTTGGGCGCAGTTGCCCTCACTACATATGCAAGATCAATTCTAATCCAAATTATAGCAAAATCTGAATCAACGCAATAGACAGAGAAGGTGAAAGATAATAAGAACCTAAGATGACAACCGAAGAAAAATCAATCAAAAGATGAAAAATAAAGAAACCCACCAAAGATTTGTATTCAAAATCGAAGAATTTTGTTGAGAAATCTTAACTTTATACGATGAATTTGGTGATTTTGTTTCTGAAACTTCCGTCTACAGAAACTTCGATGGAGATTTTTTTTTTACTCGGTTGCGTTCCAAGTACCTGGAGTTTGAACTCCAGCGAATTCCAACTACCTCCAATTAAAAATTCGTGTTTGGCAGGAAAGTCACAATGCTTTCACTCTTCAATTGCAGAATCAAAGAAAATCCAAGACAACATCTAAAATTGCAGAAACAACAGAGATTTCATCATCATCATCGCTATAATTTACACAACTCTCAATCATCAGCTTTTGGATTCAAACATCAGAGAAACCAAAATACAGTGATAGCCATAGAAAACTTCAGTGAAAATTCAAACATCCAATTCATTGATTAAAACATCCAAACAAATTAAAAACAACTAATTCATGGATTCAATTGCACCAAACAAAAACTCGAAAGGGCTTAGCCCGATGGGTACACGAATTTTGAAAAGAAAACACCTAAAATCATCGACATTCAATCGAGAAAAATATGCCTAGCATATAAAAAGCTAGCTTTACCAATTTTGAACAGAAATCAAGCAATAATTAATAAGCAAATTAATACAAGAACATTCATTCGATTTCAATGGCAATGGAAGGAGGAAGGAGGCGAAAGATGCACAGAGAAACGAAAGAGAGGAGGAGGCGAAAACACTAAATAATAACCCTAACCCAAGACTTTTTATTAACGGGTAAGATGGATTTTCTTAAATACGTGTCAAAGCCATTGTAATGAGGATTAATATAATAAAATTGTCTGTTCCTTCAAAAAAAAAAAAAAAAAAAAAGATTAGTATGTCATACGGATTGCATAAATTTTTGGATGTCATTGAATGGTAGAGATTTTATTAGGGAAGATCATACGGATCAACCCCATTATGTAAGAAGTTTGTGTTTCTTTCGTAAATTGTGTTTCTTTGTTGAACTAAATTTGGTTTAATTATCAACTTTTGACACGAAAAAAATAAAAAATAAAAAATGAATAATTTTAGGTTATTGTTATTGACAATCTGATATAAAAAATCCAAAATATGTATAAGAATGAATTGGGAAAATGAATTTGATAATTGGTGTGTTTCTTTGTGCTTCCGGTTTGAATTTCAACTAGTCACATAAGTCATGAAGTAATTTTGACTAGCCATACATGTCATAAAGTAGCTCTTGTTCATACTGGTAGACTCAAGTTATAAGATTACTAGAGATGGACCACGAAATTCCGGATGGATTCAGACTTCAAATGTGATATAAAGACATACAAACTATGAAGCACGAAGATCCGGGAGGGTTCTGACTTCAAACTTGGCATGATACATCATCGAAATCGATAATTGTGAAGTTCAATGTCGATTTGAACTTCATGGTATTACGACATAAAAACTATGAACCAAGAAGCTTTGGGAGGGTTCTAACTTTAAACGTAGCATGATATATCATTGAAATCGATAAATATGAAGATCATGGTCGATTCAAACTTAAAATATGGTATAAAGGAATATAAACTATGAACCAAGAAGCTCTGTGAGGGTTCTGACTTCAAACTGAGCATGATACATCATAGAAATCGATAAAAATGAAGCTTAGTGTTGATTCGAACTTCAAACTTGGTATAATGGCATATAATTTATGAACCACGAAGTAGAGGGTTCTTGGCATATTCAATTTATGATACATCATCGAAATTGATGAATATGAAGTTTAGTGTCGATTCAACTTCAAATATGGTATAACAACATACAAACTATGAACCATCTAAGAGGTTCGACTTCAAAATTAGCATGATGCATCATCATAATCGATTTAAGCTCAATGTCGATTCGAACTTCAAACTTGGTATAACAAATACAATCTATGAACCAAGAAGAGCTCTAAGGACCCGGTTCGCTTCAAAATTAGCATGATGCATCATCATACGAGGATAATATTGCAAGCTCAATGTCGATTCGAACTTCAAACTTGGTATACTGGAATACAATCTATGAACCAAGAAGCTATGAGAGGTTTCTGACTTCAAACTTAGCATGATACATCATCGAAATTGACTACTCTAAGTCATAAAATTGGTAGGAACGACGAATCCATCCATTTACAGGTAAAGATTCCTTCAAAATATTCTACAAAACCTTAAACAAACCTTATTTCTCCATATTGTATGCAAATCGGGCCCAGAGATCGAAACCTGGCATAGAGTTGAATACTATAAGTCAGAAACTTGGTAAGAACGAAGAAATCATCCATTTACATGTATGATTCCTTCGAGATATCCTACAAAACCTTAAAAAAAAACCCATTTCTACATATTATATGCATACCGGGATCCGAGATTGAAACCTGGCCACGAGTTGACTACTCTAAGTCAGAAACTTGGTTAGAACGACGAATCCATCCATTTACAGGTAAGATTCCTTCGTAATATATCGAAGGTCAATATTTATCAACGTGAACCGAAATATGCCTTGTCCGATCTTTGATCAGTCAGAAAACTTATAACGAAACTTTAAATCCATCAACGAACCGCAAAATATGTTTATTCCAGATCCACTTTAACTAGTCGAAATTTGTTTTAACTAGAATCTACTTCATGATATCCTCTGAACTTTAACTAAAAATTGAAGAACGTAATTTAAAATTTTCTACATTGATCAAATTGGCTAATTATCTTAGATAATTTTTAGTATTATTCAGGACTATTGTAAGATCCTAACAGGGAGAGACGATTAAACCTTACTTCCCGAAGTAGCTTGTGACCAGTTACACCTTGCTTCCCAATGGTAGCTTGTGAATGATTACAACTAACTTGACAATTCAACTTTTGACGTGTATAAGTTGACTCGCAACCAGGTTTCGAGCTCAAAACCACTTTCTTTATCGAAGTCGTTAGAAAAGGGTTTGTTAAGGTTTCTAAGAATATTCTGATTGAATCTTACCTATGAATGGTTGGATTCATCATTCTTACGAAGTTTCTGACTTATAATAGTCTGCTCCCAACCAGGTTTCGGGCTCGGAGCCAAAGGAAATTTTAACTTTGATAAGACGTTATGCCATATTTGAAATTCGAATCGACACTGAGCTTCATAATTATCGATTTGGATGATGTATCATGCTAAGTTTGAACTCAGGTTCTCTCACTTTCAACGAGACAACTTACTCAAACTCAAGAACTGAATCAAGTCACTAGTAAATACATCTAAAAGGGAAGCATTCCCATACTCCCATCTCAAACTTCAAAATTATTTCATTAAGTAATATCAAATTATATAAATTCATTCAAATGAGAGTTCATACTACAAGATACATTAGCATCTAACGTGACTAATAATTATAAGCAAAATGGAAAATGATGCTAGAAATTTATGATTATCATGGTTTGTTTTTAGACTTCTTTAATATTTACTAATCAATAATCGAAATTCACAGGAGCGCGCATAATTTTCGTAGAAAAGCAAAGACCAAGCCAACCTTTCCATTCCAGAAATATGAAGTAAGACAAGAAATGAAACCACTTCGTGAAAGGAGAAGCAACGGAAATTAAACTTCGTCATCCACCTCCGCCAGAAATAAATCCTTATCTTGTTAACTAGGTCAATAGAGATACAACCACAAGGATGAATTCAATGAAGATGAATTTTGGAGCTTACATGTCCAGGGTCTTGGAAATAATAAAGAAGAAAGGCTAAAAATGCAGAGAACATCCTTGTGGTTGTATCTAATTTCAAGCAGCGAAGTAATAAATCCTTAAAAATGCAGCCATTTCCAAAGGAGAAAACGAGTTCACGGCCTCAGCAATCAAATTTCTCTCATGAATATTTGAAATATTACCAGCGAAGGAGGTAGAAGTAAAAGGATAAGGATGACTTGTGATGAACAAGAACATGACGAGGTAATAGTTCACTTCGTCAAAACATCAGTCACCAACAACGGACGAAGTTCCAGCAGGATAGACAATGACGAAATAGCTTCCAACAATTCCAGCGAAAGCAAGCTCCAAACATTGTTTATCAAAACAGCCATATCACCAGGGATCAAATACTCACTTACTAAGTGTCGATGTAGAGACGAAACTACTTTTTGTTAACATGTGGTGAATATTCTCGAAACACAAATAGAATGACTTCCATATTTTAACAGAGAACTTACCGCAATACGGATTGTTACAGTAACCGCGTAAATCTGCAATGCAATTTTAATCACTGTCAAAAGTGCTCATGATTTTAATCTTTCATAAACGCCTATTGTATAGTAAGCTCTTAAAAAATGGGTTTCACTTAAATTATGATAAGCGCCTTACTGTATAACTTTTCATCCATTGAAAGATCGCTCTACTGGTTAATACTGCATTGATAATAACACTAAGACCCGTTTCAGTCAAGATAATATCAAAAGCACTACGAGCTGCATCAGTGGCATCAACAACAGCTATTCCAATGTTAGCCTTCTTGAGAGCAGGAGCATCGTTTACTGCATCACCACCAGTCAGTCCACATGGCAGGCATAATCAATGTATTTGGACCAAAAGTCCACCCATGGATGTTTCAATCCTTCGAAATGAGTAGGAATCCATATGGGTCATGTTTAAGTAGAAACATCTAGAAAAAATGGGCTCTCACCTTAAATAAGCGCATAGTCCAATCACGTCCCACAGATAATACACGTTCTTTCTGAAGACAGTCGATTGTCAAAACTTCACCTTGGTGACCAACTAAAGTGTCCATCTAAGCTCTATCTTCCACGTTCCATAACTTGATAGTCCGATCATATGAACCAGAAATTAACTGGAAAGCTCCTTCTCAAAAAGTCAAACATGATATAGGGCCTCCATGACCGGGAAATGCCTGTAAAGAAATGGTGGACAAGAGTGTCATATAAGTTGTCATATAAGAACCAGAAAAGCATAATCACGTTAGCTTTTTGGTTGCCTATATAGATACCGTAAGTAGAGTATTGCAAGAGTATGGGTGTATACAACAAAGAACTTCCCTCAAATAAGTTTTAAGTACCCATGAGAATGAGACCCCCATTAAATAAGTTCTCTATAGCAATCTTTCTACGCAAAGAGCTTCTGGAAAAAATCAAAAATTGAACGCTCTGAAGACAATCAAAAGACTCATGTCGTGCAATAATTTTATCTTTTTCCTATAACAATCACTTGGTGGGGAGTTTCCAATACCTCGGAAGATTGTTTGATTCACTACATGTATGATTATATATTAATACATCATACCATCCTAATATGTTCAGTGGTTCTCTATATTTCAACCTCCATAGTGGCGGTAGCCTATTTCCTTATAAACGGTGGAAGTTCAGTTTTCGGAATGGTAGGGTCTCATGCCAGAAAATACCGGGCTTCACCCTGCTCTGACAGGCCATATGCACCATCATCTGTGGACTAGAAATCCCTAAGGTGTACAAAAGTATAATATACACATTCACCTCCATGATAATTGTAGTCTATTCATGTATGACAAACCAGGCATAAAATCAGCAGCTCAAAATTTACCCAAAACAGTGTATTACCTGTAAAATAAATGGATATAGCCATGAAGATTCCGAGAAGCCATGAAGATTCCGGAACTATATAGAGACTTGGGATGGCTTAAGCACTTTACATCTCAGTCAAGATTCCAAGAAGCCTACACCACAAGTGTTCCTCAAACACCAAATAGTCAGATATTAACAGCAGAAATTTGCAAGAATTAGCTTAAATCTCAGTCATGATTAAAAGATAACTACGCCGTATGTCCAAATACCGTTTGGGGTTACAGGGCTGTCGTGGTTGAATATTCTATGAACACCATAAAGGGTCTCCATGTAAACGGTATCACTCAAAATAATTTTGCGATCAAATATGCATTTAGCAATCCGTTCTCTAGGTTGACCATCCTTTCATTCCAGTTGACTTAAGCACTCCTTTGTTGCAGCCTGAAGAATGACATTTCAAATAGAAACACAACAAAACAAACCAACACAAGCATGTATGCAATTTGGACATTAACTTGAGAGATACAAATCTTGTGAACTCTAAAACCTGTTAGTGAAGGTCTTGAAATCTTAACATACAAAACAAAATCACTGGGAACCAAGTAAAGAAATAACCATTGTACCACAATTAAGCTTATTCACAAATTTTACCACAACATGAATAAATGGATGGTTCTCTACCTATTGTACCATAATTAAGATAAAAAAATAACAACAGTTGAGCAAAGACGGAAAAGAGCTACACCAACCTCGTTAACCTTCCCCACAAGCCCAGTCAAAGTCTTAGTTGTTGCATCTTTATACTGATCAGTTTCAATATCTGATGTAAACATGTCCCTGGTAAAATCGAGTATTTCACCAGTTGCTAAAACACGAAAAGCTGCCTATGGTTTAAAATGCAAGTTACTGAGCAAATATAATAAGAATCCACTATATACACAGACCAAGAATTAAACTGAAGCATAACCTAATTACCAAGGAAATATAAACTAATAGAAGATAGAATACATCAGACCTTGTTATCTTCCAGACTCTGTACAGCAGCAACTTCAGTTTCAGGAGGTGCAAAAGGGCCCCAAGACGTTGCAGAACAGTGCTTGTCTTCAGGAGTGAATTCCAACATTTCACCCCAAGTCTTCCAGGGAATAGATAGGTGTCGTTTGGTACCTTCACCAACCAACTGAAACAATGATAGGATCTTTTGTCTTCAATGATGTCATATGCAAACTGTGTCTCTCAAATCTCTCCTGGAAAAGAAACACAGAATACATGATGATACAAGCAGGGGTAATAGAATTCAGTTGCGGCAATGTAGTACAAAATAAGGGATTAAAGGCCTCAAATACTCAAATCAATTCGATTTTCCAGTTCAAACTACTACTTTCTCTGTTACATCAAGAAAACTTAATCAATGTCTTTTAGATTCACTTGCATTCACTGATTAGGAAGAACAGAAAACTTAACCAACACATCAACCATGACCCAAACCAAATCAAAGGAAAGGAAGACATAACTTCAAACTTTTACCTAAGGAACATCGCAATATTGTACTAAGATAATGCATACATTCTCCCGCAGGAAACAATTTAATCTCGAGCAACATACTCAACCGAATCTACTAAATAAAATGTTTCATAAAAGCCACCAAAAACGAACCTAAATCATTCAAAACTAACTGAACATAGGTCTAACAATCCAAAATTTAGAAAATCCCTAATTTTTGCTGTAATATTTCTCCCAATATATCATGAAACATAACTAATAAATCAATTCATTCAGAAGAAAAACAGAACTCATGTTTTATCACTTACCCCATCAAAGAAGAAGATGAAATCATGAAATTTAATCACCAGAATCAACTGTGGACCATCTTCTTCACCAATCACCATCGTCGTTCAAATTTTAGGTCAAATCGATCGATATACACAACAACAACCGCAAATCAGTCTATAATTGATCGATTCTAAACTAGGGTTTTCTTTTTGCGGATGAATTTTGAACTGAAAATTTTACACTCTCAGGAGTGTTAATGGCGGAGAGAAAGGAACAAGGAGAATAAGAAGAGTTGTTGGACGATAGAGAGAAAGGGGTTTGGTGTAGTGATATCTCTTGTGTCCGTATAAACTGTTAAAACCCGATTTCACATCTCTATTGGGTACACATTCCTTAAGATATGGCATGATTGTAAATATATAGCAAATTTTGTTTAATTTACTAACAGAAACACTGTAACCGACATTTTTGGGAATTTAGAACATTTTTGGAAATAACTAAACCAAAACAGACATCTAAGGAAATTTCCGCATTTATATATGTTGTTACCAACAAAAAAAGGAGATATTTGTGTAGTTATTTAACGATATTTTTTTTTAAATTTCGTTGCTTGTATGATTGTTTTATAATTTACGATCTTAAACCATGTAATGGTTGTGCACATTTGAGCAATTGCAGGTTTGTTCATATTACTAGTACAGTCTCTTTGTCAAGATAAATTTACTCTAAGGTCTGTCTAAATCCATCAGAATGTTATCCACATAAAACCAAGAGTAGTGTAGTTTATATTTTTGTGTGATTGCAAAGCTTTGGAAAGAATTTTTTGTACGTTTGTTCCAATTATGTGAGGATGGTCTATTGTATGTAACTTAGTTATTGGAACCTTTTTTTCGTCGGAAAATTCCAAATGCTACATTGGATAGACTTGAACAGAATTCTCCATTCAACATTAACAATTTCTTGAAAAAAATTAATTTCCTCGAACGCTTGTATTCTTGGTTTTAGTTGAACTTTTTGGGTAATTGGGGTTATGCAGGACACATTTATATATGATGATGGTGTTTGAAACCACTCCATGGTTGAACTTTTGGTTAAGAATTGATTGCGAAATACATACACCATTTGCTTTCAGTACAATTTATCTTGTTGATAAAGTTTAAAATATTATCTGATCAATTTGCAATTTATAAATCGCAGCAACATGTTTCTAGTGCCCATCATTCTACTCATGGTTTAAAAAGGCGTTTGTGGGGCGCGCTTTTTTGCGCTTCAGGTCTTAGGCGCTTCTAGAGCGCCGCTTTACGAATTGGTTTATATTAGAAAGTGAAAAGTCGGCCTTTGAAGCCCAGTAGGGCATGTTGCACATTTTCTACTCTTGGGTAGAATATGCAATATCAGTATGCCATATGCTTAGTTAGTATTATTGTTTCTTTCATTATGTCTGAACTTCGTAGTTTTCTTTTATTAGGTTGATAACTTCTTATTTATATATTTCAAAAAGCTCGTTTTCGTTTTACGCTTTCGCAGCGCTTTACGCTTTGGTATGAGAGCGCTTCGCCCCACGCTTTCGCTTTTTAAAACCTTGATTCTACTAAACTCGAAGAGATTTGCAATATATCTTGATAAGAGAAGTACTTGCCTCTCTACACCTAAAGTTGTTTCTCAAAACTGCAAGATCAAAGGTTGGTCCTATTTGAAGGAGTTTCAGTGGTTGGGTTAATGTTGTTTGTGGCTATATCATTTAATATTCCATTCTGGTATGTCGCATTGTTGAATTTCTGCGGATTTTATTTCTTTCCTTTTCATTTATTCTTCTTCTTTATTTCCAGGCTTAAATTCTGCTACAAAATCCATGACAGAGCCTCATTACATCCACCAGCAAGACTAATTTTTTTCCCTAATCATTGTTTATCAGACTTTAACATCATATTTCTTGGGTACATCCTGAAACTTGTGACTGCAATGGCTTATGAAGGCAGACGAGAATCCATTAACATACGCAACTTCGCATACCAGTATGCTTACTGTGCTAAGTCATGTCATGATTCAGAGCAGTAGAAAGGGTATTTGCTTCACTCATAGTACTTTGGAGGAGATCATGGCTGAAAGACTTTTCGGAGAGAGTGCCAGGCTTTAATAGAACCTGGCTGATTTCTTACCGATTTATGTGAACTGCACTCCAAATGGTGGTTAGCTTGGATTATTGTCAGTTTGACCAAAGATTATACTGAGAGAAAAGCTTCATCCTGCTCATCTAGACTCGGGTATTAAAACTGTCGCACACCTCTCTGTTATTTTACTCTTACTTGATTTACTTTTGTTTTGTATCAAATCGCTCCCTAGTTACTGAAATAAGCAGAAGCTTTAGTGGCCCTACTCACTGGAATGTCGCGTAGAGTCAGCACTTTAATTTGTTTGCCAAATGCTTAATGAAAATGTGGATTAAAATTTAGCAATTAATTTAGATTTCGCATATGAAGGGGATGCACTAAAATATCTATGTAACATCTCTGTGTTAGTTTGTAGGGGTACGTTCTATTTGTAGATAGGAATTTAATAGATTTTAATAAGTGGACAAAAATAAATTATTGAAATGTGTCATCGTAATCGTTGGAGGAAAAACTGCCTTAGAATATTAAGATGTCTTGATAACTGTGTTAGTCACTCTGTTTCTGTATTTCCTTTCTAACACCTTACATGTTAGAAACAGAAATTGGAGAATGTCAAGCTCATGAATTACCTGATGGGATTAGATAAACAACACTGTGTTTAACCAAATATACTGTACCAGGTGCATATTCAATGCGGGACCCGGGTGTGTGAAGTCGGTGCATATTCTGACCAGCAGTCACCTTAGAATAGAACCCATGAAGGTGTTTGTGGCTCCTGTTTTCAAAAGACTTGCTGAGGAGAAATCCCCGGCAGTGACGTTTGTTGTCAGTTGCCAGTGAACCAAGTACATCTTTGCGCCTGTAAATCCGCAAATGATGCATATGATGAACTCTATGGTTATAACAAACCAACAAACTCAAGCAGTGACCGATTCACATTTAAGTTCCAGAAGGAAGATCAGCAATACAAGTCATACGTCTTGGAGCATCTCTGTATATCACATACCTGCAGATAAGAAGACAACGAGCATGAGTAATCCTGCGGCTACTGCTGGGACGCAAAAAGCCACCAAATCTTGCTGTGTAATTGAAGGAAGAATTATCCAGAGAGGATACAAGGAGATTGTCAGATTGGGAAATGAGCAGCGACTTGAAGTAGAGGAAGAAATTAAAATGCTTTATTTATAAAGGGTGCTGGGAGGTTGTGTATATGTAATTGGTGTTCACTTGAAGTAGAAGAATCACTCAACACCCTTTATTATTACTAGGCAGCAAGTACTTGTGGCCGATGGTACCAATAACTTGAGTTTGAAACTCGGCTATTTCTTTGACGATCAAAAAATAAAATAATAGTATAGATTCTCTTCTTGCCCCAGATTGGACATGGTGTTCTACAAGAGTCTTTAGAGAATCTTCTCAAGTTACATTTTCAGAAAATCATGACTACTTCTACTCCAACAAATAGTTACTACTTCCTGCAACACATACCAAGTTGTATCACTGTTGAAGATAATATAGAACTTGAAGCTATTCCTACTGATCAAGAAATACATCAGGCCCTCATGCTATGGATCCATGCACTTCTCCTGGTCCTAATGGCTTTCCACCGGGTTTTTACCAGTCTCAATGGTCTACTGTTAAGGAAAATGTGTGAAAAATGGTGCAGTCCTTCTTTCACTCTGGGTACTTATTAAAGCAGCTAAATCATACAAGGGTTTCTCTCATTCCAAAAACTGAGACTACTCACAAGCCTGAAGACTATAAACCAATTGCACTATGCAATACAGTCTATAAGATAATCTCGAAAATCTTGGCCTTAAGAATGAAAAAACATATTTCCAGAATCATCTCACCTTTTCAAGCGGCATATGCGCCAGGAAGGCTAATATCAGAAAATATATGTCTAGTGCAAGAAATTGTTCAAGCTATGAAGCACAAGGAAGGTAAAGGAGGTCATTTAGCTTTAAAATGGATATGTCAAAATCCTTTGACAGGCTAGAATGGAGCTTTTTACTGGAAGTTCTAGATAAGTTTGGCTTTGGTCAGAATTTTTTTCACTTGGTTTCTCAATGCATCAGCACTACTCAGATTGAATTACAGTTCAATGGATCTCATACTAAGGCTTTCATCCCATCCAGAGGCATTCGACAAGGTGATCCCCTTTCACCTTACTTATTCATTCTTGCTATGGAATCCTTTTCAAGATATCTAGATCACTGTGAATCAACTAAACATCTTACTGGAATGAAGATATCAAGGTCTGCACCAAAAATAAATCATCTACTATTTGCAGATGATTGCTTACTCTTTTGTAAAGCAAATCTTACTCAAGTCCATAAGTTAATGCAAGTAATAGAGGAATTCAGCTCCTGTTCTGGGAAACTGATAAACTTCAGTAAGTCAGCAGTTTTTTCAGTTCAAACATGCAACCTTCTAGTTGCCAAGATTTATGTGGTATTCTTAGAGTTAGGCAACTAAACATTACAGAAGAGCAGTACTTGGGTCTTCCATTCTTCATTGGTAGAAAAAGGAGAGTTCCTTTCTCAGTTCTTGTTGATAAAATAGATCACATACTGTCAAGGTGGAATGGTGATAATATGTCTGAAGCTGCAAGAATAGTTATGATCAAACATGTCACTAATGCAATACATATCCACCATATGACAAGCTTTAAACTACCAGATATCACTATCAATAGAATTAGCTCTTCTCAGCAAGCCTTCTGGAGGAACAAGAAATCTAATAGAGGAAGGCATATCATTACATGGAAAAGATTCCAAAAACCAAAGGAAGAAGGGGGTCTTGGTCTCAGAGATATACATACCTTTAATAGAGCTCTTCTTGCAAAATCGGCATGGAAGCTTTGCTCATACTCTGATTCCATTATGACTAAATCTTTACAAGCAAAATATTATCCAGATGGTGATCTGTTTAATCTACAAAAGAAGACAAATACCACTTGGTCTTAGGGAAGCATTAGTTCTGAGTTACAATTCATCAAGGATCATAGTTGTTGGAGTCTAGGAAATGGTAAGAAAATTCTTATATGGAAGCACCGATGGATTCGTAGTCTACCAGATCCTCCTCAAACAAGACATGGATGCACTACAAACCATATTTTCAAGTTTGTCAACCATCTATTTGCAGAAGATTCCCAGACTTGGAATACTACTATTCTTGGAGATCTTTTTGATCAGGTCACTGTTGCTGAAATTCTGAAAATTTCAATCCATAAAAATCAAGATGATAGAATTATTTGGCTGCTGGAGAAAAACGGTAATTTTTCAGTCAAGTCTTGCTACCGGAGAATGTATGCAGACAAGCATCTTCATGTGTCTGTAGGACCCAAATTACAGAAAATTTACAAGGATCTATGGAAGCTACCAATGTTACCAAGAACTCGGCAGTTTATATGGAAATGTATCTCTAATCTGCTCCCCAAAAAAGATATTCTAAGCTCATCGATAATTGGTCAGGACACAAATTTTCCTTTTTGTGAGCAGCATTTGGAAACGGCGATTCATTTCATTCTTAACTGCAGTCTTTCCAGGGCATTTTGGTTTTCGACTCTTGGCTGCATGGCCAATAATTCAGTTCATCTCAGTGAATGGGTTTGTGATTGGTTTAAAGAGCTACATAGCAGGAAAATCAGTGAACAAGTGCTGATAAAAAGATGTATAATGGCATGGTGCATTTGGACTGAGAGATGTGATAACATTTTTCAAAACAACGACTCTTCCCTAGACAAGATTGTCAGAAGAAGCACGTTATATATAGAAGAATATGCCAAGCAGGGTTCTCCTATAACTCATAAGCTGCAGAGAGTGAATCGTTCTAACATTCACTCCCCCCCGGAAATATGCTTACTTTAAATTGTGATGGTTCTTATCAAAATGTAGACAATACAGGCGGAATTGGGCTAATTTTACGTACTTGTGCAGGTATCCCAACAGCAGCAAGGTGCATCTACTTAGAGACGGTGGAAAGTGCAGAACAGGCAGAATGTCTGGGAATTTGGAGAGCTGTGAACTGGGCAAAGGAATTGAAGTTGGAGGGAGTTCTGTTTGAGCTGGACTGCAAAATAGTATCAGAAGCAGTGAATAATAATGATTTCTCAATAGATTTGAGACTTTTAAATTTCATTAAGGATATTAGTTTATTTTTTAAGAACAATATCTCCTGGCAATGTTCTTATGTGCCAAAGGAGAGAAATAAAGTAGCGGATGCTTTATCTAAACTTGCTAGGTAGATAAACTAAACCAGGTTTGGTTTGATAATTTGGCGAATGTGGCAATTCCATTACTGTTGGAAGATGCAAGCTTTGTACCTGATTATTAGTCTTCTTTCTTTTTAATAAAATCTTTTAGTTCCAAAAAAAAATAAAAAAATAAAAGTAGAAATAGTACTTTCCCCTTCGGAATTCATTTCCAACAACCAATTTGAGTTCGGAAAGAACGACTTTATCATAGAAAATATCTTTCTTTATAATAAGAGACCTCAAAGTTGCCACATGTCATCGTCATAGTAATTCTGGTTTGTAGTTAAGACACATCATCAGATGTTGCCATGTCATTTTCATGTCATCTTAGTCAATCAAAAAGACAGAAATATCCCATTAGTCACTTTTGAAAAGGTACATATGTGATCTCATAAGTCACGTTTGAAAAGGAACATTTGTGAAAAAAATTGTGATCAAGTCGCATCATTAGTTGCACCTTTCCAAGTCATTGCCATATCAGCCTGGCTAACCAAATGTACACAAAAAGCTAATCAGTCACCTTCAAGAGACACATGTTTACGGATACGTTCCCTTCCAAGAATCACCAGTAACTTTACATATTTATTTACACTAACCACCGTTTCTCTTCAAATTACATATTAATCGATTGCAATCGTAAACTATATATTTAGATTCAAGCTCCATAGAACCATGCAAGTCAGGTTATCTAAGGATATAATGAAAAGAGGCTAACGTAAAAACTCATTCCTACATTTCAATCCATCTCAACTAATACTCATATAGATCTAATTTATGGTTACGTTTTTACCAACAGCCATAACTCTTTGTCAATAGCCACAACTCTTCAAGCACTACGCGTATATATTAAGGGTGTACGGTTAAAGAGGAGCATTAGCCCAGTTTTAGATTAAGGTTGGACAACTTTTTTCTTTTCTTAAAAAAATGAGATGCATGACATCAAATTTATGAACAGTCAGAAGATTCTATAACTTCACCATAGTGCCAGAGATATCAATGAGATGCAGATTCAGAATTCATATAAAGTTTAAGAAAAAAGTTCATCTTTTGCAGCATGTCGTTTGGAAACGAAGAGACTAAAAAGAGTTCAGGACGGTAGGAAACAACAAAGTCTGATGAAACTTCATTATAAAGTTCTGAAAATTTGAGCACTTCTGCAGTCCTCCGAGAGTCTTAATCTATCCATGTGCCTCCTAATACTGCACAGGTAAGAATCCTATTCCCGATTCTCTTCTTATTTCTTCCTATATAAGGTTTAACCAAGGAGAAGTGCCAAAAGGTAAGATGATGGAAGATCATTATACATCTGACGTAAAATGCAATTGCAAGTGAGTGTTTTTGGATTATTTAGTATTTCATACCAAGTTGAATTCATTGTACTTTTTAAGTGAGTACATCGATGCACTAACAAATAATACGAATAGAAATAGAATTTTGGGTTTCAGAATTATGGCGGTAGCATTATTGCAGAAGAAGATCTACATGTTGCACGGCTTATGTGCTTTGGTAGGCAACGAAGTAGATCTTCAGGAGAAACATCAAGTACATATTCAGGAATGTCAAGCTTCTCTTAGATATATTATTTTGCTCTTAATTAAATGGCTTATGAGTTCTTTAAAAAAATTATTCCACCGATCGTGTATATATCAGATTTCACGGACATACACTAGCAGAAAAAAAAAAAAGACACAGAGATGCCATATAGTACAAAAAGTGTCACCTATTGCAATAGGCCAATATAGCGCCAACTCAAAGTACTTGCTTCTAAAACACCATTTAAATTTTTTGAAGATACGAAAGAGTACTGCGATGAAAGTCTCTTTGAGAATGTCGTTATAAAATAATTTATACAGTGAAAGCATATATAATTAACTGTGAAAACAATGAAAGCATATATATTTTATACAATAATTTATACAAAGGAAATATTCGTGAGCAATATTTTATACAATGAAAGCATCAGTGGGGTGAAGTTTAATAATTTCAAATATAATAGCGAAGAAGAAAAGAATGTCGTTATAAACATATATAATTAACTGTGAAATGGTTACTAGCCATTGCTCTTTAGTAAGTTGAAGTATTCAACTTGAGATTCCTACTTTAAAGTTCCAGGAAAAAAAAAAATGGTCCTAGAAGAAGAACCTTGACAATAGTTTCAAGAATTCCAACACATACAGAAGCAATTAATTTACGTGTCGCCATATTTGGGTTAAACTCACATCTACACACCCTTATACACAAAGTATGTGGCACCTCATCGTGTAAGGGAAAAAGAAATGTTTGAAAGGGGCATGTATGGATAAATAGAGATGAAAATAGTATGAGCATATGTTATATCAACGTAAATGTAAAATTACTCTAATCAGGATTAAGCCTTGCACAATACGATTACTCCTGTGCGTATGCACCGTGTTAGGAGCTTGTCTTGGATAACAAGGATACACAGTTGTTTCACTGCTTTGCAAAGTGAACAGAAATGAAAAGCAAATGCGATATATTGGTTTTCGGAATTCATCTCCCTCTGTATGTTCAAATTGGCCGGACTCTGACTTTTCAAGCCATTAGTACAATGCAAATACACGGAATTTGTAGACTAGCCAATATATCAAGTTTTAGTTTCAAAACTTAAGCAAAGTTGCTTCGATGCTGCAATTACGTAATGTTCTCGATGAACCTCTGCCACTTTATTAAGATATCCTCGAGCAGGAATGCTTCCTAACTTGGGCTAATTAATATATCCACTAAATAGTCTAAATTGCATTCAGTAAAGACTCTTAGACTTCTCTAACTCGTGAACACTAGATTCAACTCTTAGAATTTCTATATGTAGATTCAACTTTTGGGACGTACCATAATAGCTATTGTAGACACCATAATCTACACCAAACACGTGGCAAGCACAAAGAACCGAAGCAAGATACGGTATGTCAACGACACACAGCAACATCTCTAAGACTCCTTCAAAGCTAAGATAAGGTCATATTAGTAATCCTGAGAAGATATACGGTCAAGGGAAAGGGGACTTTTGGTCGGAGGAATGGAGAAAGATATTCGCCCACTCAATACATTCTAGTTAATTACTTTTGTTTTGTGTGAATGTCTTGATAACTTTATATTTTATCTTTGATTTACTGTTTTATAGTTTGAATCAAGATCCAATGATCTTGTCTATTTGACTGTGCTAGTCACAGCTAGGATTCTTGAACTTTTATTCCGATTTACAAATACTATTTTAACAAAATCTAGATTTGTTTTCTGAATTGAACTTTATTGATTCATGGAGTTGTTCAACAAGTTCATCATACTTCTGTTTATTTCCTTGGTGAGATTCTCCCATCTTATGTTTCCAGTTCAAGCGATTGTTGAGTACTATGGTAAGATTTCCTAGAGTAGAATTTCTTGCTTCCAAGTTGTAAATTTATTGAAGTACAGTACTTATAAATTTTCGATTCTTAGAGAAAAAAAAAAAGTATAGATTCTTGGCTTTATTCGGTTTTTTGAAGATGCAGGAGAAAAATAGTATTTTTCATTTGATTCTCATGAAAGATGCAGGAGAAATGAGTTCTTTGTACAAACTTTAGGACCGTCAAGGGAATATAATTTGATTATGTCGATTCCTTAATCTGTGCTGCGTATATAAAATAACTACTGATGTTGCAACGAATGCAGATAATGCAGGTGATTATCCTGTTACAGTTTTTCGAGTTGAGACCTCCCCTAATCCACTTGTACCGCTACAGGCCGCATCTTTTGCCATTTTTGCATCAACGAGTACGTACAATTAGCTTCTCAAACTCTACCCAGCACTATTTTTATTTTTTTCCTTATCAGCATTCTCTTGATTGCATGGAAATACAGCTGTTGCCTTTCTTAATTACGATTCCTCGTAGTTTTCAGTTATTTTTCGCTTTTTAATTGCTATAATCTTAGAATAACTTCTTTGATATTCCTGTGAGGTCCAAACTGATACTTTAAGAATTAGTTCCAGTACATGAATAAGCGAGGATAAGTTTATGTTGCAAATTAACTATTGATTTTAGGGTATGTAAAAAATCATGGTGGGACTAATTCCCCATGTTTTACAAATTTTAATTTTTCTTTCTTACGTGTTCCCTTGAATTTCCATTTCCCGAAGCAGGGAAAAATTTCAGCGATGGAAAACTGGAGATAAGTTTTTATTACTTTTGGTACTTGCCAATTTACTGGGAGACGCATGTATTGTGCTCACACATACACCCTCGAGGATGCCCAGTTACAACTGGCTCTCATTTCCTTCTTGAGCTTGATCAGCATTTTCCAAGTTATGCTCAACCGGTCAGTTGTCTTCTCCTTCCTCTTATTCTTTCAACAAATAAAGCATTTTTAAGTTCCGATTCAACCACCCGAAAAGGAATGAAACCAGTGGTGACTGAATTTGGACAGTAAAATTAAGCATTTTCAGGTACCACGGTAGCTAACGGCAAAAATTTGTTCATATATACATGCAGGGTCCATACACAGTTGAGTTGAAGATGTTTGATCAGAATGAGAAACAATTGATATGTCTTCACTTTTATACGTCTTGGTACTGATACTGGTCAATCAGAGTCAAAGGTCAAGGAATTATTTTGGAAGAATGGTGAGATGTATTCTATTCAGGCTCAAAACAAAAGTAATGTAATATCATTTTGCTTCTTCTCTATAGAAATACATCTTCTTAATTGTATAGAAATTGATCTATCTTTTTTGGTCACTGTGTGCTTGAATCCCCGACTTGTTGTAGTTACACAACAATAGTACAAGTTATATTTGAATTTGAGTATCTATCCAAGTATACTGTTACCAAAGCAAAATGGAGACCCAAAATTTAATATGACTTCCTTTATCTAACGCAAATCATCAACCATGCATAGAACAATGTAAAAGAATGGAAATATAGTAAGATATGGGAATCAACAAATTCTCCCAACTCAATAACAAAGGTTGAAAATATTACAACATCAATCTGTCTTGATTTGCTTGCAAAATATAGTTGACAAATTTCACGATTAGTTCAGAAATAAAAGAATCAATCGACAATGTCTTGCAGATAATGGGAAAACTTTAGCACATCATCAAAACCTATTATCCAAAAACGAAGAGAAAAGACTTTAATAGCTATTATAGCTGAAAAAGTATACTGAAGCTGTTATAGTTCATTGATATGATCATCCTAGCTATTATGTATCTTTTGCTACTAATAATTATACTGAGGCGGTGCAGATATATCCTATAGAGATTCTAAACAAGGTTGAAAATGCCTACATGCCGCATCATGAACTACGACTGAAAATTGGATTACAAATTACTCTCTTGAGTTTCCTAGACGAGAGAAAAAGCACCATTGATAGCACAAGGTTGATTATAACACAGTTACTAGAACATGAAATTTTGCAATCTGAAGCTGCGGTTGGGGAGGATGTGGCAATAGGTCGTCATGTGATGAGATCAAGGGATGCAATACCGCTTACTAGATGTCAATTTCCAGTACAACTATCGATTGCAATGCACATAGACAGATGCAGCATACAAATCTTACACAATGCCGGATTCTACTTCAAGTCAGGAGCTTTTGATGAAAAGAACAATCTCACATACATTGGCATTTCAACAAGGACGGGGACCATCGAAATCAAAAATTACCATCATCAAGAAAAATGACTTACCAGATGGATATACCAAGTTAGAAAGTACAAGCATTTAGTTTTGACTTTCGCATTGAAACCCTTCTTAGAATGAATTGAAATGTTGGTATATCGCATTCTGATTTCATTTTATTTTTGCATCATCAGTTGTCTGCAAATAAGTAACTGGGTTCTTAGCCAAATTATAATGTTAAGGCCAAATGGAATTGCGAAAAGTAGAATAGGGTTTGAAGATGTGTAGCCATGGATTATAAACATGTCAGTATATGGGGCTGAAAACTATATCCAGAATTCTAAATAGAAATCTCAACTTGCTGTGTTTTTAGTTTTTATTATTTGTGCTCTACTGCACTTTCATTAATGTTGGTTAAAATTTCTCCTTGGAAGTGAGAATTTGTCTTCAATGGTTACTACTACATGCTGTGATACTCAGGCCTCATAGAGGATTTCTCGTATCTTGTGCTACAGTTTTGTGGGGCGATCCAAAGAAATAATATAGGCAAGGTAAAGCTCCAGGAATGAGAGGAATTGGCATTGATGAAGCTGGAGCACAAAAAGAATGAGCTAAAGAGAAAGATTAAGGAAATTATGATATGTAACCAGGGTGTAATAGTGTCCTATTAGTAAAAGAACATTCAATAGTTGTTCGAACATGTAGTAATAATCCTTCGGATATGTAGCATTCTTCAACTCTTATGTAGGAAATAGGTTATTAGTTTTTCCACTTAACTTATGCATCATCGAGTTTGTTGCAAGGATCGGCATCCTTGCAATGAATTGGAATGCTGGTACATTATCACATAGTGGTGCTGGTACCGATACATAAACTTGTCATTACTATAGATGCATGGTCCACAAAACTAAATGTTATATAGTGGTTCTCAAATCTCAACTAGTTGATGTTTCTCCTTTTCTGATATACTTAGTACTCCAAATTCGGAGCATCTAACTAATGTCACATGGGTGGTATTTTTTGAGTGATGAAACTCCAGGTATGGTTCGTTCCATGTTGATTAGTGAAAAAATCACCACTCAGATTGCAGTTTCTGGATAGTGTTATTCTTATGAAAGTTGGGGAGCATGACGTGCTGAAAAATGGAATTAATAATGTAACGTATGTCGCAAGGTATTCTGCTAAAAAGTAAAAACGACTTGTGGCCATGCAAACCATTATATTCAACACCCCCTATATTAAGGACAACAAAACCCTACTTCAAAACGATCAAGGACAACAAAACCCTACAACCTCAGAACGAGTAAACCCTAAAACAAAAACAAAAAAAAATCTTATTCTCTGGGGAAAGAAACTCGAAGCTGAAGGAGGAAACAATGTCGAGCCTTCCAGAGGAGATTTATCTAGATATTCTTTTGAGGTTACCAGTGAAATCTATATCTGTGTGTAAGTGTGTCTGCAAGTCTTGGTTTCAGCTAATCTCTCATCCTGATTTTGTTAAATCACATCTTAATCATACTACACAAAGAAACAACCTCAGTCTGTTGTTTAAATGTTTGGACGACAGTAGTTGGTATTCCATAAGTTATGATTCGTTATCGAATGAACCCGATGCTCCTGATGTTGTTGAATTGAAGTTCCCCTATACAACATCTTCTGAATTGCTAGGTTCATGTGACGGCTTGGTATATGGCTGGAATAAGCAGAAGAAATTCTTTTTTCTATGGAACCCAGCCACAACGAAATACCGGATATTACCCAAAACAACGGATTATTTAGGTGGATTACATGGATTAGTTTATCAGCACAAGAACGAAGATTACAAGTTGGTCAATATAGATAAAAATGTGGAGGATACTTTGTTGTAAATAAATTACAATTTCGTATGCAACTGAGAAATAATACTTTGATTACACTGATAATAGTAACAAACAACTCAAGAAACATGAGAAAAATACTTAACACTCACTGATGTGTTATTGTTATACCGGAGATGCACTGATGATAGTATTTAAAACTTAGTAGAGGCACGTATGAGATACGCTGAGCTAAAGGTAATATTGCCTGCTACTCCTCTGAGATGCTATAACAATTAACAAATTACCTCCAGGATACAACTACTGTTAGTTCTCCTCTATGTGTAGCATACACAGAGAGAACCCTTAGAACTTGGCAGCAAATAATGAAAACAAAAACATAAATCGAAACTACAACCAGTTTTTGTAAACTAACTATGTTTTTGTAAACTAACTATGTTTTTGTAAACAGAGAAGTAGTATTACAAAATTATGTTTCTGTAAACCACAACTCGTTTTTTATGTTTCTGTAAACTAAGAACTCTATTTAATGTTTATGTAAACTTAAATAAAATTTCTGAAAGAATAAAAGAAGAAGAAGAATTTCAGAGAGAAGAGTTCGAAAGGTATGGTTTCAAATGAAATTCTTCTCTCGTATTTATAGCAAAAAACATTTCAACGTTCGACCAAGAATCCAATGTGCGCCGACGGTCCCGTGATTCACGCTTCAGCTTTTGTCGGACGAGTAAAAGCATCCGTTAAAAATACAGTAAAATGTTTTGTCGGAATTCAAATTTTTTTTTTCGAGATTCTTCTCGAGGTGCACAGTTGTTACAACGACATTTTTTCAAAGATGCTTCACGAGGTTTTTTGCACACGGGTCGGACACCCAAAACCGAGAAGGTAAAGAATAAAATTCTTTATATGTGTGGGAGAAACGTGTGGAAAAATTCAGTAAAAAGATAGGGTCGGATAAACCCACACCCACACCCACACCCACACCCACACCCACACCCACACCCACACCCTCACCCTCACCCTCACCCTCTCCCTCTCCCTCGCCCTCGCCCTCGCCCTCGCCCTCGCCCTCGCCCTCGCCCTCGCCCTCGCCCTCGCCCTCGCCCACGCCCACGCCCACGCCCACGCCGAGCCGAGCCGAGCCGAGCGAGCGTGCGTGCTTCTGTGCGAAGCACCGCGCGAACGGGAAAGGCAATAAGAAATGCAATAAGGTTTAGGCAACCTTGCCATAGTCTAGGGCTTTCCCCATACACAAAGGTCTAAAGACCCAAAGGGCCATACCCTTAAGGCTAAACCAATGCTATTTAAGTCTAAAACTCTAAGTGTTTTAGTCTATATGGGACTAATGTTTTATTCATTCACATGAAAAAACATCTAGGGAGTAATAGGTCTTGGGATCAAAACATGGTCCATGCATTTTTTGATTAAAACAAAACATTGTTTTTTCTAACAATCCCCCACATGAATAATAAAACATTTCGATAAAACACGAGAAAACATAAGGCAACAATATAGGCTAAGGTGTCCCAAGGATTGAACCTTAACTTAGTGAGAGGTTACCCGAACTGCTTGTTGATACGGTGAACGCAATGTCTTGAACCGCCAACAATGAATGCAATTCAGAAATAACAACCACACTTGATGCCTCAACCGAAGAAAACAGGTGCCAAGCTCTTGCGGTTGTGCCCATTTTGGCCGTGGGCTAAAATCCCTGACTTAATGAATGTCTCTAGAGAATCAGCTCAAATTCTCATAGGAAGCGGCCCCACTTCCAACATCCACAAAGGTGAGTCCATAAAGAGTGTCCTGCCACACCCCGCTTTAATCAAAGCCATGGTACCCATTAAGATCGCAAAAGATCATCCTTAATTCCTCAGTAGCACTATCGCACGCTTACACCATAGGGAGGGACAAAGATAGTGCTTTACCCAATATCACCATAAATTAGTTGTCTCATTGAACCTTGATTTTGGAAATCCAATCACAAGGTTGAGTATCCTTCATGGTGATTTATTCAATGAGCTTAAGTCCCATCCCCCTCGATGTAAATTTAACTTCCTCTCTGTTAAGCCTTTCGTCAAAGGATCTCGCAAGATTATCTTTGGATTTTACAAAGTCTATCGAGATAATACCAAGAGAGAGTAGTTGTTTCACCGCCTTGTGTCTTCTTCGTATATGTATAGACTTCCCGTTGTATACATTGTTCTTTGCGCAACCAAGAGCAGCTTTTATCACACGTGGATTGCGATTGAAGACACAGGCTTGGGCCAGAGTGGAATTCCTCCCGGAAACATCGTATCCATTCAGCTTCCTCTCCAGCTTTTTCCAAGGCTATAAATTCAGACTCCATAGTGGATTTAGCTATACATGTCCGTTTGGTGGACTTCCATGAGACAAGACGCACCTCCAAGTAAGAAGATGTACCCACTAGTAGACTTGCACTCTTCTCGAGTCTCGATATCCAGTTGGCATCACAATACCCTTCCAAAGACAAAGATACTTCCCAAAACTTAAGCAATAGTTTGAGGTCCCTCTCGGTGTAACGTAAAACTCTAAAGAGAGCATACCAGTGATCCCGCTGGTTGCAAGTATACCCGCTTAATCTACTCACGAGTAAGCAATATCGGGTCTTGTACAGTTCATCAAATACATAAGACTACCAATAATGCGAGAATACTCAAGTTGATCAATACCCTTACCCTTGTTCTTTTTCGGTTACAAGTGGGATCAAAAGGAGTAGATGCAGGTTTAGCATTTTCATAATTAAATCTCTTTAATACGGTTTCAAAGATAATGAGATTGACTAAGACTATATCCATCGACGTCTTTTCCGATTTTCATCCCTAAGATTACATCAGTAGGGCCTAAGTCTTTCATGTCAAAATTATCTCTAAGCATGCTTTTAATGTTATTAATAATATCAAGGTTACCGCCTAATATGAGCATATCATCAACATATAGGCACACAATAACATGAGAATCATCCACGATTTAATGTAAACACATTTATCGATTCATTAACCTTGATACCATTAGTTATCATAACATGATCAAATTTTTCATGCCATTGTTTAGGTGCTTGTTTTTAAACCGTAAAGAGATTTGTTCAACTTGCATACTTTGTTTTCACAACCTTTTACAATAAAGCCTTCAAAGTTGATCCATATAAATTTCTTCATTCAATTCACCATATAAAAATGCGCTTTTAACATCCATCTCGATGTATATGCAAATCATAAATTGAAGCTATAGCAATCAACATCCTAATCGAGGTGATTCTAGAGACTGGTGAATAAGTATCAAAGAAATCTAATCCTTCCTTTGTTTATAGCCTTTAGCTACCAACCTAGCTTTATATTTATCTATAGTTCCATCTCTTCTAAGTTTCCTTTTGAACACCCATTTACAACCTATGGATTTACTACCAGAGGTAAATCTACAAGCTCCCAAGTTTCATTTTTTGAATGGACTCCCATTCATTTAATGAAGCTTCTTCCTTAAGGGAGCTTCGGAGAAGTCATAGCTTCTTTGTAGGTTTGGGGTTCGCACTCTACCGTTAGAGTCAAAAAATCTGGGCCAAAACTTGTTTCAGTTCTTACCCTTTTACTTCTTCTCGCTTCAGTCTCATACTCCAAAGTTGGAGTTTGACTAATCGATGGAACATCCTGGGAGGTCATCATGAACCCTTTTTCGAGGTCCGGGACCTTAAAGGAAAATGTGTTCATAAACACAAGATCTCTAGATTCCAATATGGTGTTCTCGACCAATGTTATTATGGTCGGGATCGATGACCAAGAACCCGTATGCAATTGTATGCTCGTGGATACCCTAAGAAAACACAATCAATTGTTTTAGGACCTAATTTAGTTTTCTTGGGATGAGGAATGGCCACCTTGGCCAAACACCCCCACAATTTAAAGTATGCATAGGAAGTTTGTTTACCATTCCACAATTCATAAGGAGTTTTATCGATTTTTTAAATGGAACTCGGTTCAAAATATAGCAAGCGTAAAGGATAGCTTCCCCCACAAGTTCGAAGATAACCCCGAACTTGTCAACATAGCATTTACCATATCTATGAGTGTTCTATTTTTTCTTTCAGCTACACCATTCGATTCTGGTGAATATGGTGCAGTTGTTTCATGAATGATTCCATTATGTTTACAAAACTCACCTATGGGTATCACATACTCACCGCCACGATCTGACCTAAGAGTTTTAATTTTAACTCCTTTTTGGTTTTCTACTTCAAGTTTATAAAACTTGAAAGCCTCTAAGGCCTCATCTTTACTTCTAAGAAGATGAACTTGACAAAGATCGTGAGTAATCATCTATGAAAGTGATATACCATTTTCTACCACCTCTTGTTGGTGTTGATTTCAAGTCTCCTAAATCCGAGTGTATTAATTCCAAAGGAACTGCTCTACGTTCAACACTTTTATTAAATGGTTTTCTTGCATATTTAGATTCAACACGATTTCACATCTTTGTTTTTTATCAAAGTTTATTTTAGGTATGCAACCTAAATTAGCAAGTCTTTCTAGCGATTTGAAATTAACATGCCCAAGTCTATCATGCCAAACATGTGATGAGTCACAAACATAAACAGAAGAAGATGCATTAACATTCAATTTCAAATCGATACACTAAGCTTAATCATGTTATCGGTAACATAACCTTTTCCTACGAATTCACCATGCTTAGAAATCACAACAAGATTGGACTCAAAGAACAATTTTAAAACCTTTTCCTAGCAGGATGGTTTCGAGATGAGATTTTTGCATATGTCCTGGGACGTAGAATACGTCATTCAATGCGAGAGTTTTTCCCTGAAGTTAGCTTCAGCCCGACCTTGCCTTTCCCCACCACTTTCGCGGTGGAAGAATTTCCCATGTACAATTTCTCATCATCTCCTACTATGGCATAGAGGAGAAAGCATTTCGAATTTACAGACATGCTTGGTGGATCCAGAATCAAGCCACCAGCCTCTCACATTAGTCATACTAGAGACAAGGTCGACTTCGACACCATGCCAAGAAATATCCGAGTCCTCTACTATGTTTGCCTTATTTTTCTGCTTTTGGATCATATTTGATCCTTTTAGGGGCCTTTTGCGTCTTTAGCCATATGTCCAGGTTTACCACAATTAAAACAGTCGCCTTTGATGGTGTGCTTAGTGACACCACCTCTAGGCTTAAAATTGTTACCTCTCGGGTTTTCGACGTCACATACGTCTATTACCCATTTTGTCGGATTCTCCAGAGTTTTCTTTGAAGCAGCTTTATCGTCCAAAACATGAGCTTTGTTGGACATGTTTTTGCTCAAAGATCATGCTCTTGTCCTTGCTGCACATAAGCTCCTCAACCTGGATCTTTTTGCCAAGCTCCACCATGGTGATTTCACGAGTCTTGTGTCGCAGCCTCCTCTTGTATTCGCTCCATGAGGGTGGAAGCTTTTCAATCACAGCCGATACTTGTAGTGCTTCATCAAAAGTCATGCCTTTAGCAAGAATCTCGCTGATGAGGAGTTGAAGTTCAACGAACTGTTTTACCACAGGCTTTTCGTCAGTCATCTTGTATTCTAAGAACTTAGCCATCAAGAATTTCTTACTTCCAAGAGCTTTCAAAGATGATATTTTTCTTCTAGAGCTTCCAATAAATCAAAAGCATTAAAATCTTCTTTTGCATTATAGAAGTCATACAAG